>JAJIRX010000983.1:0-317802 GCA_023853785.1 Psilocybe azurescens
TGTATGTCTAACCAATATAATAGGAGCGCAGAGAAGGTCATCCTCTTAGTATCGAAGATAGATATAGACGAGGACGGGCATAGAGTCACTGAAGCCAAAAGTGGCCCAGAAACTGTAGATAAGGCTATGAACAGGTCTCGGTAGCTGGAACGAATATTGGATTGAAATCGATAGTAGCTTCATCGGGTTTGAAGCTATGGGGCAGGTTTTGGCATAGAAGGTGATGCGAAGTCAGGCCTCGAATCCATATTCAGATATTGAAATAACGCACAAAGGTTTCGTAGATGAGAGGGTAGATGCGATATTATTGACATCGTATAGGGTCCATGAAGGTCACGAGTCGGCGGCAAAAGAAGGGGGGCGCCATTGATACTGGAATGGAATGATGGGTCCTCCGATTCTCCTCTGGGCGTGTTGCTACACCCCAAGTGACTTTGTGGCACCATTCCTGTCTTGAGAATCTATTGGGCTGACAATATACATATTACCCGCATCGACGACCATCTCATGGGCGGGAAGATAAAGCACATGAGGGACTTTATGTAGCAACGACTACGCGACTGTAGAGGATGCAGCAGCAACGACGGCTATGCAACACGTAGAAGATACAGCAGCAGTAGTGGGGATCGTTGAGACAAGGGGGTTAACGCGTCGGTCGATGGGGAGACACGCAGAACACACTGAGCCTGAAGGAGGTTCAAAAACAAAAGATGGGTACGTCTCATAGTCCTGAGCGGCACTATCACATACCTTTCGCCTCGAATCGTCAATCTACTCTCCAAACGTAGACCACCAAAGGCAGTGAATGAACGGAACAGTCGATGTTGATATATTCGCCATCCGATAGTTTTGCTTCCAATTTGAATAGCTTTACGGGCGTGAGCTGTTGGAGACCAGCATACATCAGTCGCCGACGTTTAAACAGCAAAGTTTCGATTCGAACAGGTGAGGAATGTTAATGAGGGCTTACTATCGAGAGAGTTGGGGTGCATGTTTCGTCTAATGGGAAAGTTTCTACATTCAAAGATATGTCGCTTTTTAATTAGATCACATCACCTACCTGGAACGCAACTGAAGTGCGAAGCTGCGATACTAGACGAAAGGATGAGACATTTTGTTAAGCTATGTATGGCGACTGGGCTGCAGCAGTACCATCCGAATGTGCCAGGCGGATGAGATAGTATAAGACAAGTGGAGGTGGACAAGATCAAGACGAGCCAGTTATGAGCAGAAAGACGAGAACGTTGGCCAAGGACGAGGTTGATATCAGGTTGAAAATTGAAATGATGCACAGGGCGGAACCCAACAGCCGGAAGCTTTCGGGATGTCCCACGGTTGGTTCATAATTGGCAGACAATGGACATCCACCACTCTCTTAATATAGCTCCTGAGCCGCGCAATCCCGGACATGCTGAGCGCTGAACCCGGACCGGTTATTTTTGCAGAAGGGTGAGATCTATACTTGTTTCATCCTTCCAATAGCTCTGCGCTCATCTTGTCTACCCTTCGAGATGAATGCTGTCGGTCCAAAAACGAATTCTTGGGGCCTGGAGTTTCCAATGCAGGCATTCGGTGAGATTCTATTACCTCTTGGTGTGCATGATGCATGACCTTTTATGTAACTTCTCGTTTCTCTTTCCGTCAACAAAGACTCTAAGAAAAAAAAGACCCGAAGCCTTATGTTGAACAATCTGGCGACAAGACACAACCGAATCCAGAGTCATAACCTCCACGGGACACTGTCATACCACTCACTCTTCTTTCCACCTTTTAGACCATTCCCTGTATATCCCTTTCCCATCTTATCCACTGCTGCTGCGTCCCCTCATATTGACCGTTGAAGTCAGGGAATCTTTGTTATTTGGTGTCCCTCTCAACTCAGATCCGTTATTGATAGATATTCAGTTGCAACTAGGAGTACCGGAAAAGGCAGGAGTGAGGACCAACGTGCGATGCAAGACTTCCAATGCCAATGTGAGTTTTTGACAGTATATCCTGAAGGCCCGCCTCTTTTTAACTTACCATCTTCCTCTTCGCCTAGCCTGCGCGCTTTAGATATACCGTTGTATAGGCGTTTGGCTGGAATCCATCGACCTGACGAAGCCGAATAACTAACATTCATCAACAAACCCCACGTCCCAGTGGCTTATAACGATGGTTAGGGATCAGGTAAGCACGTAATCTATGCAAAATATCTCTTACCGATCTTCGCTTATCTACACATCTCAGAAATGTCTTGGGGCTATAGTTTCCACGACGAGC
Organism: Psilocybe azurescens; assembly: GCA_023853785.1. NCBI lineage: Eukaryota > Fungi > Basidiomycota > Agaricomycetes > Agaricales > Agrocybaceae > Psilocybe > Psilocybe azurescens. The sequence continues at coordinate 2,263 of JAJIRX010000983.1, forward strand.
GCCGGCGCCTATCTAGCACCTACCGGCCGATTAATTGTGTGACCTCACGCGTTGCGACCCAACTGTTATGATATTGGATATGGTGTATGTTGTAAAACATAGACGTACAGAAACATTAAACTCGGTGCTAGGTTATGAACGGCTACCAGAGTGTGTTCTAGAGTCACTGAGATATACACAAGACGTACAGCCTGTTCAATATGTTCAGAAAATGGTAAATATCTGAACTTTGAAAAATCCGGCTGTCTGGCGGGATGCCCGCGTTTGAGACTGTTTCGAGACCTACAAAGATAATCCCTGGCAGGGTAGCATCACAGTGCACTGAAAACGTACATACGTAGTACGTGCGTTGGTGAACTGTTGTCCTTTGCTATCTAGTAGACTTCCAGCCTGTAGGGGCTCAACGTGACTGCATACATATTCATTTCTTGAAGATTTAGTACAACTTTCGATACCCTACAACACGGACCAAGCGACGCCAATTCCTTCAAGTTCTACTCCGAATCCTAGTATAAATAGCATAGTGAGTCCATGAATTTAGAAATGAGTTGAAAAATAGCAGCACTATTGGCGACAGAAGAAAAGAACGTAAGCTTGGAAAGAATGAGAACAATGTTGACAGCGTTATGGAGTGGGGGCGACGGCTGGGTCTGCTCTCTTCTCTCGATCTTTGCAGCTGCAGCCAGAACGCTCACCCCGCCCGCCACCGTCGAAGTCGAAGTCGAAAAGTGTCTTGCATGTCCTCGCAATCGTATGCTCCTCCGTCGAACCTCGACCCCATCCCACTGCTGTTGTTACTCTCGCCACCCCCAACCCCATCAACATTAACAACCCCACACTATGTTCACCTGCTCTACCGCCCTCTCCAGAGCCCGTCCGCAGAAGCACGGCGTCACCTTCTCGCAAGCTAATGGAAGGCCCTGACCACCGTCCCAGAGCGTTTCCGATAAAGCGCAGACACCAGCTGCACGGTCGACGTCGTACCACCCACAGTCTGAAGATGGGCATTCGAAGCTCTACGTGGCGTCATACCTAGCCCCTGGCACTCGAGGAGTGCGCGGTCTAGGTGACCCAGCGACTGACGATGACGCTGATGATGCTGACGATGTGGATGTTGACGAAGTCAAGTGCAAGTATCTCTGGTATGTATTGCTATTGTTGCTCGATGAGGCAGGAGGCAGGAACTCTCCATTCACTCGGATAGGTATCATACTCGTCGGAGGGATCAAGTTCGGCGACACTGAGCCCGTACTTAAGCAGGCAGGCACGTTCGCGTGTGCAGCTGCAGTCGTCTGCATCTGCGACATATGAGCATACGAAGCTCTCCGGTGCATCTTCGGCATGGTTTGCGTTGTCTGCGCCTGTGTATATGAAGGAGACAAAGGCGAAGGCAACAGCTGCCGCTGGGGCGATGACACCTGAGGTTGAGTCCCCACACTCTGCATTGAATGAGTACTGCGCAGACTGGCAAGCGACATCCTCCTAGTGATCAATTTCGGACCTGGAGATTGCGATTGCGATTTTTGCTGTGGGGGTGTCGTCTGCGCTGACAACGACGACGACGCCCCGCCGTAAGCCAGCGGCACCCCCATCTTCAACCTCGAAGGCGAGCCCACAGGCGACGGCGAGGAGCAACGGCGGAACCGAGGCGACGGCTGCTTTTCTTCGCCGTCTTCACCGTCGTCAATAGCGACAAGGCAGGCTTCAGTGCCGGCACAGCCAGCGGCTTCAAGCTCGATGACGGCGCAGATATAGCGCGAGACATGGCTTTCGCACGCATGATCCCGCCTCCCAACCACGCCAGTGCTTCTTCGACAGACGAAAGCCGCGTATTCGAGCCGAACGTCGGCGTACCGCAGCGCGAGCTCGCGCGCTCGATCATCTCCATATCGTCTCTTTCTCTTTCTCTGGCTTTGTACCTCTGCTGTCGTTCGAACCTCTTCTCATTCTCGATACCCGTGTATTCCACCTCCTCTTCCACATTGACGCCTTTGAAGGGGAGAATAAGTCGCTTTCCTGATTTAACCCAGTCTGGGTTTTCTGGTCGAGGTCTTGGTATTGGGCGGGTATATCCACAGGCTCAGCTACCAGATATCCAAACATCGATCCCGAGATCCTCGTCACTTTCACAAATTTCCAGCCAGCAGATAACGCCAGCGAAACAAGCTCCCTCAGCGTTCGTTCCTGTGAGTTAAACATAGTCTGCATCTACGAGGGATAAAAACACCCAAACATATTAAATGATTGAACCAAATTTTAATTAATTAACACACACCGTCAAGTCCATCCAATACACATTCGCACTAGCTTTTCCAAGATTCGCAAGGAGCGGCGCAGGCGCAGGCGAAGTCCGCGCGCCCTCTATATCGTCAAGCACCCCGTCCCCTCCTTCACCACCCATATCATCATCAGGGCACGCAAGCGGCAGAACAAAATCCGCAACGACAAGCTTCGTCTCCGGCATCGCCGCCTCGCAGGCGCAGCAGGATTTTCCGCGCGAACACGTCGGGCCAGTCGTGCAGAACAACGCGGAGGAGGAAGACGGCTGCGTTGTGGATTGGCTAGGTGTGAAAAAGTCGTGGACTGGATGGATGGAAGGATTGAAGTGAGTTTTCAGATACGGAGTAGGAAGGAGGAGGAAGGGAGGCTTACCTTGGAACAGAGCGGTGGACTGTAGGAGCTCCGGACATTTCGCTTTCCATGCCTAATAGACAGATAAAAACTCAGCCACGCCCATATACTAACCCAAAAACACAGAAAACGAAAAGACAGGATACCTTCTCGCCCATCTCACACACCACCGGCCGATCTTGTATGATAAACTTCAGCCTTGGCCCAATTTCAGTTTCTTCATTGTCATCATTATCGTTGTCATCATGGTCATCACCGCCCGCAGAAGACGCCGACGACGACGAAAAGCAGTAGCGAGCAACATGCTCGTCGACCCTATCCCGCCTCCTACATCCACGACGATGCTCCCGTGGGGAAGCGAGCTCCAGTCAAACCCTGAAAATCAAGAAAAATAAGACAAACGAGTCGAAATTAGCTCATACATTCGACTTTTTTCTCTCGAGCTCTATCTTTTGGGGATTGGAGCACACACCATTCAAAGCGGCGCCAGGCGCCTCCCACCCGTCCGTGCCGGACATGGCTTTCCCGAACCGCTCCAGGCGGAATCTGTTCGCGTTCTCCTGCGCGCTGGTGTTTGCCTTTGAATCAACCTCGAACTCGGAGCGCTCGCAGTTCTTGACGGTAGATGTTGAGTTCGGGTTCGAGCCGGATACAGAGCCAGCGCTGCTAGTACCACTCGAGTTGGTTCTAGTACGGTTTCCCGCCGCACCTCTTCCTGGTGCCGGCTTTATGTGCATAGCGCGTAGCTGTGGTCGTGGATCTGCCTGGCCCGTCTTCTGCTGTGAGTCTCGTTTACCAGACCTTGTAGACGAGGAAGATCCGAGTGTAGGCGGGAGGATCCCGCCCCTACCTCTTTCGACGGCATCGCTGAAATAAAATAAATTTTAATATCACCGATAATAAACACTGTCATTTTTAGAAGAAGAACGGTTCGCTTACTCAGTGCCACCATCGGCCCTGCTTTCCCCTTGCCCGCACCCGCAACCGCAACCTCGCCCTCCAACCACCCAAAAGCCCGTCCCGCTCCGCACCGTATCAAACGCAAAGCAAAACGGCGCCCTGCCCGGCTCGGCCCCGCGCGCGTCTGCGGCGACGGCGAGAGGTAGTAGGTCTCCGTCATATATGCGGAGGCTTTTTGGATCTCGTCTGTGCTGTGCATGTATGAGATAGTACAATAGTATTACAATTAGATTAGACTTTTCAGACATGCGGTATGATGAGAGGAAGCCACGGACCAGAGCCCTACGAACGCTGCTACGCCGTTCGTGTCGCGATATTTCATCTCGGGTCTATTACATGTTTTCCAGTGAGTTTTTGTTGACGAAATTAAAAATGAAAAAAGGAAAAGGGACACGCACATCCCATCTTCCTGATATGCCTTCAGCTCCGCCACCGTTTTGCCCGAATCGACGAGCGAGGAGATGCGGTTGAGCGCGAACACGTCGGGGGCGAGTTCGCGCAGGATGTGGTGCGTCGCTAGCAGGCGCAGGATGTGTGCTGTGCGGAGTCGGGTTTAGGGGTGGAGTAAGTAAATGAGGAAGATTGTGGGGAAGAAAATAATCGAAGAAGAAAAGGTAACGAGAACTAGAACTAAAACTAAAACTCACCGAGCTTGGTCGCTTTCACACCGTTCTTCTCCGAGATGCTGTCGACATGAAGCCCATCCGGTCCAGCCTCGCGCAAGATCTCGACAACATGGGATGCTTCCAGCAGGCGCATGCACGATGGAAGGTGGTACTACAAGTCCCCCCAAAAAAAAAAATTCCAAAAATTGACACAACAAAATCAACGACAAAAATAAAATAAAATAAAAATGGAAATGGAAATGGAAAACAACTCACGCCCATCGTAGCATCGCAGAGCGTCAGAAACGGCGTCTGCACGGTCGCGCTGAGCTGGCCGGCCGCCGCCACGATGCGGCATGTCGCAGCGAGCACCGTCGGGTGCGACGTGAGTGCTTCGGCGAGAGACGCCGGGTTGCATGGGGCGTCTAGACATGGGAAGTCTATCGTTGGCGCCGCTTCTGGCACTGGCACTGGCACTGGCGTAGAGCTCAGTCCGGATGATGCAGACGCCGATTGCGGAGAGGTCGTCATTGAGGGTGACGGTGGCGGGGAGACATATGCCTGAGAGTTCGTCGACGTCGATACAGGGTTCCGGTTTCGCCCGCTGCTGATGCTAATAGGCGTTGGACTCTGCGCAGCGGTAGAAGGAGAAGAGAATAGTTTTTCTGGAGTATGCCTTGCGCTGGTTGGATTCGAGTGATTAGCAGTATAAACGCGTTCTATATCATCTATAGCGTCTCCTATAATGGCGTGGAGACTCCGCAGGGCGGCGATGGTCATGAAAGCAGAGGGGCAGAGAGGGATTCGGGCGAGAACAGGGGAATGAGGAACAAAGGATTGAGGGCAGAGAGAAAGAGTTTGTACTGCGGCTAAGTTTGCCCGGTTTAACTCGCGTGGTAGGATTCACAAGCACGCCCGAGTTCGCCACCGCCAGAGCTGCCAATATGCCACAGAAAGAAATGTCAAAGTCAATCCACTTTCGCGAGTCTCGAGTCCTTCTGCCCACATTAACTCGTTACATATACACGTAGTAGTAGCAGTAGTGGATCGTGTCCATTTCATCTCGGGCGTACATTTCGCACAGTGCATGGGTAGCTGAGAGGGGCCCGCTGAGATATGTGGTCCTCTGAACAGGTGGATAGAAAGAGATACAAAAGAATATTACGGCGCTAGGAAGCCTGTACATCAGAGAGATAAAGCATTCGCAGATCCCCCTAGTTCTAGTTCAGCCCTCGTCAATCGCCATCAGTCCTGCTCTTCCTTGTCACTTGGTACGCGATACTCGATTGGTACACCGCAAACAAGCCCCCAGGACAGATCATGCATGATACGTATCACAGTCACATTGCCTTTCTCCCAAGACTCTGTGTTCGTGTCCGCATATCCTCTCTTTCAAACCAGAGTCTTGTCAAATGAGTTTGTTCATAAATGAAAGTGGCACAGCAGTTATCAAATCAAAAACAGCAATGAACAGTCGGAAAAAGAAGAGGAAGCGAGCCAGTCTCACGGTGCCTGATCACAGTCAATCAATCAATGTTTGGCTCTGTTGGTCCAGCGCGTTTGTGGCAATTCAACACCCGCTTTGGGGAGCGATGCGTCATCATTGGGACCTCTTAATCTCGAACTCCTTTCGACGCTGGAAGAGCTATACTGATTGCTCTAATCTATCATGTGTTCCTTGTGGAAGCTCTCATAAATGGATAAATTACTCCTCTTTCTCTTAGAAATTCTGTCAAAATGCCCCAAGTAGTGGTCGAACGGGCCTCGGGCGTCGGGGATAAGCACTTGAGAGACAAGTTTGTCCTATACAAACCCTATACTATTCAAGGGTACGTTTCTTTTCTAGAAAGCAAATGCATCCACCAAATTGTATTGAATAGAAAAACAATCAACTATCTCAGCTACTATCCCATTCTGTCATTACAGTGGCTACTAGGCCCAGTGTAGCTACTCCTGAGCCTGAAAGACAGACGAGATTTGCACCCCAAGACCGCGGAATACCCAGAATTCCCAGCACCAGTCAAGGTCAAGTAAGTCAAAACCAAACTGTAAATCTATGATCATATATATGTATACAGCACTTCCATATCTAATACAACACAATACCGCACCCGTACGGATCGTGGAAACATATCCCCCTGGCTTCCTTCCTTCCCTTCCCTTCCTTCCATCGTTTCTCACTGGGTACTCAATATTCAATGGCCACCGCGACACTGACACTGACATTAATGTCATGTCACTGTGCGTTCCTTTCTCTTTCGTCGTCGTCGCAGTGTCAATGGAGTTTACCGTCTACCCTCGCTCCCATGCTCATGCGCCTCGCACGCGCAGTGGATACATGTGCATAGACCGTGGACACTGGAGGAGGCTCGTGCGCCACCCACCGCCGTATGTCGCGTAAACTCATGGCTTGTCCGCCACAGGCCCACAGTCGCATTGCGACCTTTTGAATTTGGACTTCAATTTCTTGGCCGGCCAACGGGGTCCTCCTGTCTGTGTCAGCGTCCTCGCACTCGGACTGAGTGCCCATTCTTATTCTTATTCCGTTGAAAATCGAGCTGAAGTATGCGAGGTACATCGCACATCATGCTCGTGTTCGTGCTGGATGTCAGACTCGATGGCTGGTATAGTATAACATTATTCTGGGAGATCCTCTTCGGATCTCTCGCCACCGCCTCCTGCCTCCTAATGATAATGATAACGGACATAATCATGATTATACATATATTACCCATGGGTCCTATGCTTGGGCGGTCAACACTGCCTACGCCCCTCTGTTCTCGAATCTCTGATGGTTCGACTATCCAATACTATGGCTACCGGCTACCATCCAATACAAACGATTGGCAGGCGATCAAGGCTCGCATGCAATTGACTTGAGTTGTATAATACAATACTTAACAACGTTCCTCGCTTCAAGCTTGTAATCAATCTGGAATTATACTGTAGAGCAGCATGTCTGCTAGTTACAGTGTGGCGCCCCAAGAACACCGAACACCGACCACTGACATCGCGTTACTTGGATCCCATTATTCTCGGGGTTCATTTCATTTTCAGTTTCAGTTTTACCTACGCTTCGTGCTCGTGCTCATGCTCGTGCTACATTTTTATACTTAGGTACACACTTACCCATGGGTCCTGGGCTTGTGTTATCGATGCTGCCTGCACCTCTCTTTTCTCGAATCCCCTATGGTTCTACTATTATAGAGTATGACTATGGCCACCCAATACTATGGCTACTGGCAGAAGATCAAGGCAGGCATGCAATCGAATCGTATAAAATAATAACGATGTTCCTCGCTTCCAGTTTGTAGTCAATCTGGATTAATACTGTAGCGCAGCGTGTCTGTCAGTTACAGTGTGGCGCCCCAAGAACACTGAACACCGACCACTGGCGTCGCGTTTACTTGGATCCCATTATTCTCGGGGTTCATTTCATTTTCAGTTTTAGTTTACCTGGCCTTCGCGCTCGAGCTCGTGCTCGCTCCAACTCGAGTCAAAATCAAATCAACCTTGTTATGATTCGTGAAAGTTATCCCGCATCCCGCGCTATGCGTGTCTATGTCCATGTCCAGTCCGCATACCCTGGAACCACAATCGAGCATGATTCCGAGTCGTAGGCCGGCGTTCTACCTTCAATCTTCTATCTCCGATCGTCCTGTGCATCTCATCCCACAACGACAGAGCCCCGACAACCGAAAGGCGCAACGGACAAGCTGCAGCTGACAGTCGAACACCGAGGGCGAGTTCCTCGGTGTGCTCGGGAGCAGAAAAACCCATACTCAGCTATATTTTTAAATAGGCACATTGTCATGCAGGCTGAATCGCATTTTTTGCGCTGTCGGTCTTCTGTCTGACGAGGCCTCAGGTCTTGGGTATGAGCCGCTTGGCCGCTTGGAATTAAAGGCTGAGGGTATTTTTACTGAGGTAACAGCAGCAGCAGAGTTTAGTTTTCTGGTTATTTGGCTGGCCACCGCGGCTCCCACAAACGACCTCGTTTACCGCCAATGGGATCGACGCCACCTGGGGTCTCAGGGCCGATGAAGTCTGAACTATTGGCAGTGGCAGGGTCTTCAGGGCCCAGGCCAAGGTACGAGGGCGCACGAAACAGAGCAGCAAGCATGATAAAGGCACTTGCTGCACTTAAGCAGCCGACGTTGCACTTACTCTCAGGTCGAGCTGTCCTCGCCACGGTATAACAGAAAAATGGATGAAAATTAAAATGAAAATTGCGGGCTTTGGAAATGGATCTGTTGACGGCAGCGTCGGCATGCGAGGTGAGCTGGCTAGAAAGCTTGGTTAGGTACACTCATGTAAATGTCGACATCATATTCATATTCATCAATGCCCTTACAATCTCTGTACATCAGCAAATCCTGATTTTCAGCTATAGTGAGCCGTAGCATCAAACCATCAAAGTATTACATAACACATCACCAAACAATACATAGCACTCCCTAGTATTCTGTGGCATTGGTTTTGCTCGATAGTATACCTCCGATGTTGTATAATGTTCAATAGTATTCATTACATTATCTCTAGCATTATACAGCTCTTGATGGTCAAACTATAAGGAGAGCCTGAACAACAGAGAATAGCAAGGAAACAGCACACAATATACCTCATCTCCACAGTCCAAATAGTCTGTATACTACAGTACCAGTGATCAGTTCACTTTAGCTTATACATAAATAGAAAGGCAGCATGAGGCAATAGATTTGGGATACAAATACAGAACTGTACAAGTATTCTACTACAGCCTACTAGTAGACCTGCATCAGCAAAAAAAATACCTGTAGTAGTGCTATGTAGCCCCAGTAGAACTGGTAGCTGGATTGCACGTCCCCCCTTGCTGTAGCACCCAGTAGAACTGGTAGCTGGATTGCACGTCCCCCCTTGCTGTAGCACCCAGTAGTCACATGTGACAGCTACTGTAGTCCCAGTTTTTTTTTTTTTTTTTTTTTTAATCAAGTATATTTTACTATACTAAATGGTGCACGATAGCAGTCCTGCGAGGTAGGCTACACCTAAAAAACCCTCTCATCAATCCAGAAAATAGAAATGAGCACAGTTAGACACTGAGCTCCAGGATGGCCAGTCCAATTTTTGTGGGTGGGACTGGCAGATGTGGTTTAACCAGCTTGGGCACTGAAGCTTCCAGCTGTCAGCAAGCTGCATAGTTGGTGAGCTGGCAAACACGGTGAAAAAACCCTAGAAACACTAGTAGACAAGAACCATCTACATACAAAGGACTGGAAAAGAAATAAAATGAGTGTTGCCTGCCTTCTACTATGCCTTCGGGCCCCTGAACCTCTCCGTCCATGTCTCCCCCTGTTCCCTCCCCCCATCTTCCCTCCCCATCTTCCCTATTATTTGTTGCAATCAAAACTACCCACAAAATCCGACATATTGCGACTGTGCTAGCTGTCTCCCCAAGAGGTAGGGCCGTGCAGGGATGGTTCCTGGATCAGGTGCTAGCTCCCCTCCCTCTGCTCCCGCTTTGGGTAATCGGGTGTTGTTGTGGTTGCGCCCCCCTAAGGGTCTGTGCGAAGCAGAGTGTAGTCGAGGATGCTCAGGGCCTCGTCGAGAGTGCCTGAGGCGTGTTGGAGAAAAATTGTAGACAGGACTGTCAGGCCTTCAGCAAAGTGAGAGTGGTGAGGACCACGCATAGTCGCGATCTGCACAGATAATACACAAAAAGAGAGTGTGGTGATAAAGGAGTAAGTGACCAGGCCTTGAGGGCCCGATGAGGATGGATGCATTAATGATGAGGGTTTTGGTAATATAGAGTCCAAACCATGGTGGGGAGGGACGAGTTCCCACGGTCGGATGGTGGTGGTAAAGGTCAAGAAGTGTCAACTGTAGTCCCAGTAGCACCAGTAGATTTCACATGTGACTACATAACCCCAGTAACTGTCACACATGACTATATAGCTATGGTGCCACCACACATAACTATCTAAATGCCACAGGTGGCTACATATCTGCCACTCATGTCTACATACCTGCCACTCCAAACTATGTAGCACACAGTAGTCAATGTAATAAGCTATTTAGCTACAGTAGCACTACCACAACTACTTCTGTATACATAATTAGTTAAATCATTTCATTTCCTGCTAGCAATCACACCATTTTAATCCAATAGAAGCAATCAATTGCATAGGATTCAACTAATATATATATATTATAGACTACTACCACTACTCAATATCCTCTTCATCCTCTGCATCTTCTACTTCCTCTTCCTCGCTATCAGTTTCACCAGTCCTATTCTTATATTCATCTTGCATCTTTTCATAACCTGTTGGGAAAGCTCAATGGTTGGCACAACAGTTTCAGCCACCCGGAGTGGTGGCTGTAAATTGGTAAGTTAATCTTCAGGACAGAGTCATATACTACTCACAATCCCCTTTTCCAGAACTTGCAGCATACACCATCAATGTAGCCCAGATTCACATCTCTCCAGTTCTTCACAATTTTGTGGTACATTACATGCCTGTCCTCTATAAGACTTGATAACATTGCCACCTTGCGATATTCTCCAGTTGACCACTCTTCCAGACAAAAGTCAATCTGAAAATAATTAATCAGTGTTTGTGTTCATAAAAATAAAAACATCTTACCACAGTTAACACAGAAGCCACCATTTCAAGAGGAATAGGATTGAAATAACCCCTAAAACCACACCTAGAGCAGTCTTGTTTTCAAACCAGCAAGCCTGAATTACAGCAGGGATAATGCGAGCTTCACAAAGGCCTGACAAATTATTTCTGTCCTATCACAGCCATCAGATAAAATCACAATGTTGATGCATACAAAGATACACACCTTGTAAACCTATCAAGGGCCATCAGACAAATCTAGGTGTGTACAAAGAGAAGAAAGACATACCTTGTAATAGAATGAACCCTCGGTCTTTAACTTTGTAAAGAGATTACGATTTTTGGATATAACATGGACTTTGGTATCTCTTTTAAAACCAAACATACTGGCAACAAGACCTCGTGTAACTGACAAGAGCTGACTATGAATCTGAGAGTCCTGTGAGCGTATCTAATACATGTATTAAGTATTGAATTGTGATAATATTAAAGACCTTACCAGACTAGAGACCTTATCGACAAAGGTGAATTCCTCTGAGGCCACAGTACACGCATTCTTCCATGATATTATAGCCCATTGAAACTCATCAACTGTACTGGGTAGGAAATCCAACGTTGAAACACGTGCTTCAAATTCACCACATGCTCTTATGATAATTGCATGGGCAATGGGCTTGAAATCCCGGCCCTGGGCTTCTTCCCTAGATCAACACCATGTCGGAGGCAAGGCTTTTTTACTAACCCCAATGTAGACATGACAGGCTGAGACGACTGAGATTCCTCAAAAGGTTTGCAGTCAGACGAGGGCAGAGCACAACCTTGAGATGATGGAGGTGGCTCAGGTGGTTCCGATGATGGAGGTAGGCTGCTGATATGATCGGACGCACGTTCACCTGTCGCAGGAGGTGGCATTGGTACACTCTTGAATATGTTTGGAGAGACATGCAGGAGTTTGGCTGATTGAGCAGCAGCAGCACCAGTGCACTTCAAAGGCTTCAGAGGCTTATAAAGCTGGAGATTCTCCTTTTGACTTATGTTGGTCAAAGTCAAAGGTTTAATCTAATGATATTGTGTCAGTCATATTGAAGAAATGAGAGAAAAGACAACTCACCGAGTTAGAAAAGCCTGCACTGGCACTTGTTTCATACATCTCCTCCTTGCTCTCAAGATCTTCATCTTGCTCCTCATCAGATACTATAGCTAGGGCGGAACCACATTAGACAATCAATTCAATTACAAAAACATAGCTTACATTGTTTGCGTTTTGACGATGCTTTTGCTGCTTTTTGACTGGCGTTGTGTTGCTGCTTAAGCTTTATGAGATCATTTTTTCCATGTTCTTAATCCTATGCGCTTCTCAGTACTTTACCATCCCCACACAGTCCATATGGACTCCACTGGACTCCACTGGACTTGCCTATATACTGAGTGTAAAAAGGTAAACAGAGTCCAGTGGACTCCAGTGGATTCCACTGCATTTTAGTAGATCTTATACTATACAGTGAATATGGACTAAAATAACTGTAGTCCACTGGAGTCCACTGGACTTGATACAGTAAATAAATTCAATCTTAACATAAATTCAGATTAGTGGAATACAGTATATTAATAACTATTTAATACATTACTACATATCTACATGCGAGGGGCCAAGACAAAAGGGAAGAAAAAAAGCGAATAAAATAAAAAATAAAAAGGGGGGCAGGAGCAGTACTTTACCATCGTACATGTCGTCCATCGGGTCGTCTGTCGGGTCGTCTGTTGGGTCATTGGTACCGGCGTCCATATCCATTGCTGTTGCAGCCGCTGTACCCGTCCTTGTCACTGTTGCAGCCGTTGTCCCCGTCCGTCCTCATTGCTGTCGCAGCCGCCATCCCCGTCCGCATCCTCATCCCCATCCCTGTCGTCCCTGTCCGTCCTTGTCCCTGTCGCAGCCGCCGTCCCGTCCACGTCCTGGTCCTGGTCCTCATCCCTGTCGTCCATGTCCGTCCACGTCCGTCCTCGTCCCTGTCGCGTCTGCGTCTGCATCCTCGTCCTCGTCCCTGTCGCAGCCACTGTCCCCATCCTCATCGTTGTCGCAGCCATTGTCCACGTCCACATCCTCGTCCCTGTCGCAGCTGCCATCCATGTCCGTGTCCTCATCCTCGTCCTCGGTCGTCAACCTCTGTCACGTCGGGTTGGCTGTCGCCTGGCTCCGACCGACGAGGTGGTGGTGGTGGTAGTCGGAAGAAAGGTTGGGGTCGTTCATTTGATGGTTGTCATGCTGATCGGCCGATGCCGGGCATGCATGCATGTCACATGTGCTTGTGAAATTTGACCCCACGGACTGAACAAAATACAAAATTGTATTCATAGGGAGGCTTTGCTCCCAAGTGTATTTAACTATTGTTTCATTTAATTGTTATTTCATAGAGTTTATTTCCATTGATTTTACTCTTTTATTTTTGCAATCAATATTAATAACTAATGATCATACTTCGGATATTGTGTTAATTATTGCATCCAGTGGACTCCAGTGGATTCAACTGGACTCCACTGGACTCCACTGGACTGTGCTAATAAATATATTATTTGTTGTTGTTCAGTGAATATTTAAGCCCCAGTCCAGTGGACTCCAGTGGACTCCAGTGGACTTGACTGGACTCATAATCCACTGGACTGAGACTGGACTGAAAATTTGGCAGGAGTCCAGAGCGAGTCCAGTGGACTCCAGTGGACTGCAGTCCAGTTCCAGTCCAGTGGACTGGACAATCTGTCAGCCAGTTTGGCTGGACAGAGAGTCCACTGGAGTCCATATGGATTGTGTGGGGAAAGGAAAGACCTCGAAAGAATATGCATACCTCAGTCAACAATAAGAGCGACTGAGGTATTCTATGTACAGGGGAAATATATATATCTCCCCATAATATAAAGGGCCTTTAGTATACTTATAATAAAGGAGAGGGGGATAATGGGATAACAGTGGAATAAAGATAAATGATGTCTAAAGTGTCTTTATTATGTCAGTGTTCTCTCAACAGAAGGGGAGGAAGGGGAGAAGGAGGAGGGGAGGAGGAGGAGGAGATAGTGGTTGATAAGTTGAGGAAAGGGGGAGAAGAGGGAGGAAAGCAACTTTGAAGAAAGAGGAGGTCAAGAAGTATGAAGTTATTGACTATATTCTGATTTATTTCTAACTTTATTTTCAGATAAAAACAGCATAGAACAACTGCAGAGAAAAATGCAGCTGTTGAAGCTGAGGAAGCTAAGCAGATTAGGACACAGACTCAGTGAGTTTGTTTTTTTCTTTGTTTATATATATATATTAAAATATTTTAAGCACTTTAAAAGTTCTGGCAAAAGGAGGTGATTCAGTTGCACCTCCTCAGTGGACAGCACCAGTCTCTACAACTGAGTCTCCTCTGACTGCCACCTCTTCAACTGGTGGTACTGGAACTGCAGCTATCAATGCTGAAGTTACAACTCTGTCTGCTACTGCCCCAAGCATCAATGATGCTCCTACTGCTCTTGCCTCAACCACTACTATGTCTTTGCCTGCTCCAGATATTTCTGCTTCCAGTTGCTATCAGTTCAGAGAGGCAGAAAACACCTGAAAACAAGCATTCTTATGAAGGTTAGTGTTTATATTTATATTTATTTTAATTCCTTATTTAATTATAAATAAATGCCACTATGGAGAGCCCACCTCGTCCTGAAGGTTCTTCTCAGGCTACAGGTGACATTTTTTGAGGCTGAGCAGCTGGAATGACTTATAATCCAGTTGATGATGAAGATCTTCATTTCTCACCTATTTTCAACAAAGTAAAGGGCTTTGTTCTTTTGTATTCATCTATTTTGGATCCTTCTCAGCTTTAGGCAACAAATATGAGGCCTAGCATGCAGGTTCCTGTTACTGTTAACAAAAACTTGGGGCCAGTTTTGCAAAATGTTGCTAGTCTTTTGAACCAATCACCAGTAAGTTTTTCATAATATATACTAATTTAAATTTCTATCTAACTATATTTAGAAAACTGTATTCTTGTCTGGGATGCCATAGATGAACTTTGGGACATGAAGGGTTTCTATGATAATGCAGTGGAATCCAATGATGAAATTTCATTCAAAGTTCATAATGGTAAACAAACTCTTCATATTCTTTGTGTGAGTATTATATAACAAGCTCAGCATGCTAAATATTACTAATTCAATGCTATAGAGCTCTTTTGAGCCTTCAATTTCTTTTTCTTCTATTGCCCCATCACATGTTCAATCTCTTCAGGCTGCATCTCTTCCACCTATCTCTCATTCTGTCACACCACACAGTGTTCTGGTCCACACTCACTCTCCTTCACAATCCATATCAACATCTGGTGAGGTTGAAACTAGTAACATCAACACCACTGCTGCTGAAGAGACTATTTCTTGCAAACCATTCACTCCTTATGAGTCCACCCTTGCTTCTGTTCTCAAGGTTCCAATGGACCTCACACATCAGCACCCACCAAAAGACCTTCCTGGCCAGTATCACCACTATTGTGCTGTTAGTGCTGCTCTTGACCAGATGGCCAAAATCTCAAAGTGGCCTGACAGACCACCAACTGAGAAGCAAGTCATTGAGCTTTTCATTGGGAAAAGTCAATGGAGTAACATGTGGCATCCAACTTTTAAAAGGGCTGCTCAGTATTTTCCCAAGATAAGCAAGTGGCTTAATGGGGATTCTGATAGCATGACAGAAGTAGAGCTCTGGAGTGATGATGCAAGGTATACCCTGAAAATTTTACAGGAATGGATGGATAGTGATGGAAAGATGCTAAAAAAGGAAAAAGTTGTTGCTGTTGAGGAAAAGGTCAGAGCAAGTTTATCAAAAGATACATCTGAGCAGGAGAAGTCAAAGAAGAAGAAGAAGAAGAAGCAATCTGAGCAGTAAGTAGGAAGAATATAAATATATGCAATGTATTTTTAAATGTTTTAAAATCTAACTGTTTGTATACTGTGATTTTTTCAGATCTTTTATAAAAATCTACTTGATGGCTATATCACCTCTACTTCTTCTATTCTGGTGGCTTATCTGTCTTGCATATCTTCCTGGTGTATCAGCATCAGGACCAACAACACCATTTCCTAATATTACATTTTTGGCTTTTAGCAATTTTGTGTCAACAACATTTAATCCAGATATTTCTTTGGAAACTGTGCAGCTAGTTCTTTTTCTCTAGTGGAAAATCCAGACTTGCTTAATTTACATGCTCACCAAAAGCACCCAAGTCTACAGGATGAAAAGCACA
Organism: Psilocybe azurescens; assembly: GCA_023853785.1. NCBI lineage: Eukaryota > Fungi > Basidiomycota > Agaricomycetes > Agaricales > Agrocybaceae > Psilocybe > Psilocybe azurescens. Next base: position 18,325 of record JAJIRX010000983.1, read on the forward strand.
TAGTTGCTACAAGTTGGATGAAGACTTTGAGTCATGCATTAAATAATTGACTTGATACTGGCCTTTCTGATGCTTTTTCAACAAAACCAATTTATTTCTGATACCTGGGAAACTGTATTAGCTGTAAAGGTTGATACTTTTTCTGAAGTTCTTGGCCTTACACCCTATAAACAACGGTGCTTTCCATCAAAAGTTGGAAATTTTTCTCAAAAGTGCATTGAACCAGTGTGGACAATCATGCCCTCTTAACATAGTTTGTATAACTCCATTATGCAAATCTTGACATATTAGGGTATATACCCATGGATGTGATTTAACATTGGTGACTTTGCTCAAAGGATCATCTATTTTTAAAAATGTCCCTGTGTTAACAGGAGAATGCACCAAATACCACACATTATATTCTGCAGATCATCAAACTTATCATAATAATGACACTTGCATTGAGAGATATCTAAATTTTCCTAAATACATCCAGATTGGAAGCAACACCTGGGTTGATTACCTCTTTGCAAATGCACTGATGAATGGCATATACTCATTTCATGCATCTGCAAATACATATACTCAATATTGGAACAATAGCTTTGGCACTATTGATTCTGCTAATATATTTAAACTTAGTTGGAAACAAGTCTGGCAAGCTTTTGTGCAGCACTCTATTAGGGTTGTGGCTGCATCTTTACACACAACATTTGAAACTATTTCTGATATTGATATTGATGATCTTACTCAGCGTGCCTTTGCTATACTTGGAAATGGTGGTGAAATTCCTGGTGCAAGAGAACATTCTTGTTCTGATTATACTAAGCCATACAAAGAGACTGTTCAAGACAAAGATCCTATTCCAGGTACATTACCTGTTAAGCTATATACTTTAGATGGTGTTGTTATGGGTCCACAGGTTTGTTCTTTGACTTTTGTTTTATCTTTAAGTTTATACTAATTTCATGAACTTAGATTTGTGCTTTTGATGGTTGCACCAATGATCTTATTAATGCATGTGGTGGTTCACTTTGTACAATGCATGAAAATAGTGAGTCAACAGATAGTAGTGATGATGAAATGCATGTCTCAGATTAAATAAATAGTATACAATTTTCTCTATTTCATTAATTATGTCTAGGGAACTCAAAGATAAACAGAGTCCACTGGTGGATTCCACTGGACTCTATTTATTTTTATTTCTACTTATTTACTGTATCAAGTCTATCAGAGTCCAGTGGACCCCAGTGGACCCCAGTGGACTTGCTTATATACTAAGTGTAAAAAGATAAACAGAGTCCTGGAGTCCACTGGAGTCCTTATGGACTGTGTGGGGGATGGTAAAGTACTGGATGCTCACTGGCACTGAAACCCCTTGGGGTTTCACTTGACTAGCAGATGTCGTTAGAAGGATTCCCAGGCTACACGACCTTTGCATCCTGTTCCAGCTAGATATGTACCATTGTAACATATGATATGATAGAAAGTACATTTACAGTGTAGCATATCATATGGGTTCAGTGGTCCCTCTGAACCAGTGAATGTTTCCCTTCCATTTTGGGCAGCCTACACTGTACCATATGATATGGTACAGTAGATCCGCTCAATGGCTCATACCCAGGCATTTTGTAGGCTATCCGGCATACATTCTGTGGCTCTGGGGTGTCTACAGGAAACTGGTAAAGCCTTAATTTTGCAATGAATTGACAAGCATTGGTGCACACACCATAATAAATTATAAGTGAGCAATCGGAAAGAACCGGACTGTAAATGTGATTTAAATAAGCCCAGAATCATGCAAATCGGACAGGATTTGAGGGAGATATAATGGTTGTAATGATCCAATTTTGTGTATTTGGCCCGGGGCAGGGCGGGAATGAGTGCCGCCCCGGTCCCGGTCCCGGGTTTAAAACGCATGAAAAAGCTAGACAAAATTCCGATCAAAACAAGCCTAGAAACAGCCAAATCGGACAGGATTTGAGGGAGATATAATGGTTGTAGTGATCCAATTTTGTGTATTTGGCCCCGGGGCAGGGCGGGAATGAGTGCCGCCCCGGTCCCAGCCTGGTGTAAAACGCATGAAAAAATCTAGACAAAATTCCGATCAAAACAAGCCTAGAAACAGCCAAATCGGAAAGGATTTGAGGAGATATAATGGTTGTAGTGATCCAATTTTGTGTATTTGGCCCCGGGGCAGGGCGGGAATGAGTGCCGCCCCGGTCCCGGTCCCGGGTGTAAAACGCATGAAAAAAGCTAGACAAAATTCCGATCAAAACAAGCCTAGAAACAGCCAAATCGGAAAGGATTTGAGGGAGATATAATGGTTGTAGTGATCCAATTTTGTGTATTTGGCCCCAGGGCAGGGCGGGAATGAGTGCCGCCCGGTCCCGGTCCCAGGTGTAAAACGCATGAAAAATCTAGACAAAATTCCAATCAAAACAAGCCTAGAAACAGCCAAAACGGACACAATTTGAGTGATATATGTGGGTTGTAAATTTCCAATTTTTGCTGTATTTAGCCTTGGACCAGAACATGAATTATCATTGAAAAAGTGAATGCCGGGCCCGGGAATTTTTGCAATGGGGCGGGAATATGTCCGGAATAGTGCTGGACATTGTAAACCGGGTCGGAAACATGAATATTATTGAAAATAGTGCATGCTGGGCCCGGGAATTTTTGTAATAGGGCGGGAATATGTCCGGAAAAGTGCCGGAAATTGTAAACTTGGTCGAAACATGAATTATTATTGAGAATAGTGCATGCCGGGCCCAGGAATGGTTGCAATGAGGCAGAAATATGTCCGGAAACATGTATTATCATTGAGAATAGTGCATGCTGGGCCCAGGAATTTTTACAATGGGGTGGGAATATGTCCGGAAACATGAATTATCATTGAAAAAGTGAATGCCGGGCCCAGGAATTTTTGTAATGGGGCAGGAATATGTCTGGAATAGTGCCAGACATTGTAAACCAGGTTGGAAACATGAATTATTATTGAAGATAGTGCATGCTGGGCCCAGGAATTTGTGCAATGGAGCAGGAATATGTCTGAACAAGTGATGGACATGGTAAATAAGGTCGGAAACATGAGTTCTTATTGAGAATAGTGTATACTGGGCCTGGAAATTTCTAAAATAGGGCAGAAATATGTCCAGAAACATGTATTATCATTGAAAAAGTGCAGACTAGGCCTAGGAATTTTTAAAATGGGGAAGGAATATGTCCAGACAAGTGCTAGACATGCTGAATTTGGTCGGAAATGTGTATTATTGAAAACAATTCAGACCATGTCTGGGAATCTTTTAAATGAGCTGCAAATATGTCCTGACAGATGTCAAACATGGAATTATGAGTTGAGTAGGCATGGAAATGTATAAAATAGTTTGTAAAATACCCCAGAAACATGGATTATCATTGACAAAGACTCATACTGGGTGTGGCAAGAGGTTAAATAGCCTGTAAACATGTCTGATCAAGTCGATATATACTGAGCCTTAAAACATGTATAATTGGTGCACAATTGCTTTGACTTGGTTCAGAAACATGGAAAATATTCCACAATCATGTTCTGGTATATGTATATAATCAACGAGAAGACTCAGCTCATGTGCTGAAATGTAGAACACAGTCCAATGATCTTTTTTACACTCATTTCCCTTTCAACTGCCCTGTCCTGTACTTTGTTTTATCACAATCCCTACACCTGGCCAAGGCTTGAAAAGGTACAGGTTGTAGGTGCACATGAGAGTGTAAATTTGGTTAGCAAGTGCATACTATTCTATTGCCCATTATTTTTCTCCTTCTATACTTTCCCCAGGCAAGATGTCAGTTAGTGAAATGAGTGGTGTGAATGAACTGCAAGTATGGGTGGTGAATGTGCATATGTAGAGGAGAAAGCATGTGCAGTGCTGCTTGTTAGTTGTCATGCCTGCCTGTCCATTGAATGTATTCTAAAATTCATGTTAAGCACTAAAAGAACTGACACACATTTCCACTGATTGTTAACATTATTAAGCAGATTGACATGGATGCATACTTGATAAAATTATTGCTGGTTGGATACTGGTATTTAATGAAAACAAGAGTGTGGTTGCATTCAAAACAAAAACTGATGCTGGTCATAAAAGTTACAGAGCAGATTGAGAAACAAGCAAGTAGCACTCTGATTGTTACTGCCATTTGTAACTTGTGAAAGAAATTATACAAAGAGTGGAATAACCAGGAAAAAAGTAAAAATCAGCTGCAGCTTGCAGCTTGAACTAAAATGACCAATATGTCTACAGTTAGGTTAATTAACACAGATAAAATGAGGTATTGATACTAATCGCAATAGCAGTCAGATACTACAATGAATTGCACAAGAACTTCCACCCCATTTTGCTTTATAGAATCACAATCTGTATGTCTGGAATAGTTTACAGACAATTATACATGTTTCAAGGCTCGGTCATATTGACCTGATCAGACATGTTTACAGACTATTTAACCTTTGCCACACTCAGCATGAGTCTTTGTCAACGATAATCCATGTTTCTGGGGTATTTTACAAACCATTTTGTACATTTCCATGCCTACTCAACTCATAATTCCATGTCTGTCATCTGTTCAGACATATTTCCAGCCCATTTCAAAATTCCCAGACATGGCCTGAATTTTTTTCAATAATAATACACATTTCTGACCCAGTTTGCTATACTCAACATATATCTCGACATATTCCCAAGTGTGGTCTGCATTTTCAATGATAATTCATGTTTCCGACCCGGTTTACAATGTCCGGCACTATTCCGGACATATTCCTGCCCCATTGCAAAAATTCCTGGGCCCAGCATGCACTATTCTCAATGATAATACATGTTTCCGGACATATTTCTGCCTCATTGCAACCATTCCTGGGCCTGGCATACACTATTCTCAATAATAATTCATGTTTCCGACCCAGTTTACAATTTCCGGCACTTTTCCAGACATATTCCCGCTGCATTACAAAAATTCCCGGGCCCGGCATGCACTATTTTCAATAATAATTCATGTTTCCGACCCGGTTTACAATGTCCGGCACTATTCCGGACATATTCCCGCCCCATTGCAAAAATTCCCGGGCCCGGCATTCACTTTTTTCAATGATAATTCATGTTTCCGGACATATTCCCACCCCATTGTAAAATTCCTGGGCCCAGCATGCACTATTCTCAATGATAATACATGTTTCCGGACATATTTCTGCCTCATTGCAACCATTCCTGGGCCCGGCATGCACTATTCTCAATAATAATTCATGTTTCTGACCAAGTTTACAATTTCCGGCACTTTTCCGGACATATTCCCGCCCCATTACAAAAATTCCCGGGCCCAGCATGCACTATTTTCAATAATATTCATGTTTCCGACCCGGTTTACAATGTCCAGCACTATTCGGACATATTCCCGCCCCATTGCAAAAATTCCCGGGCCCGGCATTCACTTTTTCAATGATAATTCATGTTCTGGTCCAAGGCTAAATACAGCAAAAATTGGAAATTTACAACCCACATATATCACTCAAATTGTGTCCGTTTTGGCTGTTTCTAGGCTTGTTTTGATTGGAATTTTGTCTAGATTTTTCATGCGTTTTACACCCGGGACCGGGACCGGGCGGCACTCATTCCCGCCCTGCCCCGGGGCCAAATACACAAAATTGGATCACTACAACCATTATATCTCCCTCAAATCCTTTCCGATTTGGCTGTTTCTAGGCTCGTTTTGATCGGAATTTTGTCTAGCTTTTTCATGCGTTTTACACCGGGACCGGGACCGGGGCGGCACTCATTCCGCCCTGTCCCGGGGCCAAATACACAAAATTGGATCATTACAACCATTATATCTCCCTCAAATCCTTTCCGATTTGGCTGTTTCTAGGCTTGTTTTGATCGGAATTTTGTCTAGCTTTTTCATGCGTTTTAAACCCGGGACCGGGACCGGGCGGCACTCATTCCCGCCCTGCCCGGGCCAAATACACAAAATTGGATCATTACAACCATTATATCTCCCTCAAATCCTGTCCGATTTGCATGATTCTGGGCTTATTTAAATCACATTTACAGTCCGGTTCTTTCCCGATTGCTCACTTATAATTTATTATGGTGTGTGCACCAATGCTTGTCAATTCATTGCAAAATTAAGGCTTTACCAGTTTCCTGTAGACACCCCAGAGCCACAGAATGTATGCCGGATAGCCTACAAAAATGCCTGGGTATGAGCCATTGAAGCGGATCTACTGTACCATATCATATGGTACAGTGTAGGCTGCCCAAAATGGAAGGGAAACATTCACTGGTTCAGAGGGACCACTGAACCCATATGATATGCTACACTGTAAATGTACTTTCTATCATATCATATGTTACAGTGTAACATCAGTATGTGCCTGTTCCACAAGTGCTTCAACTCTCAAGTCAGATGTATTCCATGGGACACTGTCCCTACCTTTAAAATTGCCTTACCACAACAAAACGACTCTTACGAAGCCCAATTTGTTAAAAACATCTCTCAATCATCCGTGTTCTCAAGGATCAAGTACCTTGCAGTTTCGACCATGTGTTTTATAGATCCGGCATTTACATTCTTCAAGAGCCTAGAAGGCTTAGCCATGATTGCTGTTATTAATCACCCATTTACGCCTTTCGCTCATAGCAGAGCGGACTTTGAGACGGTATTAAACAATTTGGATACTACAGGAAATGGTAAATGTCTCAAAACTTTCAGGATCATGGTAGAAGATGGGCTTGACCCCACACATTTTGAACGACTAGGGCAGATATGCCAGTTACTAGAAAACTTTGAGTTGGAAATATGTGGACATTGCGATGGAGAAGCAGGATGTACTCTAGATGGGTAAGCAATTATTTGACGGAAGTTTTGGCCTCCTTAAATCTTACCCCTATACAGACGGATTACGGAGATGCATTTGATAAATATGAGTATATCCAACGACTTTGAATAGGTATACCATTCGAAGGATTTGACGAAGGCGATCCCAAGACAGATCCTGGATCTTTTCTGCGTGCAGACCGCCGAAAATGTGGGTTTTATCTCGCCTCTAGGCTGCATACCCTCTGCCAGGTTGGTTTTGAATACCGTACGGAAGCTGGGGGTTGTAGATATGAGGACCGATGGTTGGACTTTGATATACAACGCCCTTGGGATGGGTCGATTATGCTCCACGAGTTGGGACAATCGTGGTATCCATTTCCCGAGGTCTGGACTACGCTCCCGCTCGATGAATAAACAACGGTGACGTTTTTCTCATCTATAGAGTCGACCTTTCAATTGCTTCTCAATTTATACATTTGGCTTCTATCTCTAACAAGATAACGTGGAAAGACGAGCACAGCTCCAGATACACTGCATCCATATCATAAAACTTGTGTTTAAAGAAGGTTGAGACCATACTTCTCCACGAAGGCTCGGAATTCTTTTTGCTAACACCGTCGACCGCCCAGGCCTCGGCAAACTTGATCCTGAGAGCTTGGGCATTTTTCCGTAGCTCGTCTCCTTTCGCACTGCGGCAAGCGTCGATGACCTCTCTAATCTCAACACCTACAGCCTCCCGTGTACCCTTTGCCTTGGCGTCCGTTCCTGAGCAAAGGCTTCAAACCGTTTTCGCCGGTTCGCACTTCCACTAATTCGAAAGCGACCTTGAGATTTTCGGTCATATGTGCAGCAGCAGCGGGTTGGTCGGCTTCGAATGGCCAGCATATCCTGTGAAGCATCAAAATGAGGTTCAAAACTTCAAATTATCTAGCAGAGAATGAACATACACAGGGATTCCACTTGCAAGAGTCTCCATGACACTGTTGTGCCCGCCATGGGTCATGAACCAGCCAGTAGCCTACAAACTCGGGTATGAGCACAGGTTAACCAGGCGCTTAGAGTATATGAAAGGGCATACAGGGTGGGCCAGAACATATTGCTGTGGAACCCACTTGAGATCAACCCAAGGCCAGTTGCCCTTGATTTTTTAGGGCCAGGTCATCCGAGATTTTGGCCCAGGGTGATGCGTAGCTGAGGATCTACGTACATTGTCAATAGGCAATGTTGAGCCAATTCTTAGAGAGACTTACGAAGGGGAATTTCTTCTCAACCAAGGCTTCAATGACCTCCTCAATGTAGTTCTGCTCTGATGGCCAGAAAATGGTGCCGAAAGAGATCTAAACATTGTCGTCAGTACAAGAGATTATAAACAATTTATAAATAGAACATACCAAGAGGACCGATTTTTCGCCGTATTCTGCTTGTGCTGTCTCGAGGAAATCCTTGGTCTCTGTGCTTCCGGGAGCATCTTCGACCTTCCTAGTGGATAGCACGGGTCCAATGACGTATGCGTCTTTCTTCCAACTAGCAAACCATGATTTGAATGCGCCGATCGACTCTGCTTCGAAGGCATATGCGGTGGTCGCGAAAACTGCATCGCATTCCTTAAGACCTCTAAGGGTAATCGAGTCTTCATGAGTCATGTTATAGGTATATTCACGATAGGGGCTCACGCTTGGGCTGTTTTGATGATTTCGCTAAGAGGAACATGAATAAGAAGCTATCGACAAATAGCAGTCAGCCTGATGTGCCTTGCATAAGCCGCATTCTACATGTGACTACTCTTACCGTCTGCGGGAAGGCTTCCCAATCATACATGTCAGGAAGTCCAGCGATCTGGACGATCTTTCCCTCTGTGTGACGATAGATCTGGATATCCGTACAATTGCTTAGAGGACATGCTAAAGAAATATAATTCGTCATCATGAACTTACCTTGTCGCCGATCTCGAGTGGTGTTTTTCCGGTACGCGCCGCCTCTGCTTCGATCCTAGCACTGAGGTCCTCAAATGACCCTCCATGGCTGGCAGGTCCAAATAAGCGGACGCCGTGGGATGTATGGCCGGTCACCCATGCAAGAATGGGCACAGTGTTTCCGGTAATGGCACGTGTGGCTAGCATCTGGTAATATGCAAAGAACTAGAAAGTTTTGATAAACATAAAGATGCAAGTAAAACAATGTAGGGGACCGTAAATGGGGAGAATGTGTTACTCACATCAAGGACGACGACATTGGGTGGCGGCACGGCATCGAAGACTTTCCCTGTTACGGCGCACGAAATGGGCTTGGACTGTAAAAGAGTTTGATAGGCCGGTCCGTAAGTCTCGACGAGTGGTTTGAGCAGACTGAAAAGATCTGGCGAATCTGACTTGAAGGACGAGAGGATTCTAGTATAGTGTTAAAGTTGGTCAGTAAGAATACTCGGAAAATGGACAACAGTGTTTATGCGGTGATGGTATACCTGACACGCTTGCGAGTCTCCTCAGAGGCCTTTGTACTTTGGAATTCAGCCGCCACCTCGGTCTCAGCTTTCTCAAGAAGGGTTGGGGCGAGGATCAAAGTCACAAAAACATTCGTGTTCGCTTCAACCAGACGCGCTGCCAATATGCAGAACGATTTGACATGACCTAAACAAAAAATCAAAAAACAAACAGGATGATCAGTAATCCATCACACAGAACGGTGTTTCCGTTAACAAGTAGCAAGCAATTTACCCCATGCTGGGAGTGCCGAGAAGACGAAGTGGGAGGTGCTTTTGGTTGTTGTAGAAGACATCGAATCGAAAGCAGAAGCTGAATCAAAGGATATGGAATACTGATCAGTTTTATAGATTTCGCGTAGATATCGTTGACAGGGTCCGCATGTTGGTTGCGAGCGCTTTTGAGCGCCTCCGGGCAACCCCTAGATCCCTACACATTTACCTTTACAAGGCGAACCTGAACAAATGACGATAAGTGAGCTGCCAAAAATAACACATTAGGAACGGACAATCTGACCGCCGTATGTAGCGTTTATATTACTGACTAAAATATAGCAAACCTCACCTTTCACACATCAACTGCACTTTTTTTCCATCTGCAGCTGATTCAAACCCCTGGCCTACAACAAATTCCCGTCCTTGGAAAAAATATGGGTAGGACTTAATTTACATCGACACACATACACACTACAGTACAATGCAGATGCATGCGCAAAACGAACGTGGTATGCACGATGTAGCGCCTATTAAATTTAGCAGTTTGAGCGCATCAAGGTACGTCTGATCTTTGATTCTTGGTGAACAGGCGCGTTGATCCTACGGCTTCCTGTGGTGGTTGTGCTGCTAAGCTAAGCGAGCCGCGTGAGTTTGGTTAGGAGTGCGAGGCAGGTTTGGTAATGATGGATGGATCAGGGGAGGAAGCATGGCGGATGCATGGAGCCGGCTTGCTGTACTTAGCAGTATCAAGAGGAGCGTTGAGAACGTTACTTTCTGTATAATGGCTTGAGACTGAACCGTAATCATGGGTGGGCACGAAATTGGTGTTTAACGATTCATACACAAAGACTCGAAAATTGTTGATCCCGGATGACTTTCTACGATGCCGCTCGCCATGGGATGTCGTCGGAGAAGCTTAATGACCGAGCGTCTGTGTACAGGCGAAGTCAGCAGTTATGTATTTGCCGATGGGTTCGTGTTCAACGCGCAGACATGGGTTATATTTCTAACTCTGATACAGGAAAATGAGGACTCTGTTCATGAGAGAACTTTCGAGAACAGACCATGACCATATTTTCGTGGATGAAAACTTTGAGATCTCGTAAATATGTTTTGGTCGATGGGGTTGTGGACTCGTGTTGTCTAATTTTAAGGCATTCAATGCGCGGGCAATGAGACATATTTTTAGTCCTGATACAGGTCCAAAATGAGGACTCTGCGCATGAGAAAGAGAACTTTGGAGAACTTACCAATACATTCGCTGACGAAGATTTTGCGCTCTCGTAATGTGAATGCAGGTCTGGAAATGAAAGTCGATAGAGCGTTGTTTTTTAACAGCGGGCGGCCATGCGAGTTTGTAATCGTGGCTTGTAATGAGGAATAAATCCCGAAGGTGTGCCCGATGTTTTTGAGCTTTTGAAGAGCTTGAGTGCGGTGTTAACAACAAAACACAAAGTATGCCGGATATTTCTCGGTCAATTAAACAGGACATGCAAGGGAATAACGAGAGTGTTCTGAGGCTTTGAGCGTGTTGTTTAAGATTTATACGTTATGTGTTGTTTGTGACGGCATCTGAGTTGCAGAAGGACGAGAAGAATTAAGATGAGGAGGTTCAAGCTGCCCATATGAGCACGACTAAATGAACTTCCAGAAGTCTCTGCTAGTTATGTTGACCCTAAAGTCGACGGATAGTAAATGGCGTTCTCGGATATGAAGGTATCTTGGAAGCCCGAACGTTCAGGATACTGGAGCGTGGTATTCAACACCGTTTTTTCTTCTAGGCGTATCAGCGCGGACACCTCATGTCGGCTTGTGACTTTCCTAAATTGCGAATATTTGGACGAGATGGGCTCAATGTCATGTTATGCTTTTGGGGCGCGATTAATATGACGTTCCAGGATCCTAATAGCTGCGTATGTTTTCACGGATAGATATGTTGCTTTCAGCATTTGGGACACCTATGACTTGCAAGTTCGCAAGTGCCGGATATCGGAAGTGTGCTATCCGACAGTTTGAATGGAGTACACGTCGTTCACCAGCCAAATCTTGGCTAAACCATGAGATAAAATCGTGTGGATAGGGACTGAGACTTACTATTTCAAGCTTGAGCACTGTCTCGTAATACATTCGTATTACATTCTGTCAAATTGGTTCCGGGTGTTTGCGGGCAGCTGTAGCTTGTTGGATGTGGATTCATCCGTTATGAGGCTATCTCAAGGGTCTCCTGTGCACGATAGCTTTGTTCAGCACTATCTTTCCCCTTCAGATAAGGACTTGAGCCACGCCTGATCCAGACGGACGGGCTTCATGGACCAGATGCTTGGACGGGGTCTTTATTTAGTTTGTACCTGAGGTATTGTACCCAGCAGGTTGTGTGGGATTTGTAGTGACCATCAATGAGCCCTTTGTTTATCGTCCTTGAGCCTTGCGTGCTGGGTTGTCCTGACGGCGAACGTGGAACAAAAGAAAGAAAGACAGTTAGCGGAAGTGAGGGTTAGTTTTTCAAGAGGTTTTCCCACGGGGCTTATGTACTACGATCCTGAAGGAAACGGTGGGCACTTGCTATTTGTTTCCTGGTCTCCTGGACCATTATCATTAGGATTTGTTGACTGTTCCCCTACAATATACAATTGTTTCTAATCGATTGTTTCTGAAGGATCTAGGAGTATAAGGTCCAAAGGGGAGAGGCCCAAAATAGCCAAATCAGTCTCATTTGTCACGGGCAACGGTCGGCACTCGGTGAGGCCACTGCCTCTGAAAGGGCTGTATTCACAAGGGCACCTTTCTTCCAACGGCCATGTCGTCCAACTGTCCTCCCCAATTGCACCTCTCCATTCAGCCAAGCACGACAACATTCAAGAGGTCCTTTGAACAGTTTGGCTTTGACCTGGACAGCCCCGTGGGTGCAACAGACGCCGGAGGTAGTGGCACAGACAACGGGAACGAACGCAACAAACGAGCTCGAAGTTCCAGCAGTTTCTCCCAAAGCAGTGACTCTACAGATGCCTCAAGGGTCACCGCTTCTACATTGGCTTCAGGGTCCGAGTCCAATTCAAGTATTTCGAGGGATGAGCCTTCTGCGATCACGAATGAAATTCAAACTGTTCATTCCACAGCACGCCCCACAATTGACCCACCGCCTAGGCTGCCAACTCCAGTCATTCAGGATATTGATATGGCAGAAGTTCTGCCAGAAAACGACGCCGAATCTACTGGCGCGCCGCAGCAAACACCACAACAGACTGAAGACAGGTACAGGCTGTCTCTGGACAGATTCAATGCTTTTGAGAACGAAATAGCTCTTCTGCGCCGGTCGCAACCTCTATCGCCCGCCATTACTCGCTCTCCGACACCCCCTCCGATGTTGCCCCCTTGAGCATTGTGTCATCTTCCAATCAACATCTTCATCAACATCAGAACACACATAATCGGCCGCGAGCCGCACACCTATCTCCTACCGATTTAGCTTTCTTCCGACATCCCCCTCCTAGGTCTCCCTCCCCTTTCCTGGACCATTTTTTGGGCGTAGCCGAAAGTTCTACAAGCACTCTGTCGGACAGCCCCACTGGCGGCGAAGAAATCTCTGTTCACGAACACCAGGGGCATCAAGAGGGTCCTTCTTTCCCAAATGGTGTGTGTTTTTTCTTGAGTAGTTTCTGATTCATATAAGTTTAACCGACATGGTAATTATAGCTGTCTATCGCTTCAGAAGAAATTCTTTACCCTTGTCAGGCTCTCGTCATGATCAACATCAACAGCGCCCACAGATAGACGCCAGTGAATCAGCCGACAATGAAATTGAGATGGTTAATGGATTCCGTGACAGGCTCAACACTGCCCTTGAGCGCCTACGACCGGCGTCTCCCCTTGTTCCTGGGTTAGAAGGCAATGGGGATGGTGTTGGGGAAGAAATCGCAGGGCAGGAGCAGGATGCGCAAGAGAGTCAAGATGAGGAAGCTGATGAGATTGAGGGTCAGGACGATGAAGACGACGACGAAAGAGTTACATCCGCCAACGATCGACATACTACACAAACACTTCCACCCAATCCTCCAACACTCCCGCCCATCCCTCCCATCACCGCAGATACCGACACCGACGATTGGACCGAACGTTCATTGATAGATCGCTTCCAAGGCGATTTCACCCAGCCGGATATCCGACCACCGGCGGCCAGCCAGAATGAATTTGATGCGCAACGCATCAGACGCATTCGAGCGATAAGGGAGCAACGACAAATTGAACTAAGACAACGTTTACAATACCCCCGGTCTTTATCGTCGTCGAGCACTTCCGGTTGGCCGCCGCCTTCAAGTGCTGGTAATCCCAGCTTGAGGGATCATCCTCTTCCTTCACCGATTTTGCGGGACTTGCGTAGCTGGATGCAGGAACGGGGCCCGTTTGGAGAAACTTCGACAGGCGATGCGACAGATGCTTCAACGTCCGGACATATCGATTCTTCTGTGACCACTTCAAATAGTCCAATAAATTCGCATGCCGATCAACGCCAGCAATCCCATGTTCCCAACACACAATCAATATCCACAAGTCTCCGACAGTCGCAATCGACCACAAATTCAGGTGGCGTATCCCGAGTAAACGAATGGGACATTTATAGTAGGTTCCCACCTCAGTCAGCTCCTGGTTCTAGCGATCTTGCTTCGGCTGGAGGATCGTCGTCGTCAACATCGACGTCAGGAACTGCTCAAGAACCGTCCGGCAGTAATTCATTCGCGTCGGCGTCTTCCTCGAGTAGTAATTCAGATATGTTCTCCAATACGACATCGGTTTCGTATAGCCGCAACTTGGCGGACGAAGCAGCCGTCAGGAGCCTCGATCATGGGGTTGGTTTGGGGTTAGGGTTTGGTCCCGGAGCAGCTCGCCCGATGCCGCCTTTGATGAGCAGTGGGCCAACACCGAGGCGAAATGATGCTACGGATGAGCAACCACGACATACTGGCTCCCCCACACTAACGTCAACGGCCAATGGGCTCGGCCACACCCAAACACAGAGGCCAATCACGCGGTGAGTTAGATTGCTGTCAATCGCCATAGGCTATGATTTTCTGAACTCTTTATTCTATTGGTTCTTGTGTAGGTTTCCGTCCGAGAGCTGGCCTAGCTGGGCGAGAGGGAACGGAACGGGTCCCTGCCCGATCTCGATTTGGATTTCTCAAGTATGACTGGTACGGCAGGCTCTGCATTGTCCTCGCCGTCGACGTCTGATGACTGGCGATCGGATGCTTTCACCGCGGCGCCACCAGGCGATCGGCCTCTTGTCCGTGACTCGTCGCCTGCTACTACTACTACTACAATTTCCATCGACGACTCGTTTCTCAATCCCTCCATGACCTCTCTCGACTTTTTTTTCGGCGACTGCTGCTGCAGGGCCTGGACCAGCTCCGGCCAACCGACCTATTGCTAATATTCACCACATATGGACTGAGCTGCCGTCTTCGTCTACAAATGACCGCCAGGCGTCGTTCCGTTCTCGAGTGCGGCGGTGTCCACACAATCCACAGTATGTGCACGGGCCGTCCAGCCACCCACATCAGATGGGTGCCGGCACTCCTACCAGTTCAAATCCAAACACTGCAACGACATTCAGCGCGGAAAGATCGCAGCCGGAGACACGACGAGGGCCTGCGATGGACAACACTGACAGGCACAACCAGGACGTGCAGTATCGGCGCTGGCTGATGGAAGGCGAATTCGGCTCCGACTCTGACTCGCTCCCTCTTCCCAATCGGATACCATCGACTTCCACACCCCTGCTGAGCCGTCTAAATCAGTTCAACCCGCTGTCGCATCGTTTGGCGTCGGCGGCGTCGGCGGAGGACGCGAGCCAGGTGCAGAATAATATGTCTTCTTTTCCTCAGCCAAGACTTCGGACCGCCCATTCGCACGCAAGACTTGGCTCGTCGACGTCGCTCGTATCAGAGAATGCGTCTGAGATGCGGAGATTGGAGGATTATATGGAGGTTACGAGGGCGAGGACGTTGCACGCCCTTTCCACTGGCTTGCGGGCGCCTGGCAGCGAGGACAGGATAAACGCGGACAACACGAGCACAGAAAACTCTAATAATGATGAACGTGATAGAGATATCAGGCGAGCACTGGCGTGGGACGAGTTACGCGCGAGGCAGAGACAGTTCGTGCGGCATGTTTCAGGGGGCAGCAGGCGTCAAATCCCGAGACGGCGACTGCGACAGACACGCGGTCTTCACTCGACAGGCTGGTGCAGAACGCGTGGCAGAGTCTCGAGAGTCCTGATATATCGTTATCTTCTCCCGAGGACGAGGTTCCAACCTGGCGTGCTCGAAATCTCTCCGCAGCGACATCAGCTCCCCCGCCGCGACGACCGAAGACGTCGATATGTCAATTGCCGATAGGATTGAAGCGCATGATGTGTATTGGACGACTGTCCTTCGTGAACTGGGATTCGACAGACCCTTTGACACCGAAAATGCTCGCCCTGCAGAAGCTTCACAAAACCGCAGAGAAGGCTGGGAGTCGGGGTACAATCCATACTCCTTGAGTTGGTCCAATACCATTCCCAATCTGAATAGCGAAGGTCGTACTTCAGGAGCGGCTACTTCGACCTCTCCAACTGTTGAGGGCCCTTCATTCGCCTCCTCAAGATTCCCTTCATTCTCGTCGTTGATCGAAAGAAGCTCTTTGAATCCGACGAGGGAAGCAATGGATGCTAATCTCGAACGGCCACTGCGACGATTTCCTCTCACGTATAATCGTGTTCCGTCTCTCCCTTCACCAGATTTAGGAGGTACCTTCGGTGCAGAACGTCCCCCCAGCCGACATCGCCTTTGGCTGCTTTACGACCAGAGGAACCCTCGCGTCATTTCTCTGGGCTTTCGAACAGAAATTCGACACTTGGAAATTACGCTGTCAATCCCTCTCACTATCAAAACCCTACCACCGCCACCACCTTCACTGTTAACAACAATCAGGCCCGGTCTAACGTCAGACCTCGACAACGTAGATCTTTAACTCCTGAGCCCAATCTCTCGCCCGCTAATGGCATCTTGGGATACAATGATGGACACCTCGGATGATAATTTTTCAGAGAGCAACTTATTCTCAAGTTTGCTAGATAGCACAGAACGCCTTGCCCAGTTGACCGCTAGACATCAAGCCCATTTTGAATCTTTGCGTCGTGCAAGCAATTTGGCAGACTTCGCGCCTGGGCCTTTCCGTAACACTCTGCAACATCGCATCGACCAACATAATGCTCATCGCCGCAGAGTTGGATTGCCTCCTTCAACCCTCCTACCATTCCTCCTCTTTCTTTTGGCGATAACAGCCTTACCTCGCTGAGCAATTCAGTGCCGGGTTCAGAATCTCGAGCAGCTCCAGAAGAGGCTGACCCAAGTTCAACGCACGGCCCTTTTCATACGAGCAGAGAGCTCTCTCTGCCTCCTAGGCGTGAACCAGTGCGACCAGTGCGACCAGGTGCATCCGCTGGCCACGACGGCTTTTCCCACCCAATAACGGCTCGGTCTTTCGCATCAGCCAGGGCAGAGGCTAACCGGGCTCGTGCTCAGGGCGAAACGCTTCGACAGATGCGCATGGAAGCATCCAGACCGGGCGATTCTTCGTCTCAAAGAACCGGCTCAGTCCCCAACGGCAATCTTAGTCTCGAAGAGATCGATCATATGGTCCGCAATCGCCAGATTTTAGAGCTTTCGCTTCGCAATCGCAACCGATCTCGATATACCAGCAATACTGATAATTCGGCACCTCCGACCCGTCCTGTATACCCTGGGTCGGTAACGCTGGATGACGATGACGGTTTCCGGGAAAGTTTTTCGACCTTTTCAGCAAGAGGCCGGCGTAATCGACTGCATTCTCCTCACGAGATGATGTTCTTTGCGCGGGGAGGACGGCGAGGACGGCCGTTGGGTGATTTTATGGTGAGCAATATGCTCTTTCTTACGATTTCTGCTTTATTTCTCGTCTTTCCTTTTCACAGCGCGATGAAGACTTTGATGAGTCGTACGAAAGTCTCTTGTCGTTAGCGCAGACGTTGGGCGATGTCAAACCGAGGTCAACGCCAGCCGAGATCATCGAGAAGATGGAGAAAGCTCAGTATAAGGATTGGGCTACTGCCGAAAGTGACCAAAGATGCCCGATTTGCCTGGACGATGTACGTCTTTTTCGCTCGTCTTTCTTTTGCCCTCCTTGTTCTAACATGCACGCAGTACGGACCAACCGATCCTGTCCTCAAACTCACCAACTGTTCACACTGGCTCCATCAGGATTGTCTGCATGTGAGCATAGCTCTTTTGATCAAAAATCACTACTCATTCTAATGATCCATCAGCAATGGCTCCAAACTGCCAACACGTGTCCCGTATGTCGCAAATCTGTCAGCACGAACACAGGATTCCGCCGCGGGCATCATCATCACCATCGCAATCCCTTCGGTGGTCCCAGTTCTTTGAGGCGAGATCCTCCTCCACCTCCACCTCCACCAGGATCCGGACCAGGCCCGAGCCAAGGAGGAGCTGGCTCTAATGCAGGAAACAACCCTCCCTCTTCCTCTTCCAACCAAGGCCATCACCGTCACCATTATAATGACTTCTCTCCTTCACCTTGGAGGCGAGGTCCTCCCCAGTTTGATTTGATTTGCTCGTCTATCGAATCCATGCCTTTTTCTTTCTTCCTTCTAAAACTATCTGCTACGTACATACATATCCATTCACGATCGCGCTTAAAACATTTCCATCTCCTTTATCGCCTTTCTTTCTTTCTTTTCTTATCATATTAGCATCGTCATCGCCACTCCTCGTTTTCCTTTTCTGGCCTCTGAGATCTAACCCGCTGTAATTATTCTGGAGGCATTTCAAAATATCGTAAAGGCATGACATTGTCAATTCTATTCTATCTAAGTCTGGTTTTGTTTACTACCGCTTTCCTTACCTCTCTTATGTTTGTCTTTTTCCATCCATCCCATCGTCTATCAACTCATTCATTCACTCACTCATCGTATGTACATCCTCATCATTCTGTTGCTGTGTTATGTTATTTTCTCCTCTCCTTTTTCATTTTCCCAAAAACGATTCGTGTCCGCTGCAGATATCTGGCAGTGGAGAAACCCCTCCTCCGCCCTCCCCCGATGTACCTTGATATTCAAATCATCAACTGTTCTTTTGGCTCGACCCAACTCTGTTGACGCTCAAAAGCCCCGTCGTAGTAAAAAATTATCAAAAATACTATGACGATTATTGAAATATATATGCAGTCGTGATTTGAAAAATATCATGAAGTGAAAAGTGCGTTTCTACTGTATGGCGTTGCGATGAGCAGGTCCGAAAAACACTGAATTGGGATATAAAAAATGAGTTGAGCAGTAACTAACTAGTATCTGCGATACCTTGAAAGGAAATGGATGGATGCTGAACGTTAAGCGTCAAAGAATCAGATAAGATAAGCCTGCCGACTACAAGTGCAGAAAAGTAATTCTTTCCGTCGGGCGGCACGGTGCAGGGTACATGAGCATAAGAAGCTGGTGGGTCGTTTAGTCGTATTGACGCATCGTCTCCTCCAACGCGTCCATGTCGAAAGACATATCGCCGAAAGATGAGTCCCCATCGCCGTCGGTGGGTTCCGGGAGCATGGGGACGCTGGTGCCGGTACTGGTTCCACCAGAGATGCGGGTGGTTTGGCTGCGGGTGCTGCCCGAGGCCGAGGTTCAGGTGCACGAGTAGCACGAGCTCGCGTCTGAGCTTGGCCTTGAGCTTGAGCAGCATCCGCCAGAGCTTTAGCGATGGCCTCTTCCCTGGCCAAACTACCAGACGACCGCGCCGACGAAGGCTTGTGAGGTACGGAGGAAGCGGGAGAATTTGAGTTGGAAGTGGATGCGGATGTGGATGTAGAAAAGGAGGAGGAAGACGTATGACCGCGAGCAGAATCGGACGACATCGAGCCGCCGCTGCCCGCTGGCGGTGCTCGGGAGGTGGTGTTATATTGTCGCTGCTGCTGCTGCTGTTGCTGTTGATTGAGACCGACAGCGGATGCAGAACCTTTCGCCACCGGTGCATGGACATGGTTGGCAGCAGGAGGTGCCGCCGCCGCTGCCTGTGCCCGAGGCTGCGGCTGAGGCTGCGACGAGGACAGTAGCGGGGGCTTGAACCCTTTCTGCTTCGTGGGCAACGCCCCCGACTTCTGAATCGAAGGGACCATGCCCACAGATGGGTACGTGTGGGTGCGGCGCATGCCCAGAGCTGGCGGGCGTGAAGATTGGCTGCCTGAGAGGGGGGGTCGATGTAGGCGGGGTTGGCTCGCAAGGTCGAGGCTTTCCAGGTTCCGCTTTGGGTGCTCGATCAAGTGATGTTTGGACGGCGGTTGACTGTTGTTCCTGCTTGCTGGTATCGGGCAGAGGATGATGTTGCGAATTTTGAATAGATGGATTTACAGAGGAATTGGAATTGGTTGGCTTGCTTGCTTGTTGTAGCAGAAGAGGATGATATTTGGGTGTTCGATCTGAAGTTCGTGAACTCGGGCCTTTAGGGTCTTCATGGTGAGAGTTATGTAAACGTGTTACAGATGTGGATGTGGAGGCAGAGCTCGAGATGGTTGGGTGTTTGGTCATCGGTGCCGGCGGAGGAGGCATCCTGGCTTGCGAAGGGGTCTTCGTTAACGCGGGTCTTGATTGTGCAAACAAAAAACCAGCAGCAGACACGTCGTCCATGCTTTTATCGCGGTCGTCTACGTCCATGAAGCTGCTATCACCCCACGAATCCACAGGATTTGGTGCAGCCCGTGAAGTTGTTGATGTACCAGGCAGCGATTCTTGTCCAGCTTGCCCCTCGACGTGTACGGCGCGCCCTTTTCCTTTGTCTTTTACCTGTGCTTGACGTAGACTTTCCAAGCGGACCTTCTTCGCCTGCAAAGCCAGTGCATCTGCGCTACTTCCAACACTCCCGCCCCGCGTCCTCTTCTTGGCTTTCTCGATTCGAGATGGAAGCAAAGAGTCTATGACACCGCCGCGAGGACGTACCCCTGCGTTTGCGTCCACCTTCGCGGATACACCCTTCAAAATATCCAAAAACTGTGCTGGATTTGTTTTGTCCAGGAACGGGATGGCCATCGGTGAATCGGCACTGGGTGCATCCGAGGTCGTGCTTTTAGGTCGAGATTTGGCCTCTGAGGGACGTGGACGAGGTCGAGAAGACGATGGAGGTTTGCTTGAGGATGCCCTGGATGGTGTACGCGTAGATGTCGACGGCGTGCGATCAGTCGTGCTCAGCAGCGAAAATCCAGGAATCTGGTCGAAGGAGGGTTCGCGTTGCCAGGCTAGAAATGACCTCAGTTGAATGTAGTCCAGAAAATGAGTAGCCCACGCACCTCGAGATACTCTGATATTCTCCTTCGATAAGATTGGATCGTTTATGCTGGATTTTATGAGTTGATTAAGTGCTTGACACGGTGTCTGGGAGCCCTGCCACTGGACATAGTCCCTTCGCTTGTTTTCCACCTCATATTCCGTCCCCAATGGGGAGTCTTGATCCATCGAAGAGCTCATAAAATCCATCTTTTATCGAACGTCGGTGTTGTACAAGTTCAAGAGTTGCGAGCCACAATGCAGCCTCAGATTGGTGTTTTGTAGGGTCCCCTTTGTCTTTCTCTTGTTGTTTATGTGGTATTCGAATCAGATTAGGACAGAGTGCCACACCCAGAGACCTTTGTTCATAATAATGGAAGGAGGAGAGGCCCAAAGTTTTGAGATCCAGGATCTGGAGTCAGGAGAATGCGGCGTGCGCGAAACAATGGCCAAAGCCTTTCAGGCACATGATGGGTAACTCTTGTGATGAACTCAAACTCCGACCAAGCTCCGACTCGGCTTCTTGTCTACTCTGGGGGCGCTTGTCCGGCAACATCTTTTCCTTCCAGATACATTTCATAGCACAATTCCAGAATCGCGTAGTAATGCTTTACTCTATACCAACTTACTTAGTCTGACGCAAATATGAGGGTCAAAATTTAAGTATCTCAAGTCTTATTTTAAAGACGTGGTCCTAGTTGCATCTACCTACGCATCGTAGACATCACCGATCAATTGAATGTAGTTCTTGTTCTCGTATTTCTCTCATAAATAAACGGAATAAACGGGTTAATAACGACATTGATCAATTACTGCCTTCCCGTTACCGAACAGTTGCAGAATGCGTTCGTGGCTCTATAGTGAGGCATAAACATTGGTAAAACATGGAAACGCCCAACAGTAGCGCTGGTGAGTTTTATTAATAATTTTCTATCTTTACTCGTATTTTGTCGTACCTTGCCTGAGTCATAAACAACTTTAATCCGAAGAGTTAGAACATCTTGACTTCTGAGGTCTATTTCTAAGCATCCCTGCCCATTCAACCACCTCTCAGAGATGTCCGGTCCTCAGCTTTCACTAAATGTGCACACTGTAATGGCAAAAGACTGCGTTGACAGTCGGCCTGAACAAATTTAATAAGTCGTGATTATGAAATATAGACACTTTGGCTGCGTGGAAGACACAGGAAGGTGCCCTGTGAAAAATAGTACTAACTTAGCTGGGTTGAGAATTCTCCGAGTTCAGCCTGAGCCAAAGCTGTCATTACGAATACGCAAATCGTATATAAGCGCATCACTTGGTCAATCTTTTCCAAATGGATACTCTGGCAAGAGTGCCCAGGGAATAAATTGTCGGTGCCGTTATGTACGCGTAATGATCTAGCGGTCCATGTCGTCAGTCCGGTACTGCACGTAGCTCGGACTTCAATGCAAAGACTTCCAGAAAGTTGAATTTTCGGGAGTTAGCGAAATATGTAATAACCCTCACACTCTTCACACGGCGTGATCATCTTTCTGTCCAACTTCATCTCCGACAAATCACACTTACTCTACATAAGAGATCTGAGTCATACCACCTACAATGTATAAATACCTTAGTGTGGTCATTGTTTTTGACTTCAGCCCTAAGTTTCAGACTCTTCACTCGACCTAATATTGGCTTGAAATGTCGACACGCACGAAGCAAATCACTCACATTCTCTTCTCAGCGTTTCCAGGCTGGGGTGAGAATTACTCAATCGGTTGAAACGGGTCGTCGTTAATTTTCTATTCCTCAGGCCATATTAGACCATTTTGTATATTCGCAGCGCGTCTCGTCAAGGAGAACGAGAATGTTGTTGTGACCCTGTTGTTAACGCCCAATCTGCTCAAGAAGGCTCAATATGAAATATCCGCAGAGTTTAACGGAGAAGTATCTGATGCTTCTCGGGAGCGTATCAGGTACGACCAATTACTGACGAAGTATTAGTACTAAGTTTATGCCTGATTGATACTATTGCAGGGCATTCTCCTCATTCCAATCGGATTCGGACGACCCTTTCGTTGTCTTCCCGTCACTTGTTGAAACATACCCAGCAATCTACCAGAGCCTTTCACAAGGGAAGTCTATCTCATGTTCCTTAACTGGAGCGAAATTTGAGGCTGTTCCAGCTCCCAGTGTACTCATTCTTGATGTGAGTCTCTTTCGCCGTTTATCAGAAGTACACCCTCTCACACATTCTACTTCCGATGCATAGCTCGTTGCATATCCACTCATTGAGGCAACGCGCTCTATTACCGGAAAATCAATACCGATTATCTCTTGGATAACAGGACATGTATCGTCCGCTATGCAGCTATTTGCTTCCGACTTGGAATCAGATGCTAATAAAGTGAGCGCCTTTAAGAGTTGTATTTAGTAGTTCTAGACTGCTGAACATACTCTAAGCACTACGGTACTACAGATGGAAAGGTAGTCAAGGTCCCTGGACTTCCAGACATGTACGACTATGAGTTTCTTCCCTCAAGAGGTAAGAAGTCCTGGGCCAACACTGGTTCTAGTTTTTAATACACTTTACTAGGTTCCTTTCGAGATCGATGTTTCTGTGATCGTCAAAATGGTTCACCAGTCAGTGTCATTAATCAAACATCGCACATTGCACATGGTAGCTTAACGCGCTATAGGGGTATTCTGGAGTGCGACGCGGCTTTCATCACCTCCGGATATGCTGCTGAGGAGATCGCTATCGACGCTTTCAGGTCTTGGTTGTCTGAAAGAAATCAAAGCTGCTATGTAATCGGGCCCTGGTCCCCCCGAGTATATCCACGCTAGAAGCGGCGCAACTGGATCGGCTGAATCGGAAGAATTTCTCAATAAGATTATCGAAAAGCACGGGGAGAAATCAGTCGTCCTGGTGGGTTCTATTAATAGATTCCCCTTCGTCTGATCACTGCGTGCATCTACTGAACGGCGCTTAGCTATCATTCGGAACCGTATTCTGGCCCAAATACCAGGGCTATATTGACGAAGTCATAGAAAGTTTGATTGAAAAGAATTTCCCTTTTGTATGTCAAATTCCCTTTCACTTACATATTTTAGAAACCGCACTCACCGATAGTATCATTCACTTCAGATCATCTGCTATGCTTCACCCTTTGCTAATATTTCGGACGAGTTGATTCTAAAGATAAATAACTCTGGAATTGGTCTTGTTTCAAAATGGGTTCCTCAGCAGTACATCCTCAATCACCCAGTACGTGTTTTATATATGTACGAGGGATTCCGTGCCACTAACGACCCATGGATTTACCAAAGGCAACGGGATGGTTTATAACACATTGTGGGCACAACAGTGTCATGGAGGGCCTTGGAAGCGGTGTTCCTATGTAAAGACTCATTATACACACGGCAGTGACATCCAGTACTGATATGAATTAACAGGATATGTTGGCCTTTCGAGGCTGACCAGCCAGCTGCAGCCGCACATCTTTCTGTGAATCTCAAGGTCGCCTTCGAACTAATCGAAGTCAGAACCGGAGAGAGGGGGCTGAAACCCCTATTGAGGTCCGGGAGAATGGCCCAAGGAACAAGGGAAGCAGTAGGCTCAGAAATCAGGGAGGTCATCGATGCTTGCCGCGGTGCCAAAGGAAAGGAGCTTCGAAGGAATGTGGAAAATATAAAGGCCAAGTTAGACCACGCGTGGAAGGCCAATGGATCTAGCAGAACCGAGCTTCGTGCCTTCTGTGAGAAGTACAGCCTCGATATCTGTTGATGAGGAGATGGTGAATGGTCAGTGAGGCTCGAAAAATTTGGTAAAAACCACAAAGGAAAGTCTGCCACTGGTTTTCTGTAATAGTTTGTCTTTTTCTCATCCCCAACTCAAGTTATCTGTATAGAGTCGAAATATATGAAGTGTTATTTCTGTCGCAAGTAAATCACACAGAAAATCAGAGGTAAATTCTATCAATAGGCAAGCCGCGTCTCGCTTAGTTTACACATGTCTCAAGTAGGTCGCAGTGAGCAGACGTGAGCATCGATTTATTTCGCCCATGAATACTTTCGGTTAAAAAGCAAGTGAAACGCCCTTACACTGTCAAGAAACGGTCTTTCTCACGTAATACCGAGTCAATTTGCCAGTTACTGCCGCCCAACTTTGGCGAATTCTAATCAATGCATGATTCAAAGTACATAGACTATCAAAAACATGTTAAGCAATTACACTTTCAAGATTCTCACTACGGAAGGAAAAATCATTAATATCTCTGAAGTCCCGGATATGTATGACTGGGTGTTCATTCTAATCTAACATGTCTCCAATTTTGAATATGCAATATCAGTGAGTAAATAAGCTTGTCTGCAAATTCAATTAATTATTCAATAACCAAAGAGGAATGAGACAAACAAACGGAGCTTTCCTCGTAACCGCATACGCCTTCGAGAAAGAGGCAATAGAGGCACTGAAGTCCTGACACGCGGAGATCAACAAAGAGGTCTATGTCGTTGATCCTTTACTTTCATCCCGAGATGGACTCGTAGCGGATACTGCCCGTGGCTCCTCTGAAACTGAAATTATTCTCGAGAAAGCGCAAGCAGAGTATGGGGAAAATTCAGTCATTTTCGTGCGTCCTATAAATAGGAGTATGGGCAAAATCCAGTCGTCTTCTTACGTCCTATAAATAGATTGATCGCCATGAAAAACGCTGATCAGGGGCTACTTAGATCTTGTTTGGTACGAAGGCACGAATGTATCGAGGAGGTCATCGAAGCTCTGGTAGAGAAGAAATTCTCAATTGTAAGCTATAAGTTTGTCTTACGATCTGTTATTGAATCTGTATCATCATTCAAATCTTCGCATACGCCTCACCAATCGTCAAGCTTTCGGACGAGTTGAAAACGAGAGTAGAGTTGTCGAGACTCGGCATAATCTCTAAATGACTTCCACAACAATATATCGTAAACCATTCGTATGTGATTCAGGCTTCACAATCCCATCCAGTCGGAAATTTAATCAGGATATTCATAGGCTACCGGATGGTTTGTAACTCATTGAGGACAGAATGGCGTTCTGGAGGCCCTCGGAGGTTGTGAGGCTGGTGTTTAAGCTTTTAAGGAATTCACTCAACTGACTTATGGTAATGCATGATATGCAGGCCCTCCGGCGCTGATCAGCCAGCTGCTTCCCGTCAAATTGAGACGATTCTAAAAGTCGGGGTCGAATTGATCAAAGTGCAACCTGGAAAATAAGACATGAAGCCTTTGTTACGAAATGGACGCAATGCCCAAGGAACACGGGAGGCTGTTGGGAAAGATGTCAGAGAAGTCCTGGACCTTTGTCGAGGCGAAAAGGGGAAATAAATGAGAAAAAATATCCAGGCCATCAAGGCCCAATTCCCCGAGTGCTGGGGGCTGGAGGGATAAGTCGACACGTATACGACGTGTTTTGAAAAAAATACAGCGTTAGATTTTAGAGTCGATAGATCGTTAAACATGTACTAGTAAATGTAAAGATTGGACATTTACGAATGAACATATCCAGTGTGTTATATATTTTGCCTTTTCGATTTTGAAGGTTCTCGTGGTGGAGTGCCTGTCCTGGACAGACCAGACTTAACCTGAGGAGAAAATGAGTAGATCGAAAAGGAATAAATTGAGTAGGCCAACTTGTTGATCAACTGCTGTCCTACGCCTCTGATATGCTGCTTGTATTTCCTTCAAGGCTTCCTGACTGCAACTGAATTCCAAAGCAGCGAAAGCGGAAGCGGATTCGGACATTCCACTTCCCATGGCATCTGCAACGACACGCATGATGAGGCCTGCGAACAGCACGCAGGGTTGAACTTCGTGTTGAATTAACACTTGCATTGTGTAGTATTGTACCTCTGCGACAAGTATTGCAAGGTGGTGGAGTTTCAAGTTCGAAGGCTTGATGGAATCAACCAGGGTATAATTTCGGATGTCTCCCTCGAACGTAGTCTGCACGGTATCCACGAAAGAAGTAGCCTCGTTCGCCCCAGGTCGACAACCAGAAGAATATATAGAGATTGAAGGATGAGGAGCTTCGACGCCAACGCTCGGTCTCTGAACAGAAATATCCACAGTTGGCTGTTCAGGAGCAGGCGAATCCTGCAGGACGGGGACAGCGATAATTGACTGGTCGAGGGCGACGTCCTTCACACCAGTGTCGCGTTCGATACGAAGTAGTTTGCGTGTTCCTTGGCTTGCTTCCACCTCGGCTACGATGATCTGGTGTTCTGGAGCCTCATTATACGAATAACGGGAGACGTCAACGATCCTATATTGGTCCGCGTGCTGGCGTGTCTGCGCGTCTCCATTAGTGTACAAAAGGCCAGTATGTCTCGCCAATCCTTCACTTCTAAGGGGAATGAGTGACGCGGAAATTCAGATGTCGAAAAGGCCTTTGAATCGGCGAATAGTGGAGGAGGTATGGCAGTTGCGAGAAGTATCGGTTGAAATAGTCGGTTGAATAACGTACGAACGGCCATGGTGAATCAGTAGCCCAACCACCTATAATGAGAAGGGATCTGGAGAAGGAAAAATTCTCTGTCTGATGCTGATTTCAAGGTAAACTGAGACATGTCTTATAAGGGTCAATTAGGTTTTATGGTCGATCATAGTTTACAACTATCCCTTTACTAATCAGACTTTAAATACCATCGCCAATATCAGTACTGATTAGGCTAACTTTAACAAATCTATACTGTTACACCCGCGTACCAAGTCATGGTTTGGATATAACTTTTGGTCAAATAGAGCTTAAGCCGCCTTTGTGTGTAAGACGTGGTTGGTGGCATGCTAGCGCGAATATCGTTGTGGTGGGCAAAAGTCACTTCAAGAATATTAGAATGAGATATCACACATGGACATTGGTATCGTGTGTTGTACAGTAAGGCCTCACAAGCTCTGGAACACAAACGGGAGGCAGTTACATTGTGCTACACTCCGGTCTCGCAAACAGGTCGAAGATCTGTTGCATAAGCACCTCGGTTCTGTGAGCACACTTGGGTTACTGTCGAACATGCAGCTGCCGAAGGTGACGTTGAGGTCAGTCGACAATACTTATCTGCCTAGAGTCAAATATCACTTCTTATATCATCAAGAGTTACGAATCTTTAACTGGGACACTATGTGATATACATGCTCGTCCATCCCTGGAACAGTGTCACAAAATCTGCATTTGAATATCTTCTCCAGCAATGTCAATGCCCATCATATCATCCACCACTGTGATCGTCTCGTGAAACTCAGCATCATCCTCGGCCATCGTCTCATCAGGTTCAAGTTCAGCATTTTTCTCCTCACCTTTCTTCTCAGGCGCCTGGGCGTCCTTCCCGCTGGACATACTCAGGAATGGATCACTCAACCACGACCATGATTGGTTTCCAACACGCCAACCTGATGAGGGCTTCATCTGCTCAACATATGCATGATCTCGACCTTCAGGATGGGAATCTAGCATGTCACCTATTCTAAGAAGCTTTGTGAATTCCATTGCGGTGGGCTGGTCGTCCGGGACGCATCTGTAGATTTTGTGAGTTCGGCCATGAAAGAATAGGCTGTACCTGGGATGAGTGGTTGCGTTATTGCCTTTCCTTATCGAGGGCCTCGTTGGTGGTTCTGTAGAAAGGTCATTTCCCTGATCAAGGACTTCGACAACTTTCTGTGGCTTATGGTGGACCACAATCTTTTGCCGAGTTCCATGACGAGTGAGATATAAGGGCGAGAGTCCTTACCGGCAGTGCCAGGTCGTGCACGGGGTCCTTTCGAAGGGGGAAAGTAACAAATTTTCTCGGCATCAACTGCAACGCTTGCGGGCGGAGAATATTTTGGACGCAATTTGACTTGGACCAGAATCCCAGTCATATTGCCCTCGCTAATGGGCATGTCCTTGTCTAAGAGCACTGGAATATGGAAGTCCACCGATTCCTGAGACTTCCAGCCAATCATGGCCATGCCCCTGACGAACGCGCCCCAGCCTGCGGAAGTCGACATTGCCGAATTGTCTCCTGCACGAACAAAGTGTGTGAACCGAACCCAGGCGTTCTTAAACACGTCTCGTAGAGGTTTCCCTTCCTTCTGGTTGCTTGGGACCGCGTCTAATACCGTGGCCTGGAAATGCATTGCCGTTAGGTTGCGCAGGAAATCGATAACATTGCATCCGTGGTGCCAATGGACAATATGGATGGGTGATCGTGACTCCTGGACAGCTCTCATGTAGGCACGCAAAAGAATCATTTTGGCTACATTTTCCCCTTGTTGTCCCAAATCGATGGCCTGTACCATACCGTCGTCAATCGTGGCAAATATGTCCACCATAGGATCCCTGCATCTTGTATTGCCTCTATCCTCCAAGCTCTGGATGACATCCATAGCTGCTTCCACGAGGACAGGCTCCGATGAATATCCACTGAACATGAACGCACGGTCTTCGGTGATGGAGTATGCTGTTCGCATATGGCTAGCAACCATCTCGTCACCAAGCTGATGTGTGGTCGTCTTGAGTGGATCGAACTCGAGACTAAGTAGTACGTCAAGGACAGCAAGGTGGGCTGTGGCCTTGTTGCTGTCGGGGCCGTGTTTAGATAGAAGTTTTGCTGTAGCCAGTTGTTTGATCGCAGGGACGGGAGTTCTGTCTTTCCTCATAAACGTCCACCATCTGGGTTGGTGATATAGGGTTGGTGATATATTAAGTGGGTCTATAGTATTACAAGAGCAAGATCACTTACAAAGGACGGCCGAAATATGCAATAAATTGGAAATCTTGTATCTCTTCGAGTGGAAAGGCCCGGTTTGATTCCCTTTACAAGTTTTGGGTGACAATCAAAGGGCATTTCCGTGAATGGGGAAACCAGAGCGGCGCTAGACTTCCGCGCAGATCTAGTGAGGAATGCCGGATTAGCTAAGTGGCGAAGCTGAGAAGAAGTCGACAGGAATAGAATGAAAAACGGGCGTCCGACATGATGCGCTGCTGCTTTAATCATCGCACTGTAAAGCGTTTCACCAGGGGGTGCGATTGGGACATTGGTGAGTGTATGGGCTTCGTCCACGTACACGATTAATGAAAGATCATGGCCGGGAAGTAGGCGCACAAGATTGCCAAGCGATTCGTCGGCAGATGCAGCGATAGTGGAAGGAATCGCGTCGACTCTGTGTAAAAACTCTGATTTCACAGCCTCATAGAACTTGTACCTAGATCCTGTGGTTGCTAGATCGGCCCTCAAAAGGGTAGCCAACTCTCGCTGGGTTCTTACCCCAGAATCCTTAGGCTTTTCAGAGTTTTGACCTTTTCAGCAGTGTGGTTGAAAAGGATTTGGAAGAACAAATGGAACTTTAGAACGACATCGTTTAGGTCGCCAGATGTTTTACCAATCAACTGGAAGATTTCGTTGACAGGTGCATCGGGGGTGGGTAGGCATCTTTTTTCTATGGTCAACAAATGCAATGACACGTTAGCGATGAATACTTACTACTTTCATCATCCTTGAGGTCACGAATATTAATGGGGATTGTTGGAACGAGAGTAGCCATTTGATCCACTGTGCGTGATTTACCATACCCAGAAGATTGAACGATGGCCCCAGTGTTCAAATAGGGCATTTGATTGAAGGTGGTTGCCTGTCGTATGTTCTTTAACAGATTTTCATGACAATTCCCAATGTAATCGGTTCCCCACGCCTCTTCGGCCCAATTATGGCTAGGTAGTTCTAAGATAATGAAGGGGTTTTAGTATTGACCAATGGTAACCAGCTAGGCGTGCTCACTGGTAGGAGGCGCAGCAGGTGCATCGGGATCGCTGATGATGCGATCGTTCACTATGGTGTAGAGATCGCATGTCAGGACAAAGGCCAGTTTTAGAAGAGCAAAGAGTGGACCCACCAAGGAGTTCCAATAGGGGCGATAGATTAGTCTTGTCGATGACACTGGCGAAAAGAGCATCCCAATCTATTTCATCAAAATTTTCCATCCGACTCTGAAGATTAGATGGACCCAGAGGGATCTGTGGTTCTAAGCATCCCATGACCGCGGTAATCGTCTGATAGACAACCAAGAGCCTTCGATCTGACAAGAGAGAAAGTAATTTGCTCCAGTAGGTTGGTACACGTGGGGGAACTTGCGGTTTATAGTCCTTGCAAATGCCCTTGGGAGGGTTATCAGCGTTTTCCCGAGGAACCATTTGTAGAGATGGCGTCCTAGGATTTCTTTCTGAGACGCCATGATAGTTGAGGCCAATGAGGAATTTGAATTCAGCGTATTCCTAAGCGGCCATCATGTGACCCGCACTGCAACCACCAAAATATGGCAGCTGGCCTATATACGGCCTGTTAAGACTGAGAGGAGAACGTCCGGAAAATGCCGGCATCACTATCGCAATTAATAATGCCAGCAGCAGGGACAAGGAAATGAGTGACATTATAATTCATGAAGTGCGAACGAAAGCAATAAACTATTCTGACTAAGATCATTAACAATACATGCCAATATCTAAGCAAAGGGTGCGAGGGGAGGTAAGTAGTAGTACAGCAAGGGTGAGTTGAGAGTCATCGGCGAAGGGCGTTATGACTTGACGCCGTTGATGATGTTCCCCAAAGCAAACATAACTCGCGTGCGCGCATGAGCGCTTTCTGGCGAGTCGCCGCCAATAAGTTTGCCATTCTGGTAGCCGGTGGTGACGCCTTCGTGGATCAGAACGAGCATTTTGATCCATTGTTTTCCCCAGACGTTGCATGCCTCCAAGCCTAGGACATCTAAACCGGCTGTTGAATTTGGAATTAGTAAAATGAGATGGGTCTATTGGGTCAGGATAGAAAATTACGAACTGTAGATAAGCCAAGGAGCTACTGGGTCTTGTAGTAGCTTTGTATCTCCTGTGATCCGCGCAAACCACGTCCACAGTCGCGGAAGCTGGAACATGTTGTCCAGCGGGCCCCGAGCAGGAGTTATCTTGATGACGCAAAAGTACACCCGCATCAGAGCGGCTATGCGAGTGGAGCGGTCCTTAATAGACTCCATGCCTTCATCAATCGTACTCTTCCTCCATCCTGAGATCTTGGTGAACTCTTCCCGGGAGGCCCAAGGCTTGTTGTCTATATTGTGGTTTGGAGGTACGATGGGAATTGGCCAGCCGCCGCAGCGTTGAACGAGCTTGGCGAAGAAGATGGGTGCGAAGTTGTCGAGGCCTTCGCAGAGTGTAAAGGTCACCTGTCCAAGTGCTTCCGCACTTCTGGGCTCTGCTGCGACTTCTGTCTCTGCTTGGAGCAGTATAGATTTGGCAAGTGATGAACAGAGGGCGATGTAAACCGGCATATCGTGGGGGCGAGCATTAGTGGGTTTCATGATCTGAAGAAGTTCTCGTGACTGCATAATGTTCAGATCTGTATTCTAGCAATGAAAATATTCATCAACTTACGATTTTTGAAATCGACTCGGGGTCGTTCGTTAGTTGTCCGATTCTAGGTGTGATCAGCCTGCGTAGACGGCCACATTCTGCTTTGAGTTCCTTGTTGGCTTTGACAAACGCCAGCGGACCTGTTTTGAGATTCTGTAAAAGATTAGCAAAGCCAACGAAAATTCGAATTTCACTGACTTGTAGATTTGTCCGAGCGACTCTCCAATCATCCTCAGCAGGGCCAAAGTGGAGCGCCTTTCGTAAGTTGGTCTCCTCACCGTCCTCCCTGACTTCTGGCTTCTTGAATTTTCTGCTTTTGCTCTTCTTCTTCTTTCTCTCGCTGAAGTTCTTCTTCTGCTTTCTTCTTCTCTGCCTCAGCTTTCAGTTTTTCTGCCTCCTCCTTCAGCTTCTTTTCCTCTATCAGCCGCCGTCTCAGCTCTTCCTCCTTTCGCTTCCTCTCTTCCTCTTCTCTGACTTTCCTCTCCTCCTCTTCTTTGACTTTCCTCTCCTCTTCAAGCCTTTTGGCCACCTTTTCCTCCTCAGCTTTGATGGCCGCCTCAATCCTATCCCACAGCTCCTTTTCACGTTTCCTCCACTGCTCTTTCGAGCGCTATCTCCTCCCGCTGAACCCTCGCTCTCACCTCTTCCGATCGTTGTTGGACAGAAGCAGCCTCCTCTGCATGTCGTGTCGACAGTTGCTGCAGATGTGTGATATGTTTCTGTTCTTGTTGAGCAAATCGTTGTGCCTCGTGTTCGGAAAACTCTTTACGGGCAGTGTTCTACAGAAATTGTCAACGAGGCTGCTGGATTGACCGGGGCTAAACAACTTACAAGTGCATCTTTCCGCGTCCGTTTTTCCCATTCTTCGTAAGGGTCGTGATATCGGGTGCGAAGACGTATCGCTGATATAGTCTCTTCTATCTGACGCTCCTCGAGTGGTGTGTGTTTGATGTGTCTCGGCCGTCTGAAATCCCGAGCAAGTGAATAAACGCGTGCACGGTACGAGAAAGAACTCACAATGAAAGTTTGTTGATGTCTGACACCAACTCGAATGTCGATCCACTTGCCGATGAAGAGCTTGCAGTATCTGCATCCGAGTCCGATGAATCGAAGCTGTCCTCTACTTCAGAATAATAATCTTCTGAATCCGAGTCGGAATACAGCCCGAATGTAGACGTGCTCCGTGGTTTCCGATTCCTGAATATTTTGGAAACCATGAGCGTAAATCATCACTGAAATTGTGAGGAAAACCATATACCCTCGCACAGGTGAGGGAGACACCGATCTTGGAGCGTGAAATTTCATGCCACAGAAGTCGTTTGCTTTAGAGACTGAGAACTCTGGTCTGCTTTACTGGGATTAAATAAATTCTTAGATCTTCAGGTGTAAATTGAAAGCTTCGAACTTTGAGGGTGTCAAAATACAAGGTTACTGTGGTCCAGGTCAAGGCAAAGTGAGGCTTGAGTCGCTTGACCAACTGTAAATCACGTGGCAACGTCACGCAATACAGTGACAATGACGCAGAGAAGTGTCACACATCACTCTACCTATAACTCAGTACTGTACCATTCTTATTCAACGACCATCACTTTCTCCCTCAAATTACACGTCTTTTCTGTGCTTATATGCCCAGGAGGGGCTGCAAGCGCTGCTGTACTGGGACTGCAAACTACGCATAATCTCCCATTGATGGTGCTCTCCAATCAATTTCACTACATTCAAGATCAATTCAAACATACGCGGCGGGAAGATTTTTGTCAATGAATTTGTGCTTGCGTTGTTTCTATAACTGCAGGGATGCTGCGTTGCAGAGAGGATATCATCCCATCAGACGATGGTAAGCAGGAGAATGCATTTCTGGCATTGTGAATATCAATTGAGACGCATATGCTATTCGGACTTGCATTGTACGGAGCCAAACTGGGTTAGGTCTACGGTAAGCATACTTTGCTCTTATTACCTTGATCGCCTCAATGCCGATACAAGTCAAGCCCAGGCGCTTAGCCAACATCCACAATGCCTCGTTCTTCTTGCATGGGCGATTATTCATGCTCGATGGGAAGCAATTTGTCCATTTTCTGCTTCCACCATTCCAACCTACTTGTGGTCGCCCTCCACATCTTTGCCTGTTCAAGGAGGAGCGTAGAACAAGAGAAAAATTCAATAACAATAAGTTGGTCGACAAGGCTTTTTGAGCGGAACGCCCAAGCTATTTGGAGATCTAGATGACGGTTCTTGCTCTGCCGCCTCTGTGCTCTGCGCGTAGACTGCGGTACTATTTCTGCTACCAGTGGACTAGGTTCTGTCTGTTAGAGTTCAGTAGCAAAACGAAAAGGCGGCAAGAGGAGACATAGCGGCTGGTGGTACAGAAGCTCACAATTCACATGCACGTACCAAAAGCGAGGGGTCGAAGGCCCTGCATTGGAAATCTGACAAGCGAATGACGTTTTGGGACACTAAACTCTATTAACCTCGAGGCTTGCATGGGGAACACCGCCCAGGGACTCGTGGAGACAAAAAAAATACACTTAAATATGCATGGACTGTCGGTGTACAAGCATAAATGTATTTGTAGGCGGTGCCCTGCTTCGTAAAACCTCGTTGTTTTCGCAGCCTTCCTTGTTCTACTCTTTTTCACTTTACTTTCCCTCCTCCTTATCTCTTCTTCATTCTTTCTTAGTGCAACACAACGATACTACTCTACGCCGCCGTCGACGATTACAAGTTGCGAACCAACATTCAAGCTACGAATCCGTATATCATCGGAGGATATTTGCTGTGCAGTTGGTGTATCGTCTGCACACCTACTTCCATTTCCCCGCATTACTCGACTGGTGGCTTCGATACGACGCACGTTCTCCAGCAACTCCTCACTAGACACTTTAAACTCTCCGTAAAAGCTCCATATTCCGTTTGTGCGTTCAGGAATCACAATGGCTGATCCAATACTATACGACCGATTTCCAAAGAGTCTGCCTCCTTATATAGGGGCTGTTATGGTATGTCCTCCTTGCTACCTGGTTCATCTACGCACCAAAGCGGTCTGAACCCAGCCAATCCAGTTTGAAACGTTTCTTTACGGCCTTTACGTGATTCTCTTTGCCATCTGTGCTTACGTCCTTCTACGGCGAAACAAAAATCTGCATTGGATATTGCTTACCTTTGCCATCGTCATGTTTGCAATAGCATCCGCAGACATGATATATACCTATTATGTTCTCTTCTGCAAAGCCCTGAAGGGTGGTTTGACGTTTGACCACCTAAAGCCGAAGTATTTGATGTATGTCAGCAATAAGTATGTCGCCGTTTTACGAATTTGGAACTCTCTTATCCACATAAACTAATTATCCTTAGCGTGCTTGCCGACACACTTCTCCTATATCGATGTTATGTTGTTTGGGAGTATAAAAACTTATTATCGTTGGTCCGTGCGTTTTGTTGGTTGCAGGAACAGGTCAAATTTACGTCTTGTCTCCTATGAATCCATCATTGATTACTTTTTATTTTAGTCTGTGGATATATCTTCGGAGGCTCCTCGTCCGAGCTGTTTGATAAGGCCTACATATACCTCATCTTGACCTTGGTACTCAATGTCATTCTGACGTGCTTGACTGGTGAGTACGATGGATGTGCCGCATTACACATAGTGACTGGACATCCATGCAGCTGGACGAATATGGTGGCTGGCGCGGAGGGCACGACTCGTACTCGGCGCTGGACTTCTTCAACGGTACAACGCCACGATCACGATTCTGTGAGTACTATTTCAGATGATGCGTTCATATGTTATAATTTATATCATCGCCATAGTGTTGAATCAGGGCTCGTCTACTCGATATATATCATCCTCAATCTTGCCCTTAGAAACACCAAAGTAATCAACGTAAGCATGGCTTTTCAGCTGATTCTCGATTCCTATGTGTCATTATAGATCACTAAGAAATGATATACGCTCAGACTATACTTGACGCTGGACTTATTCAGGTAGTCGTAAGTACTCATATCTGTTTTTACAGCCGGTGATCTAAATTTGCGTTTGTTACAAACAAACAGGGCATCATGCCTACACTCATCATCGTTCAAGTAGGACTGGGTCGAGCGGTGCACGATATTGAGGCAAATGAGGCCATTGCGCGACTCGAATCAAACAAAGGCACAGCTATGATGAACAGATCGTACTCCGATGTGATTCCACTGCGTTCGCTCGCGAGAGTACCAACAGACCTCTAGTGATATGTTTGCCGTTGCCGAAAGCGAGGCCACTCTTCCATTGTCATAATTGAATTAGCTTTGGGGACGTTAACCCATTTGTTTACTTAGGGATTTGGTCAAACGTAAGCGGTACAATGTTTTAGTCTCTAAGAGGTTTCCATCGCTGCTGGCCGACATCCGAGCAAATATGTCGTCTCCTTCTATCTCGGCTTCGAGTATGGTCATCCAAACCCATATCCGCCTCAGACCAAAGGAAGTATGGCGTTTGTGGTTTCTGGCCTTCTTTTTGTCATTATCGGGTCTTGCCAAGATGCGATACCTGGGCGCTATCAGTGATAGCGATTTGCAAGGCGTTTCGCAGTCATTCGGCAGTTTCGGAAGCCTCGAACCGTCCTTCCTATTGCAAGTGGCGACTTATGATATGATGCTTCTAGTAACCGACCCATGCGGACAAATTGCCCTACAACACGGTCAAAAGATAATCGTTACAGCCCTGAGAGGAAGATTAAACAAAAATTTGAATGAGTTGTTGACGAAGTTTCCCACAGCGTCAAATCGCAACTGCCTTGACAAACCTTTTACTTACTTAAAACCTTTCTGTTAGAGTGCTCAGGAGCACCGAGGTGTGCCTATTGACCGTATTCAATTTCTATGGATTATAAAGTACATAGTCCCATTATGGCACCGCTTTTCATCCAAGAAAACCTACTGGAGCCCAGTGGCAAACTAATGGCGCTCGATCCCTGGGCCAGCAAGGAGTCATCAATCATACGTTACGGTTTGCGTAAGACTCTTGGCTGACCAATGGTGGCTTTAAATAAATTCATTACGCACGAATCTGCGCGCATGTCTTCTCGGACAAATCATGCTGATGGGCATCTATCATTGAGCGCGGCTGCTCTATCCAGTTCCTACCGCCTATAAAACAATAGACTTTTAATCAAATATCTTTGATCAATTCACCCAACTTTTTAGTTTCTTCACTCTCCCAGAAAAATGACTCACATTTTCTTCTCGACTTTTCCGGCATGGGGTAAGACCCACATCTTCATTTTTCTGTTTTTCAAAACAAATAAGCTAACCATTGCATTAACACATAGGTCATGTTAGAGCTTTCTGTATTCTTGCAGCACGTCTCGTGAAAGAGAATAAAAATCTTACCATGACCTTGCTGTTGCCCTCAAACCATCTCAACAAAGCTCAAGCCGAAGTGTCTGCCGAGTTTGGGAGATGAGAACTCAGAGGAAAATTCGCCGACGGATTAGGTACGACAAGAGGCTACATGTTGATTTTCGCGATAGATCCTGAAATGAATTCGAACAGGGTATTTTGTCCCTTCAAGTCTGATTCCGATGACCCATTACTTCTTATTCAATCTATGATCGAATCATATCCAACAACTTATCAATTGCTTCTGGATGCCAAACCAGTTACCTGCGCTGTAACGGGGTCAGTCTTCGAGGCCGTCAGTCCTCCAGAAATCGTCATTCTCGACGTAAGCATTCTTTTCTTTCGCTCGAGATTACAGCTTCCTTGACGATGTCTGCTAGTTTTTCGCACATCCCCAATTATTAGCAACGCGTGCCATCACAAGGAAAACAATACCTATTGCTGTTTTCGTCTGTGCACATGCAGCTGCCATGCTTCGTATACTTGGTCCTGAGCATTATGGTGGACGCGGTGATCTCGGTGCCAAGATTGAAGCAGAGGCTGCTCGTAGAGGAATTACAACCCGAGAAGTTGGTGACTCAGTAAGTTATTCAATTCGTCATGACATGTCGTAGATTCATATGTTGATTGTAATATGAAGGTATATGCCCATACAGATGGGCGAACTGTTAAGATAGCAGGAATTCCTGATATGTATGACTGGGAATATTTTCCCCAAGTGGTATGATCTTGAGTTGCTATTATTGTGGTGGGCAGAGACTGAGATGAGATTGCATTAATTGCAGCTTCCTTTCGACTTGCCTGTGAGCGATTTGCTGATACAGGCCTATGGGTGAGTTCTCTGTACTCCGAGGCTCAGGGAATAGAGCTCAATGCGGTATAGAGGACTGAGGGATAGTGACGCTGTGATCTCAGCATCTGCCCATGACTTTGAACCAGAATCACTAGAGGCGTTCAAGTCTTGGTTTAAAGAGTGGAATAAAGAGGTGTATACCGTGGGACCCTTGATACCTTCTAAGCCAACTACGTTTTTAATTCCCTCGAATAACGCCCAAGGCTCGATCGAACAATTTCTTGATAAAGCCCTTTAAAGATTATGGACCGAAATCTGCCGTTTTGGTGAGTTCTATAAATAGCCCATACGTCGATCTCGCCATTTAAGCTGGTTCTAATCATAACCACTTAGATATCGTTCGGCTCCCTATTTTGGCCTAACAATCAAGAGTATCTTGAAGAAGTCATAGAAGCTTTGATCGAAAAGAAGTTCCCTTTCGTGAGTCCAAAGATATACTCCTAAGTTGTGTGTTAAAAGCTATGCCTATAGATCGTTTCTTATGCTTCACCCTATGCAAAAATCTCCGACGACTTACTACAGAGGGTCAATGAGTCGGGAAGTGGATTGATCGCCAAGTGGCTGCCACAGCTTTTTGTCCTGAGCCACCCCGTACGACCATGACTTATCTTCATTCAAAGCTCCTGGTTGATGTATCTGAACAGGCGACCGGGTGGTTCATTACCCACTCTGGTCAGAACGGTGTCCTAGAAGCTCTCGGGAGGGGTGTTCCTATGTATGCCTCACTTTGCTTGAGTTTGTGGTCCAATACTCACTTTAATATGCAGGATATGCTGGCCTTTTGAAGCCGACCAACCGGCGGCTGCAGCTCATCTTTCTGAGAACCTTAAAGTCGCTTTTGAACTACTGGAAGTCAGAACTGGAGACAGGGGTTTGAAGCCCTTGTTGAGAAATGGACGGAAGCCAAAAGGAACTCGAGAGGCTGTTGGTATTGAAATCAGAGACGTCCTCGATGCTTGCCGCGGCGAAAAAGGAGCAGAGCTACGCAGGAACGTCGAAAATATGAAAGCCAAGTTCGACAAAACTTGGCAAGCTGATGGGATTAGCAGGAAGGACTTCAATGCCTGCTTAGAGCATTATGGCATTCACCTGTCCTAGAGAAGCTTGGGAGACCAGTTTAGAACCATTGTGTTCGACAATTAGGGCGCTCGTAAGATCAAAGTACAGAATAGTGATTTACACAGATTTACTCCTTTACCATCGCCTGTTAATGATTGGATTAAGACAGTAAGTATTGGTAGCTGAATAATGAAGTGATAGACCTCGGGCTGGTCATAGGTGTTCATAATACAGATGGTGGACTATCTCGAATGTCGATACAGGAGAAAGTAATACAACCTAATCATAGAATACAAGCGACCTCAATTTCAGTCTGTGGATATATCTTCGAAGGCTCCTTGTCCGAGCTGTTTGATAAGGCCTACATATGCCTCATCTTGACCTTGGTACTCAATGTCATTCTGACGTGCTTGACTGGTGAGTACGCGATGGATGCGCCGTATTACACATAGTGACTGGACATCCATGCAGCTGGACGAATATGGTGGCTGGCATGGAGGCACGACTCGTACTCGACGCTGGACTTCTTCAACGGTACAACGCCACGATCACGATTCTGTGAGTACCACTTCAGATGATACGTTCATCTGTTATAGTTTAGATCATCGTCATAGTATTAAATCAGAGCTTGTCTACTCGATATATATCATCCTCAATCTTGCCCTTAGAAATACCAAAGTAATCAACGTAAGCATGACCCTCAGCTGATTCTCGATTCCTATGTGTCATTATAGATCACTAAGAAATGATATATGCTCAGACTATACTTGACGCTGGACTTATTCAGGTAGTCGTCTGTACTCATATCTATTTTTACAGCCGGTGATCTAAATTTGCGTTTGTTTCAAACAAACAGGGCATCATGCCTACACTCATCATCGTTCAAGTAGGACTGGGTCGAGCGGTGCACGATATTGAGGCAAATGAGGCCATTGCGCGACTCGAATCAAACAAAGGCACAGCTATGATGAACAGATCGTACTGCGATGTGATCCACTGCGTTCGCTCGCGAGAGTACCAACAGACCTCTAGTGATATGTTTGCCGTTGCCGAAAGCGAGGCCACTCTTCCGTTGTCATAATTGAATTAGCTTTGGGGCGTTAAACTCATTTGTTTACTTTGGGATTTGGCTGAACGTAAACGGTGCAAGTTTTTAATCTCCAGAGGTTTCCATCGCGGCTGGCCGACATCCGAGCAAATATGTCGCCTCCTTCTATCTCGGCTTCAAGTACGGTCACCCAAGCTCACATATCTGCTTCAGACCAAAGGAAGTATGGCGTTTGTGGTTTCTGGCCTTCTTTTTGTCATTATCGGGTCTTGCCAAGATGCGATACCTGGGCGCTATCAGTGATAGCGATTTGCAAGGCGTTTCGCAGGTATTCGGCTGTTTCGTAAGCCTCCAACCGTCCTTCATGTTACAAGTGGTGATTTATGACGCTTCTAGAAACCGACCCATGCGGATTAATTGCTCCAGAACACGGTGGTCAAAAGATAATCATTACAGCCCTGAAAGGAAGACTAAACATAAATTTGATTGAGTTGTTGACGAAGTTTCCCACAGCGTCAAATCGCAACTGCCTTGACAAACCTTAAAACCTTCCTGTCAGATTTCTCAGGAGCACTGAGGTGTCTGTATTGACAGTATTCTATGGATTATGAAGTACGTAGTCCCATTACGGCACCACTTGTCTGTTATCCAGGAAAAACTTACTGGAGCCCAGTGGCAAACTAATGGCGCTCAGATCCCCTGGGCCAGCAAGGAGTCATCAATCATACGTTACGGTTTGCGTAAGGCTCTTGGCTGACCAATGGTGGCTTTAAATTCATTACGCACGAATTTGCGCGCATGTCTTCTCGGACAAATCATGCTGATTGCCATCTATCATTGAGCGCGGCTGCCCTATCCAGCTCCTGCCGCCTATAAAACAATAGACCTTTAATCTAATATCTTTGATCAATTCGCCCAACTTTTTAGTTTCTTCACTCTCCCAGAAAAATGACTCACATTTTCTTCTCGACCTTTCCGGCATGGGGTAAGACCCACATCTTCATTTTTCTGTTTTTCAAAACAAATAAGCTAACCATTGCATTAACACATAGGTCATGTTAGAGCTTTCTGTATTCTTGCAGCACGTCTCGTGAAAGAGAATAAAAATCTTACCATGACCTTGTTGTTGCCTCCAAATCATCTCAAAAAGCTCAAGCCGAAGTGTCTGCCGAGTTTGGGGATGAGAACTCAGAGGAAATTCGCCGACGGATTAGGTACGACAAGAGGCTACATGTTGATTTTCGCGATAGATCCTGAAATGAATTTGAACAGGGTGTTTTGTCCCTTCAAGTCCGACTCCGATGACCCATTAGTTCTTATTCAATCCATGGTCGAATCATATCCGACAACCTATCAACTGCTTTTGGATGCAAAACCAGTTACTTGCGCTGTAACGGGGTCAGTCTTCGAACCTGTCAGCTCTCCCGAAATCGTCATTCTCGACGTAAGCCTTTTTCTGTCGCTAAAGATTACAATCTTGTTGACGAACGTCTGCTAGTATTTTGCACATCCCCAATTATTGGCAACACGTGCTATCACAGGAAAACAATACCTATTGCTGTTTTCGTCTGTGCACACGCAGCTACCATGCTTCGCACACTTGGTCCTGAGCATTATGGTGGACGCGGTGATCTCGGTGCCAAGATTGAAGCAGAGGCTGCTCGTAGAGGAATTACACCCCGAGAAGTTGGAGACTCAGTAAGTTATTCAATTCGTCATGACATGTTGTAGGTTCGTACGTTGATTATAATATGAAGCTATACACCCATACAGATGGGCGAATTATTAAGATAGCAGGAATTCCTGATATGTATGACTGGGAATATTTTCCCCAAGTGGTATGACATTGAATTGCTATTATTGTGGTGGGCAAAGACTGAGATGAGATTGCATTAATTGCAGCTTCCTTTCGACTTGCCTGTGGTCGATATCCTGACACAGGCCTATGGGTGAGTTCTCTGTACTCGAGACTCTGGATTATGACTCAATGCGGTATAGAGGACTGAGGGATAGTGACGCTGTGATCTCAGCATCTGCCCATGACTTTGAACCAGAATCACTGGAGGCGTTCAAGTCTTGGTTTAAGGAGTGGAATAAAGAGGTGTATACCGTGGGACCCTTAATACCTTCTAAGCCAACTACGTTTTTAATTCCCTCGAATAATGCCCAAGGCTCGATTGAACAATTCCTTGATAAAGCCCTTAAAGATTATGGACCAAAATCTGCCGTTTTGGTGAGTTCTATAAATAGCCCATACGTCGATCTCGCCATTCAAGTTGCTTCGAATCATACCCGCTTAGATATCGTTCGGCTCCCTATTTTGGCCTAATAGTCAGGGAGTATCTCGAAGAGGTCATAGAAGCTTTGATTGAAAAGAAGTTCCCTTTCGTGAGTCCAAAGATATACTCCTTCTAAGCTATGTGTTAAAGGCTCTGTCCATAGATCGTTTCTTATGCTTCACCCTATGCAAAAATCTCCGACGACTTACTACAGAGGGTCAATGAGTCGGGAAGTGGATTGATCGCCAAGTGGCTGCCACAGCTTTTTGTCCTGAGCCACCCCGTACGTCATGACATATCTTCATTCAAAGCTCCTGGCTGATGTATCTGAACAGGCGACCGGGTGGTTCATTACCCACTCTGGTCAGAACGGTGTCCTAGAAGCTCTCGGGAGCGGCATTCCTATGTATGCCTTACTTTGCTTAAGTTCGCGGTCCAATACTCACTTTAATACACAGGATATGCTGGCCCTTTGAAGCCGACCAACCGGCAGCTGCAGCTCATCTTTCTGAAAACCTTAAAGTCGCTTTTGAACTACTGGAAGTCAGAACTGGAGACAGGGGTTTGAAGCCCTTGTTGAGAAATGGACGGAAGCCAAAAGGAACTCGAGAGGCCGTTGGTATTGAAATCAGAGACGTCCTCAATGCTTGCCGCGGCGAAAAAGGAGCGGAGCTACGCAGGAATGTCGAAAATATGAAAGCCAAGTTCGATAGAACTTGGCAAGCTGATGGGATTAGCAGGAAGGACTTCAATGCCTGCTTAGAGCATTATGGCATTCACCTGTCCTAGATGAACCTAGAGACCAGTTTAGATCCATTGTGCT
Source organism: Psilocybe azurescens (assembly GCA_023853785.1). Classification (NCBI taxonomy): domain Eukaryota; kingdom Fungi; phylum Basidiomycota; class Agaricomycetes; order Agaricales; family Agrocybaceae; genus Psilocybe; species Psilocybe azurescens. Next base: position 62,028 of record JAJIRX010000983.1, read on the forward strand.
TGACAATTAGGGCGCGTCGTAAGATCAAAGTACAGAATAGAGGACAACGTAGCAATATGAAGAGTAGAGATTTATACAGACTTACACCTTAATCATCACCTGTAAACGATTGGATTAAGACAGTAAATATCGGGAACTGGATAATGAAGTGAGAGACCTCAGACTGGTCATAGGTATTCATAATACAGATGATGGACTAGCTCGAATGTTGATACAGGAGAAAGTAATACAGCCTAGTCATAGAATACAAGCGACCTCAATTCAATCGATTCTCTGAAAGGCGTTCCTTCAGGTGTTGAAGGGTCCTCGAATCCTGTATGTGGAGTGAATATTGCGACACTACCGTCTTGGATAGAATCAAAACTAACGGAAGGGCAGTCAGCCACTCTAAAAAATTATCCCTTAACCAGGTCGTAGAAACGTACCATTTAATCAACACAACCTCTTCCGGAGTCATACCTCGAAGATACTTCCACTTATGATTTGGGTTATACTTGACTCCGAGAGTCTCTCCCTCTCGGTCAGGGTATATAAGGGCTACAGGGACAATATCTGCGGGGTCGACACTCCTGTGATCACAGAGGGCGAGAGGCCAGTCGAGGGCGGAGTGTCTGATGGGTCGCCAGAGGTTGATTATCTGGAAACGTTTCTCTAAGAGCTTAGGGACATCGGAGGCAGGGAGGTGCCGATGCACACGGGCGATGGAGGCTTGGGAGGATTGGTCAACATGCACTTGGGCGACTGGCGCATTGAAGGGTGATTTCTGACCGGGGATGCGACGGCGTAAGGCTTACATGATCGGGTGAGCAACTGGCACGTTGATATATATATGGAGAAGTACTTACTGTGGTCAAATAATACCACCCTAGTGGCCCCTGTTAATTTCTTGATAAGCTCAATGCTCTCGGGGTAGTATTCAGCCTTTATCTCTTCGTCATTTGCGAAAGATGTGTGCTTGGAAGTGTGGTGGAAATATTGAAAGCCCGTTTTATCCAGAGACACTGTGTCCTCTCTGCCACGCACGTTCTCGATGACAATATCTCGTCGCTCCTCGCTGTCAAAGTTCTTCTCGGCGGTGCGTTCGCCTGTCACAGGATCTACGAGGGCTTTTTGATATGCTCTTTCCCCTCCCTGACGGGGGAGTAAAATAAGAGAGTGTCGTAGTAACAGAGGCTGGGGAAGTTAAACCGGGCATTTACGAGGGTTATAGCGCAACCGCAGGCATGTCAATACTCGAGTCCAGTTCTTTTAAACTGGACGTTTGTCTAATTCAAATTACAAACATTATGACACAGGCCGATGAGTGTGAGACTGTGAGTTCATTTCTGGCGTTTCTTGCGTGCTTGGTACTTAAATCGAAGCAAGTCTGCCCGAGGGCCAGCTTAATCATCCTACATCCATATTCGTAAGTAACATACTGGAATAGGCAAGATGCATGGATTTGTAATGGCTTTGGGACCAAATTCTTTCAAAGAGCAGGATGCCATCCAACACCTAAAACCCAGCGCCGTATTTCTTCAAAAATGCATCGAATTCCTGTCGACTGATCCCTCCAGCTTCCCAGCTCTCAGCGAATCGAGTCTTAATGTCCTGAGCGTTTCTTCTAAGCTCCTGCCCCCTTTCACCCAGACAAGCATCCAGAGTCTCTCTAAACTCTATCCCAACAGCCTCGCGAGTTCCTTTCGACTTGCGCCCATTTCGCAACAGCGGCTTCAGGCCGTTTTCTCCAGTTCGCACTTCGATCAATTCAAAAGCGACCTTGAGAGTTTCAGAAAGATGATACGCAGCAACTGGCTGATCGGCGTCAAAGGGCCAGCATATTCTATATTACCACGGTAAGTTTAGCGTGGAGCGGATGGACATATAACACTCTTACATGGGTGTACCACTTCCGAGGGTCTCCAGAACACTATTCTGTCCGCAATGAGATACAAACCATCCGATAGCCTACAAATGCCTTGTTAATTTTCTAATCGAATGAGCTTTTGTAGTCGAAAAGACGTACGGGATGATTCAAGATATACTTCTGCGGGACCCACTTGGAGATCAGCGCGAGACCAGACAATTCTGCTCTCGCTATTAGATCGTCTGAAAGCTTGGCGAAAGGCGAAGCATATGCAAGAATCTGGATGATCCAGATCCAGATACCCAGTCAATGCAATATTCGGGTCCAGAATAATGTGCAACTCGTCTTACAAAAGGGACCTTTTTCTCTATCAAAGCTTCTATCGCTTCCTCAAGGTAATCCTGGTTTTGAGGCCAGAAAATCGTGCCAAACGAGATCTAAGCACTCTGATCAGCTTCACTTGATGGTCGATCATTAATAGAACACACGTAGAAGACCGAGTTTGTCCCATACGTAGCTTGGGCCTTCTCAAGAAAGGCCTCTGTTTTTGAGGGTCCACGAGCGCTGCCTGCGACAGAGCCACGGGATGGTGGTAGCAATGGCCCAACGATATATACCTCTTTATTCATATCGGATTGCCAAGACTTGAATGCCTTTATCGATTCTTCCTCGAAGGCGTAGGCGGATACCACGAAAGCCCCATCGGACTCTCTCATCCCTCTTGACGTTACTAGTCAGTATATGAAGTAGTAAGGACAGGAGCTGAAGGATTTACTGATACTGAAGCTTCATAATCGGTGACGCATGGGCTTCGAAAGGAGGCTAAATACGCGTGTCAATAGTAATCTTCATATATGGTGTGCGATACTTGAAAGCTCAAAGAGCACGTACCAGCTGTGGGAAGAACTCCCAGTCATACATCTCCGGGATTCCTGGAATTTTTATGATTTTTCCTTCTGTGTGGGTGAGGACCTGGAAAGCACAGTCGCTTAACTATCTGAGTCTGATAGTCCATTCAAAGAACACTGACCGAATCTCCAATTTCCTCGGCGGTGACACCTCTGCGAGTAGCTTCGGCTTCAATCTTAGCAGCCAGATTATCGAGACCTCCCAGAGTCTCCGGACCGAACAACCGAATAATGGTTGCTACATGACCTGAGTACCAGGATAATATTGGTACGGAGCGTCCTGATATGGCGCGTGTTGCTAATATTTGGCCAAGGGCAAGAGGCTAGTCGTAGAGGAGAGAAAGCGTCACGAATGACCTTACAATAATAGGCATAGACGTACGTCAAGTATAACTGCACGGGGAGCAGGAACAGCGTCGAAAACCGTTCCCGTCATAGCACAGGAAATCGTCTTCGCATCCGTAAGTGTTTGATAGGCAGTTGCGTATGTTTCCGCAAGAGGCTGAAAGAGGCTGAAAATGTCTTGTGAAGTAGAATGAAAAGTTGCCAGAATTCTGAACACGACGTCAATGGCGGTATACTCGACCATATTTGGACGTTAACGCACCTAATACGTCGACGAGTGCTCTCAGACGCTTCTCCTCCAAACTCAGCTGCCACCTCTGTTTCAGCCTTACTTAAAAGACTTGGGGAGAGAATCATAGTGACAATCGCTGTCTCGTGTTCTTTTACAAGACGTGCTGCCAAGATGCAGAAAGGTCTAACATGACCTAGTTGCAAAATGTAAATCAACGGGCGTTCATAAATTCGCGAACGAATAATTGTTACCCCATGCTGGAATGGCGGAGAATATGAAATGATTACTGTTCTCGTAGCTGTTGGGTGGCATCGAGAGAAGTGGGTCGAATGAGGTAAAGCCTGCCTTCGGTGGTCATTCAATTTATGTCGTTCCCAAGACGTATCAGGTTGCTGATCAATGAGCAGACGCCTTGATGACTAAAAATAGAATCAAGACCTCCAGATGCCAGATCTCCGTGTAGGAAATCTACCAAAGGCCATACTCGCAGATACAGTGCAAAACTCACATTTTTCAGTCCAGTCCAATTGTATGAGTACACACGTGTGCCCATAATGCCCGTCGATGTCTACCCCTTACGCCTCGGCGCTCCGTCGCCATTCGCTTAGCCTATGTTTTGGATGCTTATACTCACCGTGACCGACGGACTTGACAGAAGGGTATAAAGATAAATCGTGTGTATTGGGTCGAGTGCACAGCTTTCAGCACAGTCGAACCATCTTCTTTCTAGCCCTGCTTTTCTTGTACGTCTTCTTCAACTTAGAAGGCCATGTTTTTCTTGTATAAAGGTGTGTTGGATATTGAGTATCACGTTTTATGGGTTCTAGGTTGCGTTCCCCAGTGGACCAAATTGTTGGATCGGAAAACCTATGGGTTATAACAGATTATGGGGCATTGAGTCATGTGTTTGAGGGCAAGGTTCGAACTGAGCTCAAGTTCTACTGTACTGGCAATCGTCAATGTACTCGTTGACTGGAAGTTGAAACGTTGCGAAATTCTACATTTATATGCATAGTGGCGGTGTTTCTATATTTGTACCTAATAAAGGCTTCGGTTAGTCCGCCAACCACATATTGGTCATTTCAAATTCACACGCAGCCTTCAATCTTACTTCAATCTTTCAACCTTGACCCTCCTCACCATATTCTCAGCTAGTCCTCAACATCTCCTTTTATCTCTCGAGAGTTTCAAGCCCTGCCATACCAGCCACGCTGAATCAGAATTTCCAGTGATATGAATTCATAACGTGCCTGAGATATTCAATCGTCAACACCAATTTGCAAACAAACACTGCGACCGGCGCTTACTCTTGAAGTTTGCTTGAAGTCCGCCCTCGCGCTTTGCGACGAAACTTAAACCCGCTCTGTATAGATATATGAGATTATTAAACTACACAAATGTCAATAAACGAGACAGAAAGCTATTGGAGAGCGTCATGGGTTGCCACCATTGTCACTAACCTATATTCATTAGAGAACGTTGAATTACGATTGCAGGACCTTTCGGACAGAAAGTCAGTTTATGCTGCACCTGAATTCGATGAAAAGAATCCAAAGAGAATCTCGAGGGATTTGTTCAGTATGTTCGCAGTCTTTTATGACGGGAAGGATCCAGTTAGCGTTTCGGTATTGAACTCACTGCGATATATCAGATATAAGCTCCTACCTCCATTAGAATATGTAATGGAGTATATTTCGTTTATTCTTGGAATATATAGATGGGGTCTATTTTTTATACTTGCGTGCGATGGTCACAGCTTATATAAAAGGTATGACAATTCGGTGAAAACTTGATTTCCACTACAAAGACGTTGTCTCAATAAATTGGCTATACCAAAGCTATACATAAAATATTCAACCAACGCATTAAATTTCGATGCCCTCTGTTGTGACCCTAGACTTTTCCCCATGCCCTTTGAATTGCCTTCTTTGCTTTGAGTACCTTCACTTTTAAGGCGTTTCCTTGCTTGACAGAGGCATGGGAAAAGCGTGGTTTCGGGCGTTTGTTGTGGTGGGTATTGGTCTCGTCGGATCGTGATACGAAACGCCAATGTTAAAGTGTGTGTCTCCAGTATTTCGCCAAGCCATGATACGGTCAGGCCCGACCTGCATGGAGCCATGGGTACTGGGATGATGGGTACCCGGTTGACCATGAAAGGGGTAGTGATAGGCAAGATCATGACCATGGACTGGGTCGTGGTTGTGCTGTTGGGAGGAATCCAGATGACGCCTTCGGATAAGTCCGTGCTTTTCTTTTCTGCTTGTCTGTAGCGTACGTAGCAGCATTTGGAATTGCCTGGTGAACTAAACGATGGGCCGCCTCGTTTACCTCTTTGTGTGAGTACTAGAATGCCTCACACCTGGTCCTACCGGTATAAGCCTTGCTCTTTGACATAGCTCAAAGTCTCCCTCACGAACCACGCATGAGTTATGGACGTCAAATCTCTGTGCTTAGCTTCCGTGAGTAATAAATAACGTTTGAATTTTCAAATACTCACCGAGACTGGTACTGCGTTAACTGAATACGCAACAAATGTCCAAAAATCAAAGAGGAGCCCCAGTGAGCGGTGCATAATTATTCTAATAAGGTGATTGTGATAATAAACTCGACCAGCGAGATTGATTCTCAGACAAGCCAGCGGCTGAGATTAATAGAGAAAGTATAGGTTCTCGATGAATTTTCAAGCAAGCCATTTCATTCTCCTTTATAGCACAGGTCAATTAGTGCTATCAATGAAACTGACAGGTAATATGTAGTGCATTTCGCTCACATGGTCACTCTGTGTGCGACACACTGGGGAATTGGAGCCCCCATTTAGATAGTTGAGCCTGTAGTACGTATTCTCTTTTCGAAGCAGACTAAAACAGGGAAAAACATACAGACAGCATAACTCATACACATCCTACACCGACCACACAAAACCCTCAACTCATAGGGTCCCGGAACTCCCATCCGCCCTACACACCTCCCGAAAATGAGCAAAAATATACACTGCGCCCAGACCGACGTCAGGGCGCTCAGCGGAAAGAACACAAATCAGCCGAAACTTCAAGGAAGAACCTCAACTGAGGTGGCCCACCCGACAAGAAAAGGACGCCCAGAAACAACGTTTCCGTGTTGGGCCGTATGGGAGGGGATCGCTGTAGCGAACTACAGGCGTACCTCAGCGGTGCACATGGGGTCCTCGGGACAGGAAAAGGACATAGGGTCCTGCCATTATCAATTGTACTTAGTTAGGTCTGCATAGGGCTACGCCCTAATAGACATAAATTGACAAGAAGAAAAAAAACGTATTCTCTTTGATATAGCAGAGGCATCGCTGTCAGCGGAGTGTTTACGAGACGGATTGTGAGAGTCATATGACGATCAAAATGATGGGTGCGAAAGGCCGAAGCGCACTGCCTTTGCGGTGTACGCATAGGGTTATAAGGGATACGGTATTTATTAGAGTGTTATTCCACTACACTGATGTCGACAGAAGACGACTGGAGAGCGTCATGGGCTGCTGCCATTGTCGCCGACCCATACTCATCAGAAAACGTCGAATCACGATTACAGGACCTTTTGGATGGAAAGACAGTACTTGGTGCAACTGGGTTCGATAAGAAGAATGCGAAAAATATTCTCGAAGGATTTGTCCAGAATGTCGTGGAGCTTCAAACCTTCTGCATTTGACGACATGTGGCACGCTTTATTTAAGATCGCCAAAAACCTCGGGTGCACAGAGCGTATCCGCGACGCAACATACTTCTGGACCGAAACATATTTATTGGATGAGGCTTGGGACGTGTGTCCAGAAGAGGAGGCCGACAAAGATCATCCTGTTGTGGATGGAGAATATGATAACAGTTGGATTGCTGCTTCGCTCGGCGATGCGCGCTTATTCGCATTGGGCTACGGCTACTCGGCCTTTGCTTGGAATGCCCTTCTCGACGGTCTTGGATTAAGAGGCGAGGAGACAAATTCCGACAGCATGCGCATTGGTTCTTGCTCTCAGCTTCTGGCGGCGGGTCAGCGGTTGAAATTGCGCATTCATGGAGGAGGGGATAACCGCGAGACACCAGGGTTTGCGGGTCGCTATTTGAAAGCCAGGCCCAAAAAGAGCTTGACCTTGCGCAGAAAGAAGGAGAGGTCTTCTGGAACGATGTCATAAAAGCTCTCGAAGATCACCGGAGCAAATCAGGCGCTAAAGCAGAGGCCCTTCTCAAGGTATGGCGTTCATGCAACTTCTATTTGCATACATAACTGATTGTACATGTGGAATCCAGCTAACGCTAAAGCATTTGAAATCTGGGTCAAGAGATAAAACAAGTGTTGAAGTTGCCAATATTATCTGGCCTGGGCAATAGTAAATAAAACCTACTATGTTGACCTGCTGCTTCTTTCACTTCGTCTTAGAGTGTACTTGTTCAGAACCGGAAGACTTTATATCTTGTCTTTCTTTCAAAACTTAACCCAGCTCGTCGACCTGGCTTTTATTGGATTTCCACCGTGCGAATCTTTAACTCTTTTGACTCAAGCTACAGCATACCCTGATAGTGACCAAAACATTGCAAAAACATTAAAGTGCCTTCGCTGTATACCTCACCATTACTTTCCATATTTCACTCTTTTTTGATCGTATGACTTGATGCAATCTATCTAACCCAGCCCGTGCCGAAATACCAATTGATCATCGATAAAGTGACATTCGAGATTTCCCCTGCATTTGAAGTGCGCTAGTAGCGTAAGTATGCAAACGACGGGCCACGGACGGCAGCGAAAGATTTGTCAGCACTGCTACCAGGTATATAGGCGCGCATCATAGGTTGACAGGTGAGAACCCGCAGTTAACATGCGGATTTACGCTGATGTGGTCCATCGGGAAACCGATGGATTATGAGAAGCTTTACCAAGCATATATGTGCATGGCGTCGCCAAAAGAATGCCATAATCGCGCAGAGGGTAAGGGATTTGTGCTTTGTTCTATAAAATGTACAATGATTTAAACAAATTAATAGTTTTTCATTTCCTAGCGTTGATGATGTCGACAAATTCAGGCTTGAGGGAAGCACCTCCAACCAAGAATCCATCGACGTCCGGTTGTTGAGCTGTAACATCCTAATAAGTACCAAAACGGAGTAGCGTGAATGACAGGGGCTTACCGAGTTCCTTGCAGTTCGCAGCGGTGACGCTTCCACCGTACAAGATTTGTACGCTGCTGGCGACGGCAGGGGATACGGCTTTTACGAGGTAAGCGCGGATGTCCGCGTGGGTCTCCTGGGCCTGGGCCGAGGTAGCGACCTTGCCGGTACCGATGGCCCACACGGGCTCGTACGCGATAACGATCTTGCTGTAGAGAAATCAGCCCTCCGCGGTGTAGGAATAACTCGGAGCTGCACTCACCTCCAGTCGACCTCCTTGGAGACATCGACAAAGGCCTTGAGCTGCTCCTCGCAGACTTCAGCGGTCTTTCCGGACTCGCGTTGCTCGAGGGTCTCTCCGATGCAGAAGATGACTTTGAGGCCGGCGTCGATCGCGGAGCGCGTCTTGGCCGCGACTAGGGCAGAGTCCTCGTAGAAGAGTGTGCGGCGCTCAGAGTGGCCTATGAATTGTTAAATCAGAGATATTTGCAGACATCGCGATCTGCGCACCGAGAATGACGTAGGGAATGCCGGCGTCAACGAGCTGCTTAGGGCTGCAAAATGGTCAGGGAAGACATCAAGTTGATAAAATTGTAGAATACACACCTGATCTCTCCAGTGAAGGCACCCGATTCTTTGAAGTAGCAGTTCTGGGCCGCTACTTTGACATCCTTGCGGACGATCTGCTGGACGGGGATAACGTAGAGCGCTGGTGGCGCGATAACAACCTCTGTAAAAGTGTACATTGTAAGCTACGGTATCGATTTGCAGAACGTCTATGCTTACCAGTCTTCGGGTCCAAATTGGCATTGTTCAAGGTCTCGATGAGCGACGTCGATGCTTGGAGGCTTGAGGGGTTAAGCTTGAAGTTGCCTCCGACGAAGAATTGGCGTGCCATTTTGTCAAATGTGGTGATATCTGTTAAAGAATGAGAATTGGGACTCTATACGTCCTTTTAATACTTACCTGGGGGTAACGAGGTGAATGAAAGAGGAGAGCCGAGCGAGAAGGTCGAGGGTTTCGGAGTTGGTCGGATGAGGGGATCAGATTAGATAAAACGGTAATTAACCGTGGGAAAATTTAGATCGCCTCGATTTTGACTTGACTTTAACTACGGGCTTGCTCACTTTCCTCTATATATTCATGTCCTTGACGACAGCATTCGTTTATCTAACTGTATACTCTGGTCCCCATTCTTCTTTGCTTTAATACCTCAGCGTTCAACCTTGACCTCAACAAAAGGGCATCGGCACCGAGATCTCAAGTAGGCACAGAGGGCGTAAAATTATGAGTGATCCTGATATGATTGCAAATTACGCAAGGGATCTTCATTCCCGTCTTTAAGTTGCTGTATAAGATGGAACGCTCACACCAAATGCCTGGAAGCGTCAATTAGCTATGACTTGACACGTGCATAAGACTTAGTATACCGTCTTCGTTACAGCAACACTCCTGAGAGTACTTATGTTTGGGCTTATTGGAGCACCTGGCGTATTCTGATATGATTTGGGTACACATTCGATTCAGACGGGCAGCAGTGCTGGATCATGAAGAATTAGTTGAGATGAACGAAGACAATAAGGGTATACAAACCAAGTAGTGGAAGACTCGAGGAGTGGTGCGGAGCTAGGGAAATCCAGTCTCATACCTGTACTTAAGGTGATTTAAATAGTAAATGCGTGAGATGAATTTTCCGTGGGGGATACACAATTCAGATTACCGAATAATCATGGATCGACCACTAAACCAAATGACGTCCAAATATTCTATAGTCCTGTTGGTGAATGGCCCAGGCTATGGGTTATCACAGGTTATGGTTAACGCAGTGTGCTATAAATGGGTCGGAATAACTCAGTGTTCGTCTTCAGAACAAATGGCCTCTGCTCTAGTTAGCTTTGCCGGGAACCTCTCTATCTGGTCTTACTTTTACCGTAGATGTCCTGAGCGCTTGCTTGAGTAATTTTAATAGATAAGGATAGTGGACTATGTGTCATTCAGATGCTGTGAGAGAGCATATTTTTTGTTCCTATCCTGCCAGGGCCTATGCGCCATAACTCTTATGAACTATTGAGCTAACATTGGTATTCTAAACTATCAACACACCAGAGAAAATCGGCACGAAAGGGAACAGGAAATGACATTCATTGTAGTCCATGATCTTAGCAAAGGCGAAGGGTAGAAGAGAATCCCTTTTGCGTCAGCCGATGGCAAGCGCATATATTCGTGACAGGAAATCGTTCGCGGCTGTCCCATGTCCCTCGTTCGCGTATATATGCGACGGACGAACTTTGAATGCAGGCCAAAGGGTGTCAATGTCTTCCAGTGAATGTCTTTGTAAGATGGGTTGGCGTTTCGGCACAGGTTGTGTTTGACTGATTACGGCTCGTTAGATGTATAATATGTGGCCCTCTACTTATTTCTGTTCTGCCATAAGTATAGGTTACACACGATCTGGCCTACTTCTCAAAGATGCACTTAAGATGTCTACGATATTGTCTTTCCAGTGACAGACTTATAGTCGACTACTTGTACAAATCGTGTAAATGGTCTCAGGCCCTTCTAGTCAGGCTCATGTCGTACCCCGATCCGACAGCACTGTTCCGTCTACGCCACAAATAACCAAAAATAGTCCCCCTTGATCATCATTTCCATTATACACGTGATTTGGTCCGTGCGCTTTCTCAAAAGTATATAGTCGAAAGGCGAATATTTTAAATTCTTTACCACTCTGGCCTTTTGGCTTAGATCAAGTGTAGTATCTGTTCTTAATAGTTTAACCACTATTATGGAGCCACCGGCTCCATTCATGGTTATCTTATTTTTGCCGCCCCAGCTCCTCGGGCTCTGCTTGCACCCCTTGGACGCGATGACCCTGCCGCTGCACTAATGGCTTGTGTCGTCGGGGGATTCCCTCTTCTTTTGAGGACTTTTCTCTTTGCTGCAATACTTGGATTCACATCTGTTTGATGGGAATACGAATTCAGCAAACGGATTTGCTTCTTACTGTTTATGTCTCTGCAATTTCCCACCCTTTCTAACAAATTTGGTTGGTCATTTACACTTCCAGTCACCCTGCCAAAATGTAGGAGATAATCAGTCTTACAAAGATTCAATTTCTCATGAAAGAGATATATTATCACACCCCTTTCCGAAAAATGAATGAACTCCTATCAGTAAGTCTTTTCAGGCTGCTCTCTTGATTTTGTGCACTTCCATTCAACATTGACCCTCTCAGTGTCACTCATGTCTGCCCTTGCTTGCTTATTAAGTTGCCACTTCGCCTGAATGTTCTGGAATATGATGGGTCGTGCAAGATGCCTCGCACGGGTATACTAGGACACGTATTAGTGTTCCAAGTATTTTCCATCATATGACCTCTATTTTTAGCCACTCTGACTGTAGGTGACGATGGGTGACTCATATCAATCCCCGCCCAACTGTTCAGTGGCTTTCCGCCCAGGTTTTCTCTGCCACTCTTTCGAGTCATCTTCAACACCGTTTCCACAATCAGCAGCACCTGATAAGCATCTCATTAGCTTTCCTCTTGTAATCCAACCTTTTGAGTCGGACTAGTTGCCTAGACGATGGACATCACGCACCGCGGTTATTTAGGCGCCGGAGCGCTCTGTCGAGCATGTTTTGAACCCTTCGGGCGATTAGAAGATCGCAAGTCTCCTTACTCTATACAATGCGGTCACACACTTTGTCTGAGGTACTGGCATAGTGTATTCTCTTCCCAGGGAATGTGGTTGACATTTACGCTCATAGTTGCCTGAATGACGGCCGCCCTAATTGCCGAATCTGCGGCGCAGGATATGACGCCCTTATGTTCTCCAGATTATGCCATCCAGGGATCAATGGTCCACCACAACCGCCGATTTATACCAATACTCAGAGAGGTGATTGGCTTCAGGAAGCCATGTCAGAGGTAAATGCCATCACAGGCCTTCATTACATGAGGCATCTATACGACACGACGCGCAGTTTCTTGGACTTACAACCCGGATCACAAGTACGATCTCTTCGATAGAATGGAAGTTATGACTGGACTAAATGCTCTATCTTTTTCTAGTTTCGCGATTTATCAATTAGCTCAGGTTTGCTGAAGATCGCAATCGATTCGAAGTGTTCTGGCCAGAATACTCAGACTCAGCTTACCCACGATCTGAGTGATCAAATTGATACTTTGAATAACGAGAACAACTTTCTTCGTCGCCAGTTAGAGGAAATGGACGATGAAAGAAAATATATAGAAGATCACATCGGCGGCTTGATGCGTCGTGATCCGTAAGTGGATTTGAACCACGTTTCCTTGCAGTTGACTCACGCATATCTCTCTTAGAAATGTAGCTGAGTTCTTCTTTTTCGAAACGACCCCCAATTAACATGTACTCCGTCACAGTACAGTCTTATGGAGAGCGAGGTTGTGGATTTCCGCCGCGAAATGAACGATCTCAGAGAGCAGGTTATCCGACTACGCCGCGCTCACGACTCGGATTTATTCATACCACCCCTTCCTGAGAACATGGCCACCCCCGAGATACAAATTCAACCCGCCTCGAGGCCCCCTCACCTTCGAGGTCTTCCTTAGGCTCAAGGTCTCCGCCAGGCTCAAAGTCTCCCAGCCCTTTGATCTCTTGGTCACCGACTCACTACGGGCATCGCGTTGAAACTCAATACGGAACTGGCACCGCCATTCATTCTTTCGAGCGTTCTGATGGCTCAAATACCCTAGGGATCCACTCTTTCGAGCAGATTTCTGCCATGCCAGAACTCGCTCCTTCTTCTGCCAGTGACTCTGATTGGTCTCCTCCTCCTAGTCCAAGAAGATCTCATGTTTCGACAGGTGCTGGATCAGATGATGAAGAATCAGAAGGGGGCCCGGAGGAGCCCATACGGATTGTTGGATCTTCGGCCCCGCTCTACCAGACGTTGTTCGGCCATGAGACGCAGGAGGTAGACGCCTCAGGTAGTCCCAACGAGAGCGACACATCTCTCCGTCCACAGGCGATATATCCTGGAACCAACAACTCGAGCACCGTTCGGTTTCAATTTCCGGAAGAGGAATACCCAGGATCGGCGTCATTTGCCATCACCGCTCCAAACTCTCCTGCCGCCACAGACATGTCAATGATGACGTCGTCAATCCGTCTTTTGAGAACTCCTGAGCATGAAGAACAGAGGACAAGATTCGATCTGGCATCGCGTCTAACGTCTCCGAACCCTGTGGACGACAGATCGTCCCCTTCCATCCCCCCCTTCGCCTTCTATGTATATGGATAATTTGCTTAACGAGGTGAATAATTATTTACCCCTCCCGGATGCGGTGTTCTCAAGCGCCCAAAATGTCAATTCTGGAACATCCGGAAAAATGTCAACGCCCAACCTCCTCAGACCAAGTATTGCGGATAATGCCACGTCCAGGATCCGACCTCCAGGTGGGCCGCCCAGTACAATGTCACGAGCGTTGGTGAGATCCAGAAGCACACCGAGTCTTCGGCACTCCTCGTCGTCCTCCTACCTCGCTGTACCCTCCTCGACTCCTGACTTCGCGGTGCTGACAAGCAATAGGCGCTTAACAAGGATAGCCACGGTTCTTCTTGAGGTTCTCGTACACCTCATGGCGACTTCGAGTATATCGTTAGATTGGGAGGAGGTTCAATCCTCGATTTATGAGGGCATGCGCGAGGATGAGAGGCAGACATTGAGGGGATGTTGGATGTGGAGACTGTGAATACTCCAGAAGTGCCACCTACGAGGCCGTCAAGTCGTGGTCACCGACGGCACCGCTCCGAATCTCCGGAGCTTCCTCAGAGATGTTGGACGCCTTCATAATTTCTCGGATTCTGGATGGCCTAAATGCTTTATTGTCAAGGCCCGCATTGTATGATTCAACTGATACAATGTAGAACGGACTGCGCAGGCGCTAATACTCCGATTCCACGGTTATGAACATCATTTATACATGCCCATTTCCCGGTTATGACCTCCGTGTTCTCGTCAACATCACGACATTTACTACGCTCAGTCATTTATTCCTACCAGTCATCTATTTCTACTTATTTCTTGCTTAACCCAACACTCCGGACTACATCCTCTGCTTTTATTATGTACCACCGAGCCCTTTCTTTACCCCACATACTACATACCCCACATATCTTTTGCATCCATCTGCATCTTGTCTGTTTCGTCGTCGTTTATGTTTTGTTGATCTGTGTAAACTGCTTTCCCCCCCTTCTCACTTCCTCTTTTGTCCTGCACCCGTTCTCTCCATTTGTAGCGCTACTTCGAACTTTTTGACTTCCATCGCATTCGAGTCGAGCTTGCTTGCTATTCTACCACTTCCTGTTGAATGAATTACACATATAAATGCGTGGCTGATAATAAGGCTCGTATTGTATCTTTTATTCAGTGCCCATAGCCATCAGTCCGTCGCTATCGCAGACAAGTCGCGGACGCAGTTGGGACGCAGCCACGCCGATGGTAAGTCGTCAAGCGGAAAATGCGGGCCGTAATATTGATGGACCGAAGTTTTCATGCGGCAGCATCGCGATCGACACTCGCCTCAACTTTGTCATGAACAATGAGCTTGACGTTGTCCGGAACATCTAGGAAAGACGCCCGAGCAACGTGCGACATGTCAAAAAACACTTAAACCATATCTTCGGTATTTTGCCAGCACATAATCTTCCCAGCATCTGTTACTCGTTTCAACAACATCGATAGAACAACTAGAACCTAGACTTCGGATGGCTGTTTCGTTATATCATATCTTACCCACTCCTTACGGCGGACGAAGTGCATTCGCACGAGAAGAGATCCCCGAAGGAACACCAGTTTTGTTTTGCTCGGCGCCCTATGCGACAGTGATTTTCTGGAAATTTAGACGGGAGGTATGCGCGACCTGTTTCGCGTATGCGTTTGAGAGTGGAAAGAGCAAGTGGAGTGTCAAGCTAGGGGAGGACAGCAAGGGTGCAGGTGGGGTGTGGTTCTGCTCTGAGGCGTGCCGTGATGTCTGCGTACAGGAGAATGAACTTTTCGAAGGGCAGGGGATCGGGTGGTGGACGGAGATGAACGGGGTGTTCGAGAGACTCATGACGCAGATGGCTAAGCCGGGTAAGCAGGGGCAGAAACCCAGCACAAAGGTCGCGCCTGCTGCACGGCTGGCATACTTGGACGATATCACAGCCGCCGATGTCACCCCAGAGTTCGTGGATCAGGCGTGGATGCTGGCCGAAGATGTTTCGCTCGAAGAATGCAGGAATGGCTGGGTGGAGGTGTTGACAGAGTT
Source organism: Psilocybe azurescens (assembly GCA_023853785.1). Classification (NCBI taxonomy): domain Eukaryota; kingdom Fungi; phylum Basidiomycota; class Agaricomycetes; order Agaricales; family Agrocybaceae; genus Psilocybe; species Psilocybe azurescens. The sequence goes on from JAJIRX010000983.1 coordinate 77,773, forward strand.
CGAGATGGACACGGCACGGTTTGTCCTCGACGGGATTGTTAGGAAGGTTGCGGAGGACGTGAGCCCGCTGTTCCCCGCCCTCGACCACCTCCCCTTCTGGCAGGGATGGTTATTGTGCAGGCGCTGGTCGGTGGTCCGATATGCTGGAACTACAAGATAACGAGCTCCCGCTTGTGGCCTCAAAGCCTTACATTCTGGCCTCTCGAATACGGATATACAGATTTTTGAGGCACCTTGCGACCTCTCTTTCCTCGCAGCATCGTTCCCGCAGTGGCACATCGACGCCGCGGGGAGGATCTGAGTCTGTGCCTTTGGTGTCTTTTGCTTTTGCAGATAAATTGCGAGATTGCTTATGCTCATCTATGGAGGCCCGCGCCGTAATGGCTCGCGACCATGGAAATGTATTCGGGATTTGGGATATGACCACAGAAGACGAAGGGAGTGAGATGCTGGGATGGGGAGCCTACATATTCGGGTCATATTTTAATCACGGTGATTATCTCTTGTCGTGTCTCTCGTGAAGATCATGTTCTGACCTCTCTCTTGCAGACTGCTCCCCAAACCTGAAAAAGTTAGAGACAAACGCGGAATCCAGTTCTACGCGCTCAGAGATATCCGTGTTGGCGAAGAGCTGTGCATCAGCTACGTGGACGAAACCTGCCCTTCTGTCATCGATAGGGCTAAACAGTTGGGTGCGGATTGGTTTTTCGACTGTCGATGTGCAAGATGTGTTAAGGAGTTGGAAGTCATTGCGGCTGCAGCTTGACTAGTGGGTGAACTTCAACGCTACAGGCCCTGTTTTTTAAGAGTTAACCAATCGGTTAGTGGAATGTATGGAGAAAAATATAGAGGATAGGATTTGCTTTCCTAAACTCGAGTGTTTCCTGAACACAAGCCAATTCAACAGTACGAAGACTTGCCGAAAGGTCATCTCCGCACTGCCAGGAGCAAGAGAAGTATCTAAGGGTGCGTTCGGATTCAGAATGTGAGCCACATTCTCACATTATGAGTCCGAAAATGGAAGTCCACATTCTGATGCAGGTCATGCCTTTCTGTGACAATTTGTGACTAGTTCACCCTAATCGGGAAAAATCATGTGACACTTCTAGGTTTCAATCACCTTGAGTCTGTGTCTCTGCAAAATCGCTAAAACATACAACTGAAAGACCTCAGAAAAGAATACTGTGGTATATAATGCTTCCTCTGTGACTACTGCTTCTTTTCCACTCAGAATTCTGGCTCAGGACCCTGTTCTTGTGCCTAAAAACTCTCCTGAAAATGCATTCTAAACTGAAGCAGACAAAGTAAGCAGAGAATGCAATAGCACCCTTAAGTGCCAGAGAGATCCCAGAGTCAGAAGACATGGGGATGTGCTAAAGGATGTGCTTAGAATCTTAGAAACTAGATGTCAAAAATTGATTATCTCGTATCCTAATTAGGCCGTCACACTCAAATCACGCAGCAGTCATGTGACTGAGAATGCCATCAAAGAATGTGAGAATGTGGCTCACATTCTGAATCCGAACGCACCCTAACAAACAAGCCATAGCTCATTCACAGACAATGAAACAGGTATGTGTATCTCAGGCTAATCTAAGCTCCCGCTAGAGCCGGCGATGCATATCATCTCCGTATCTTGGGATCTACGTTATGAAGGTTTGTGCAATGGATACTACTTTCGAACTGAGGATTGCTGTCATAAAGCTCCGACTGGTGTTCAGCTACTTGACATCTGCCAACACTACCTCTCGCGATGCTCCTTTTCTCAACGACATGACCCTTTGTCCGTCCAAGCATGTGCGGAAACGTAATGCACATGGAGCTTCATGCATCGACATTGTCCTCGGTTAAAATTGGTGGAAACTCGAACTGCGGCAATATCAACCCCGTCACACTCCTGTTGAGATTGATTGTCGTTTTGTCCTGCCCTGTGAATTCCAAAGATCGACATCAGGATTTGTCATTTCTGCTGAGCTCATTCGTCAAGTTTAGCTGTTCGAAGCGGTTCAATGGAATGCGTAGAGTGGCACTGAGTTCTCCCTTTTTTCTCCCAGGTACATATGCTTTTGAACGGCTGTACTCGGGAATGATACCCGATCGTATCAGGTATGGTACGTGTCGCAGGATTACTCTACTCGTTCGAACTGGCTTGAACTACTTTTTTATTTTTGCGCGGGATGTATTCAAAATGTCCTTCACGGTGATACGAGGGCGGCAAGTTAGAACCTATAATTGGCCTCATAGTTCAAGCTCCATAGGAACTCTAACAATATGGGATTTAATCCCGGAGTCTCGAGAACTTGGCAGAAACAGGAATGAACTTAGACGTTTGAATAGGAGTGACAACCAACCTTGAGTATCTGAGCTACGTGGAGCCCTGGCACGTAGCTCGTAGGCTTCGGCCCTGTCGTGGCAGACGAGAACAGCGCGGATGCGACATCGATATGACTCCAGATTGAATCCATACCACTACGGCAACTAACCAAGTCGAGTCATACTCGTAAATTATACTTAGATTTGTACCTCCGAGTCCATTTCTACCGGCTTAACATCTACAAGCCGGCTCTCGGCAAGCAGTGTCACTGTAACAATTTATTCCTGTTTTCCTTCTCTCACTTCCATCTTCAATCATCAACAACGATCATTTGGTATTCTATGATATAAACCGACTACCCACATACTGACTTATAAAAGCACTAGACGTCTACTCTCAACCGCACTTCAGTGTTTTAATTCTCAGACGACCGCATAGCACAACAGTCGCGCCAGCCGACGCACTCACTCTCGGCAACCTTTCGTACATGAAGGTCCCTTTTAAATACGTGTTTAATCCTCCACCTGCGCCACCCGGCTTTGGTGTAGGCAACGTTATACCTGAACAGCGCGCATCGTAAGTGATTGTTAATTACGGTGCTCTGCCGTGTTGATTTACGCATGCCCTGCGCTAGATGGACATCTAGGTTGACACTGCACTGGCTTGGGTCATTCCTCAATGTCGGCTTTTCCAGACCATTGGAAAAAGAGGGCGAGCTTGAAGCCATACTATATTTTTTAAATTGCTCATTTGGATTCTCTAGACCTTTGGGAACTGCCTGAGTCTCGTCAGACAGCTACCCTCACCGATGCTCTAGAGCAGAATTTCTTTTCACGATGTTCTTCAGAGAAAAGGCCCCGCTATATGCGCGATTTGGCTGACCCTCCAGCTGAGTCTGAGAAGGAAGAGAAAGCAGCAAGTGCCGAGGCAGATCCGGCCCCAGAGACCCCTCCGCTGTATGATGAATCTGTCTTCAAGGCTATTCATCAAACATTTTTCGACGCATCTGGTGGGCAGGACTCCTGCTGCTGGCCTCTGGTCTGTCACTCTATAGGTCTATAGTCACTTATGCTGTGCTGATATCTATTTCCAAAGATACCTTGAAGACGACAACTCCTCTGGTGAACAAAGTTCTGATTACCTGGCTAACTGAATCCTACGTGTTTTCGAAATTGACGCAGTCAGAGCGCGATGCTGCAGCATCTGCAGGCTTTTCGCAGCCTAGAGGTGTAGGATATGGTATCGGTCTCGCATTTGCCATCTTTGTGATGCAAGGTAAGGCGTTAATCACAGTGATTTTCTATAGTGTGAGCTATACTAAACTTAACTGATCTTCAACAGAGGCTGCCAGCATAGTGAGTATCACCTTCTGGATATAGGATGGACCTGACTAATGTTTCTGTAGATGGCTAATCACTACCTGCTGAGTGCGCAGACTCATGCAAATCGAACAAATTTAGGCTCATTTCTTTATAGCCAGCATGACCACCGGTCTATACGTTCGAACAGCAGTTAGTCATGCAAAATTTGTCGATCTTACCATTTTTAACTCCGTCTAGATCATTGGCAATATTTTTCGAAAATCACTGCGCTTGTCTGGCAAGTCTCGTGCGGAGCACAGCGTTGGTAAAATCACAACCTTGATCTCTACCGATGCGACACGTATGGATTCTCTGAGCGCCATTGGCCATCAGTGAGTATATACGATTTCGCCTATACCTTGGCTGATATTCTCTGTAGAGTATGGGATGCACCGGTTCAAGTAAGTCCTGTGAGCTCTGATCTGGGGACTTTGCATGTTGATAGAGCATACCATAGCTCATTCTTGGAATAGGGCTTCTTATTGGAAATGTAAGAGCGTGGATCCGCTTACCAATGGCTTTGCTAAAATTTATCTCATTTCCTTCAGATTGGATATTCTGCCCTCGTTGGAGTCGGCGTACGTCCTTTTTGTTTTTGTTTTTTCTTCTTACATTAATCAATGCTATTTCAGGTCTTCGTGGTATCTTTGCCTGTCCAAACGATCCTAGTGGCGATCATGTATAACCAGTCCAAGAAAGGCATAAAAATTACAGACCAACGTGTGCGATTGACGACCGAAGTTCTTCAGGGTATCCGCTTGATCAAGGTCTACGGATGGCAAAGGTTCTATATAGATGGTATTGTCAAATTAAGAGAGGCAGAGATTCGAAGGATCGGAAAGTCCTCGTACGTCGTTTCGGTTTATCTTGTAGCCTTACACTGATAATCGACTCAAAAGAATTGCGCTCGCGCTTTTACTCGCTATGTTTAGTTTCGTCCCTGAGCTTGCGGCTATCTTGTCATTTGTAAGACAACTAATGCCCTTCTACATGGAACGACGTATTGAACAAATTTATCAAGATCACTTATGCCTTGACGAAACACGATCTCAATATCGCTATCATCTTCTCATCTTTACAGCTCTTCAATGTCAGTCTCTCTCAGAACCCTCCCTGTTATATGACTGATTGCAACCAATTTAGATCATCCGAATTCCTCTCCTTTTACTTCCTTTCGCTTTCTCAACCGTGGCGGAGTCCGCCGTGTCGCTTAGCCGTTTCTCCGAATTCCTCACTGCAGACGAGCTTGCAGAGCCCTACCTCATAGACCCAGCACAGGCCCTGGCTATGAAAGTGGATGGCAGCTTTGAGTGGGACACGGTCCCCCACTGTTAGATGACGCTGCAAAGAAGGGCGACGACAAGGAAGACGTGCAAAAGAACTCACAAAAATTGCAGAGGAAAAGAAGAAGAAGAAAGAAGAAGAAAAGAAGCGAAAGAAAGAGGAAGCCAAGAGAAAGAAAAGCAGGAAAGGGAGAAGATGTGGAGTTACCGATCATAAAACCCAACGACGAGCCTGTGGCACCACCGCAGACAACACCGGAAGAAAAGCCCTTCGGCCTGGAAAACCTTCATCTGGAAATTCAAAAGGCTCATTTGTTGCTATTGTAGGACGTGTCGGTTCTGGCAAGGTGAGTGAGGTCATACTATTGGGTTAAGAGAGCTGTGCTGAAAAATATCTTCGCACCAGAGTTCAGTTCTGCAAGCATTGATTGGGGAAATGAAAAGAACGAAAGGGGAGGTCAGTCTTGATACTTCTACATATCAACTGATGGCCTTGTTTAATCTTGGATTCCCAACAGGTCACCTTTGGCGGCTCTATTGCTTACGTCCCACAGTCTCCTTGGATCAGAAACGCAACAGTTCGGGAAAACATCGTGTTCGGGCGGAAGGACGACAATGAGAGGTATTTAGGTTCAATGGTGAACATTACGATCATGGCTTGACTTTTCAATAGGTTTAAACAAGTCATCAGAGCTTGTAGCCTTGAGCATGACCTAGAGATACTTCCTCAGGGAGAAAGGACTGAGATCGGTGAAAAGGGGATCACTTTAAGTGGTCAGTACCTACAACCATCTTGATTTGAATCTATTGCTGATATACAATTTCCGTTATAACCAGGAGGTCAAAAGGTAATGTAATGGCGCTTTCTTCATTGGTAATATGCTCATCAAACCTGTGTCTACCTATCAGGCCCGAGTCTCCTTAGCGCGTGCAGCGTACTCCCACTCTGATGTTGTACTCCTTGACGACCCGCTTTCTGCGGTGGATGCATACGTAGGAAAAAGTATTCTTGACGATTGTCTCCTTCAAGGACCGCTATCAACTCGCACCAGAATCTTGGTGACACACGCCCTCCATGTTCTTAACTCGACGGATTACATTTATGTGATGGACCACGGAAAGATAGTCGAACAAGGGTCCTACACTGTCGGTGGTCTTCTATAAAACATCTCACAAACTAAGGCTCAAGTTTTGCGTTTAGGACCTCATGGCTAATAGTGTTGTTTTCGCCCGCTTAATTGAAGAATACGGCAACGAAATGGAGGGAGACAAGGGTTCCAGTACCTCCACGACTGTCGCACGAGCAAGTCCAGGAAAATCAGATGGGGCAGTTAAAAGCGATCTGGATGATGCCCTCATGCAAGCAGAAGAACGAAATACCGGTGCTGTAACCTGGGATGTATGGAAGAAATACCTAGAAAAGGCAGGGGGCTGTTCTGGGCACCCATTATATTCGGCCTCTTGCTTCTCAGTCAAGCGAATAGCGGTCCGTGTAGCTTTCATCTGATATCGCTCAGTGGGCTAACAACATACGAATAGTCGCTACTAGTCTGTTCCTCGGTTTTTGGACCGGTAATACGATCCATAACTTCAACCAGGGCGACTATATGGCCGTGTATGGAAGCCTTGGTAATCATTTTGCCACTGAAATCCTTGATGGACTCTCAAAATTTCGCCCTAATAGGTGCAAGCGGCGCTATCTTGACCTTTGCATTGACTTGGTCCTTCATGTAAGCTGAAAGGGTTTCATAGTACATTCCCGCTGATGCAATATCGAACAGTATATCCGGCCTTATTGCCAGTTTGAACTTGTATAAAGCCGCCCTTGCTGGCGTCATCAACTCCCCCTGTCTCTTTCTTTGACACAACTCCGATGGGTAGGTTCTTGATAGCAATAAACCTGCAAGAGCTAACACCTACCCCACTTACTAGGTCGCATTGTTAACAGACTATCGAAGGATACAAATACCATTGACTCTCAGCTCCCACTTATTCTTATGCAGGCAAGCTTCTCGTCTATCTTCTGTATAACGGCGATTTATACCGAGCTATAACCAGTTTCTGTCGACCTCCGTATCAGTGATAGGCACCATTGGGCTCGTATTCTACGCGTTCCCGTACCTAGGTATCATCTTCTTACCCTTGGGAATACTGTACTACGGTGCCTCAGTATACTATCGTCGTTCATCCGTGGAATCCAAACGTCTCGACTCACTGTTGAGGTCGATGCTCTATAGTGCTTATACCGGTAAGAAACCCATTTTTAAACTTCCAATAATTATCTCTAATGTCCTGATTTCCAACTGTAGAAACCTTGACTGGTTTGTCGACCATACGAGCCTATGGAGAACAGGTATATTTTTGACTAATCTGACCATGGAGTACATATTTACTCTCTCTTTGTAGAACCGGTCCATCAAAGAAGCACAGCACGGACTAGATATGGAGAACAGAGCATATATTATGACTGTCGCTATGCAAAGATGGCTAGCGATGCGACTGGAGTTTTTCGCAAACCTTGTCATACTTGGTATAGGTCTCTTCGCGGCAGGGCTACGCACATCCGTCACGCCTTCTAAGATCGGTGTGGTTATGTCATACACTTTGAGTGGTAGATACGATCTCTATTTTCTTACCAAGGTCGCTGAGAACTGACATTTGACAAAGTGACACAGGTTTTCTGTACATATCTTCTCATTCCATGAATCCGCATTCTATGCTAATTAAATATCCTTTCAATAGCCGAGCTGATATCTTTGTTTGCCCAGAGTGAGCAGAACATGAACGCGGTTGAGCGTGTATTGCACTATACAGAGCTGCCTCCCGAAAGAGTAGACTCTGAACCGATAGAACCCCCCGCATCATGGCCTTCCGACGGGGTAATCACCTTCCGTGATGTGAAGCTGGCATATAGGGAGGGTCTCCCCCTCGTTCTTAAGGGAATTAGTTTCAAGACAAAAGCCGGAGAGAAGGTACGCCTCCTTAATGAGACGTCCCTATTACTCTAATTGACACACCCTCAGGTTGGTATTGTAGGTCGCACTGGCTCGGGTAAAAGCTCCCTCATACAGGCCCTGCTTCGGTACAGTGGCTGACCCCAGCGATCTCTAAGCATTTTACTCATTCGATTCCTCGCTACAGATTGGTTGAAGCTCAAGAGGGGACTATTGAGATAGATGGTGTCAACATTTCACACTTGAACTTCAACACCTTGCGCACACGGATTGCCTTTGTCCCTCAAGACACGACATTGTTCTTGGGCACTCTACGGGAAAATTTGTACGACAAGTTTTCCAAGCTCCCTCACCTCTTCACTGGTAACTGAAACGAAATCAATAGGGACCCATTGGGCTTGCGGACCGATGCAGAACTAGTTTCAATTCTGCAACGAGCCTGGCTTCTCCCGAAAGATGGTCCCATAGATCCCTCTGTGGAGGCGAAATTCAGTCTAGATTCAGTTGTAGGCGATGAAGGTTTGTTCGAGAAGTACAATCCTCTTGCGGTTCTCGCGTCTCATAAGTCTACCTAGGTTCAAACTACAGTGTCGGCGAGAGGCAATTATTAGCTCTTTGTCGTGCTCTCGTCAAAAATAGCCGCATCATAATTCTGGTAAGTCCCATCAAAGATATGGCCAAGCGCCGAGCCAGCTCTAACAATGCCGACGCTACTGGCGAATAGGATGAAGCTACAAGCAGCGTGGACGCCGAAACCGACGCTAAGCTGCAACGAACGATCCAAGACGAGTTCGCTTCTTCGACGTTGCTATGCATTGCCCATCGACTTAACACCATTGGTGAGTAGTATCCCCACGGAACACACACACACAGAACTCCTTCTCACTTCAATGCTTTTCATCTTTCCTCTTTAAGCATACTACGATAGGATCATTGTTATGGATGACGGAAAAATCGCGGAATTTGATACCGTGTTCAACCTCTTCGATAGGACGGACTCTATATTCCGTTCGCTGTGCGACGAGGCGCACCTCCGCCGAGAAGATATTCTCAAGCTGAGGCAAGAACACTTTTCTAAATAATATTTTATGGACCCGGATTGGACGAATGGACTATGGCTTCAATGACATCTACACCCCCTCCTCACAGCATACCCTTCCCCCAATGTTTTCGAGATATCACACACGCTATACTTACTCTCAGACGCCCTCGCGCGTTGCCTCTATAATACAATCCCACCTCACCCCACCGCTCACTTATATCATGACACAGAAACACGCGCTCCTTTAACGTCGGAACCATACACCATGTCTTACTACTAGTAGTTAGACGCTCGTATACCTCATCTCAATAGTACATGTTCTTTTTCAACATATCTTGGGAAGATCAGACATAGATAACAAATCGGATATCCACCACGACGCAGTCGCACAATCTGGATATTAGGAAGCATTTGCACACGAGGCAACGTGTACTTTCTAAGAATCGGTCTTCTTATTGACATCATCAAGTCAAGTGTGGGATCGAGTTAACTGTACAATGTCATGACATAAGGCTAGCAAAGAGTTATACTTACTAGTGCCTGGAGGAAGCTTGAACCATTAGACCTAGGTTGGCAGATAAAAGACAGGATAAACGATTCTTTAATCATTGAATGAAATTAGTGACAGCGGGGCGTTCACGTTCATAGAATATACTACCCCAGACACGTTTCGCATGCTGGGCCACTAAACGGCCACTGTAAAGCCTCCATTTCCGACGGGAATCCGAAGGAAGGCGCGGCCAGTACGCAACAGTGCCAGGACTATGTACGTGAGTCGTACCCCAATCATCATGATCATAATCACTGCGTGGTCCCTTGTCATCATATTTTGGTCGTGCCGCCATGTAAATTTACCAATACCAATATTATCTTCAGATCACAGCCCACCGTAGTGACTGGCAAAGTGTGGGATATATTGCCTGTTCCTGTCTATATTTGAGTAGCACTTAGACTAATGAGTCATACTACCTCGTTGGTTGACATGAATATAAATTGGCCGCCACAGGAATAGACCTGTGATGAGCCAGGTGTGAGGCGTCTCTGTACAGGCTTGTGATGGGACTGATGATCGAGCTAGGCAAGAGCGGCGGGAGAAGAAGCGCCCGTTCTGTATATGCCAAGATAAGATTTGACAGAAAACGCGTTAGCCTCGTGCCCTGTCGTATCTCCCCCCTTGGATAACGCTTTTTCACTCTGCACTTGGGCTTTAGATATGATTAGGGGTATCACAAGAATATCACATCCGTCGCGAGTGTCGCGGAGGATCGCCATTCGTGTATGAGCCATCACTGGATGCCAGTCTTTAGCGTCGCTCTTGAAGGCCTGCACCAAATTGGCCATTTAAAGTGAACTGTCTAGGCAGTTCAGCTCGCAGCAACCGTCAGAGATCTAATAGAATAGAATAGTTCCGGGGCTAATCTGACACACATATGATGAAAGCTTGCAGGATCCAGCATGAAGTGCCAATTTACATTCAAAATATATTCGGTCTGCAACGTTCGTGGTCCTGTTGGGGGATTGGGTTGTCAATTACAGCAATTACATACCCATTCACGATTCCTTCGAGGTAAGTACCTCGGAAAGGTGACTTGCACTTGCACCGATTCGATTTTGATCACGGAAAACGGCAAAGATCCAGACCTGGGTGCGGTGGGGCCCCGGGGGGTAGGCGGGCAGGCGTCGTTGTGAACGCAGTGAAGGTCCGTCTAAACACAGTTTAGCCCAAAACGCAGCCCTACATGCATCTACACACACCCACAGCTTGGTCACACGACAGCCCACGGATGATAAGCGGACACGCGTGTCGAGAAGGTGGCTGCCACATTGCTGCTGTTCGCGAAAAGCCACGGCGGTGCGATATGTATGTATGTATGTAGCCGTATTCAACATAGTTGAGATTAAAAGAGAAGTAGCAGTGTATGATTGACTATCCTCTCGTACAGGAAGTAGCTGCGGCTTCACGCACTTAAATCAGTTTTCTGCCCTCAGGATGAAATTTCTCGGATCCAAACACAAGTTCGAAAGGAGCCAAAGGGCAGATCACTCTTCACCCCTGCCGCTGCCGCCGCTCTGACCAGCGGTAGAGGGCGAGGCGTTCCAGGTTTTGTGAGAAGATAGCCGAATACAAGGGGGAGGGGAAAGAAGCTACTTCTCAAGCCTGCAACGTGGTGTGCGTGCGGCAATTCGTTATTCTGAGCGATGGAATCACAAGTCCGAAATCAAGTAGCCCCGACTATAAATTTGCCAGATTGGATTATGCAAGGTCGGAGGAAACACACGGGGAAAGCGAGCTGGTTTGAATTTTAGGCGTCCAACAGTGTGAGTTCAGGAAGCGTTCAGCCTGGTGAATTCAGGGGTTTATACGCCACAGTACGATCGACGGTACATGGTCTTCCCGTGTCCCAAAGAAGCATTGAACATGAATCTGAGAAGCCAAAAGACGAGATCACAGAATGGAGGACAGAAGGATGGAGTAAAATGCACGGAGAACCTGGAAGACGAGGGAGAAACTACTTCATTTCGATAGCATTTGCAGAAGTCGGCCGATCCTAAACACGCTGAAATGGCAAGAGGACGAGAAAAATGCAATCATGGTATAGATAGTATAATGAGAATGTGCTCGTCAGAGCGATACTTTTGGTACAAACGCGGAGGAGGAGCAGTGAATCCAAATACCGAAGATGCAGCTATTGTATCACCCCCACGCGATAAGTTAAAGCTCCCATACCGTATTACCGACACCGAATCGACCATACATGCGTCCCGGACTCAATCACTCTTCACGTTAAGACAGCCATACAGTTGAATGGAAGATCTATGTGGTTCCACTTATTTTGTGAATGCGCGGATGACCTTGGCCGAAATGTGGAGGAAGAAGATAGAACCGATGAACGAGAGAGACAGAACGAGGACAATGAAAGGATCTCTGGAGAAGAAACGGTTCTGATAAGATAATTTGCTTGGTGAAACACGCGAAAGCACAAACGCACACTCGGAGGCCTGGGGAATCGTCCGTGTAAAGTTTGAGCATGGTGTTTGATGATCCACCTGCGCCTGCGGCGCGAGACGAGTTTGGCCGCGACACTTGAGCGGATCCCGCCGCACGTCGTCTGTCCCAGTGAATCTCGTCGTTCAGTTTCGTCCCTCCCCTTTTAGATTATAGATTTGCACACACCGAATTTGAGCACCTGGGGGTTTGGCGACACCGGAACCACGTCCAGCAGTGGGAGACGCAACGGAATCAGAGTCGGACTACATAAACAGTGAGTTTTATAGAAAATGAGATGAAGATATACTAACCATGGCGATGTAAATGAGAGTGAGAGGTAAGGAGTGTGCTGGCAAATTCGGAAAGTGCAACGTAGTGGGTAGTGACCGTGGGAGCATATAGGGCATAACGTGACTGACGCGTCGGGACCTTTATAATTAGTAGCAGTAATTAGTTCTCGAGGACCGGGGCGGGTCGTTCCGTCGCGGGTCTACTCTCGAGTACATAGAGAAGAGAGATGCGCAAAAATACAAGATATGTGAAAGGAGAACTCATAGCCACAGCAATTAAACCGTAAAATCTTTTCATCTCCGTCTAATGGTATTAACGGCGCAATTGAAATGCTGTAGATAAAGAAGCTAGAATCAAAGCAAGAGCCAGTAACTCATTATAGTGATGCTAATTTTTTCTGTTAGATATAAACTTGTCTCATCGAATACAATCAATTTAAACGGCCCTTGATCTGAGAAAATTCTTGAGTTCCTAGACAACTTGATTTCATAACGGAATTCTCCATCCATGTCAAGGATATCCGAAAAATTCTAGAAAGCCCGCAGAACTTAGGAGAAACTTAAGCCTTTCCTAGCTCGGTTAAAGGTTGTACCTATGTGATCACGGATTTGTGTAGCGCAGTTTGCTCTCCAGGTCGTTACGTACGCTTCATGTCATCTCTCAACGATTGATTTCCCGCAGTCGTGAATCTCGGAGGTTCATTGATTTTTCCTTGCATATCTCTCGTTGTTACACAACTCAATAAGTGCTTATCAGAGGGGAGACCGGCTGAGATCTCTAGGAGACTGTATCACGGCGATTATATCACAAGATCTCGCACATCTTAGGTCAAGAGAGATAATGTGGACGTTGCGTGAACGCCTAGAATGTGGACCTGACCTACGATGTTAGCTTGGCACTAGCTCAACCACAGCCCCAACCTCGACGTTCTTTCAAATGTCCAACGTGATATGCTGACATGAGGATCGCACACTCTGAAAGTGGCTAATTCAGAAAGAAGTGCGGCAGTAACATCTAACGTTAACAGTAAGCCATAGCTACCTGCGAAAGAGAATTTGGAGCCTAATGAGATTCACCCTGTCTCTTAGTAGCTTGCTCAGCTATTGTATGTTGGGAATTCGCCACTATGTGCTTAAAATATCCTCATCAGAAGGCTCCGGTTCGGGAAACTTAATGTAATGCGCTCGATTCTGGGCTCATATCTCATCAAATTCCAGTCCAAGTCAAACTTCTCGGGCAGAGCACTGCCAGGGGTAGACATTTCGTTGAAAGAAAATGGGGAGAGTTCAAGAGATGCTTAACTGCATTGTCCGATGCCCAATCGTTGCTTTTGAGCCTCCCTTTGGACAGAAATGCGGATAACGATTAGCTCCAGAGAGATGGATCAGTTCAAGATCGATCACACTCCGACTCGCCAACTGATCCCGGTCCAGGTTGATAGTCACGTGATATTTCATTTGTACGGTCTCGCTAGTCCAACTTGTCCTCCATTTCCCTTGTCTTGCCAACGTTCTTTGAGTATCTTATATGGGACTTCTCTTCTCCCCTTATCTCTACCTTACTGAGTCCGATGGCTCCAGAGCTGATACAGCAGATACAAGGACGGATCAGTGTGAAGTGGGTCCACTCGGTGACTGGAGTAAAGAAGGATCAGTGACCGACCTGGAGGTTGAAAGATAGAAACAACAGGAAAAAGACAAGCAAAACCCACAAACCCACAAACCTCTCTGTCTCCGCGAATGTGTATACTCTTCGTCCAGTTCCAATTTGACTTTCGATATGAACACGAGGTCAAACCGTTCCGAATTACCGATTTCTTCAAGCGTCACGCGGTCTATATGTTTTCCTTATGTGGACCTTTTAACCTCTTGCAGTTACTTCAAGGTCCTCAACTCGACGCCACGGGTGAATCGGTGTGCACTTAGTGACACGGACTGATGTGGTTCGATCCAGTTCGGAATGCCTTCCACGGACACGGCTCAAAGGAAGGGACCTGTCTAACCTTATCTCGTCGAGCAACCCAGAAGTTCCATGACATACACACGTTATACCACGCACATATACACGCACACCAAAGCGGGCGGCTTGCTGATGATTTTCGGTGTCTCAATGTGGTTCAATTAATAACCTCTAATAACAGTTTCTGTGATGAGGAAGCCCAACTACCGGCCGGGCACACAGACTTAATTGGACGACGAGTTGATTCCCTTACCCTCCGAGTAAGTACTACCCGTTCGCTTAACCGTGGCGTGTGCCTCGTGTCTATCAGTACTTATATCTTCTCCAGGCCCTTGATGTTTCCTGAATGTTAGGACAATCGTCCTCCCTTCTATTCTCGCACGCGTAGCAATCCGCCACCCCGTCCGCCGCTCCAATCTCCACAGCGCTGCGCATTCTAGCAAGAGCTACATCTTCTACCTCTGCTTTTCTATATACTCTACCCTCGTAAATTGTCTCCTCTTTCAATCTCGTTGATCGACTACAATGCTCAGTGTTGGCCCAAGCTCCAGTTGTGATGTATGCTTCGAATCATTCGACGCCAATGTTAAAGCTCCCACCTCGATAACATGCGGGCATGTGTTCTGTAACCAGTGAGTGTGAACTACACGTCTTATCTATGGGTTTCTCAGCTTCGTTCTCGGTTGGCGCTTCCAGGTGTGTCCTCAAATTCCGGACCGCACAAAACAACACCTGCCCAATGTGTCGGACCGCCTATGAATTTCGCCACTGCGCCAAACTACACATAGACGCCGATGGCCTAACTGCAGAGCAGAAGGCTGGCTGCTCTCCGGAAGATTTGGCGCAGGCCTCGAAGATTCAGAAGGCTATTAGTGCCGTTGCAGACGAAGGTATCACCGAGCCTAAACTGCGCCAGTTGATTCAAGAAGGCCGGACATTTTTGCATTCACAACCGCGCAACCTAGTAAGTCTTAGTCTCCAGCCTATTCAACGATTACGATAATGTGCTAACTCACACTCTAAAGCATAAAGACCTTAGAATTGCCCACAGAATGATTTCGTATCTGTGTGAAACCAAGGCATCGCTTCGTAACCAAACCCAACAAGTGGAGAAGCTGCGAGAACAAATCGGACAGATGGAAGAGGACCATAGCACGCAAATCGAGCAGCTGAACGACGAGAAGGAGAAGCTGACCCAGGACAATGAAAATTTGACCAAGGAACAGGCGAGGCTCCGCCAATCACTGGCCGATAGCGAGTCCACGCGAGAGATGGAACGCGACACCGCGCTGGCTGTGGAGGCTAGCCTTCGGGCACACATCGACCGCATTCGCACCGAAACCACTACAGCTAGAGATGCGTATCTGGGACTTGTCAGGTGAGTTTTCACAATCCTGCTTAAATCAAACAAAATCATTTAATAGAATCCTAATAGGATGGTTCGTCTCTGCGTTATAACTATTCAAACTGAATTCAGTCTCATCAATTTGTGCTTACCACAGAGCAATCAACTTTCTACGCAGTACGAAGAGCTCAAGACTCAACTTTCGCAGAGAAATGTCACTTCAGGCCCATACAGAGAAACGTACAAATCGAGCAGCTACATCTACTCCAACAACTCCTCATCAGTTGATCTTATCAACCCCCTTTTGGATATAAGGGCGCTACAAGGCGTAGCAATGCAAGATCCCAAAACACCATATTTGATTTCTCCGCTGCCGCAATTCACCAGTGTTCTGTCCGACGTGCCTCTTCCAGAGCTGGCCGACGACGACGAAGAGGATGAGGACGAGGACAGTGAAGACGAAGATGAGGACGGCCTGTCTACACCCGACAGCGATCAGGCTGACCATCGAGAATATCCCAGGCAACTACGCCCATCTGCAGCGATGCCTGCGCCGCTGCGGCCAGCCATCAGGGCCAGCTACGAACCCTCAGGATTGTCGCGGACTGCTCCTTTCACAGAACACCAACGTCGCGCCAGATCCAGCTCAAATCCTATCGAACATGTGTCACGAAGCCATAGCCCTCGGGACAGCATTGCAGGCTCGACTCCTCCTACGTCGCCACCGGATGATGCGAATAAGAGAGCACACTCCTATGAGCAATATCCTTCTACCTCTTATGGATCCTTCTCGCAAGGGGGACATTCTACACAGTCTCAATACCAAGCAAACCGCGGACAACCTATACCCTACAATCGCAATCACCACCCCGAAAGCACCGTGTCTTCGACATCGCCTGCACATTCACCACACCGGGCGCAGGCCGAGGAGCAGCACTCCTCTCGCTACCCATCTTCCTCTCTGACAGCCACCCCACAACCGAATGCATCTCAAATTCAACGACATCGCACCGCCGCCGAGCAGCAACGCGCATCTGCACCGCAGCAAGCCAGCAACAACATGTCCGACCTCGCCCGTCTGCAGAACATCCTCAGTGATTCTCCCATATCGGCATCCCTGCCGGATATGAATACAAGCAGACACTTCCCCCATTCTTTTGGCAGTACTAGTACCGCAAGCACTGCGACTGTCCGTGAACAACGCCCTTCACCGCCTCCGCGGACGGACTCGTCTACATCATATACGAAGACTCCGACACAGAGCTCTTATGTCAAGGCTCCAGCACCCCAACAGCAGCAACAGCAACAGCAACAGCAACAGCAACAGCAACAGTCCACGAACGACGACTTCAGCCACCTTTTGGCTTCTTCTTCAAGCTACCAAGCCTCCTCGTCGTACATGCCTTCGACGTCACCGAACCTCCAAAAGATCTCAACAGCCAGCGCCCACGCGCAGAAGCTCGAGGACGAGAAGCGGCGGAAACACGAAGAGGAAAAGCGCAGGCGGCAAGAGGCGGAGCAGAGGAAGCGGCAGGAGGCCGAGGAGGAGACATGGTATCCGGAGCCTGCACCAAAGTACACCTCTGCCTCTGCCTCCGCTGCTGCTGCTGTGGCGGCGAGGCGAGGGTCCGCAGCCGGTGCTTATCCACGGACGGCAGCCCAGTTGGGAGCTGCATACGACCAGGGCGTGTATTCGTGACATCTGCTCAAACACCAACTCAACCTAAACGCCGCCATTCGTTTTGTTCTTTCTTTTCTTTTTCTTTTTTTCGTTCGACCGACATGTCAGTTGTTCTGCATTCCATTTTTTTTTTTTTCGTTTTTGGTTTTCAATCCGGGGAATGTCCACTCATGGATGCTAGTTTGGGTTTTTGTGTCGCCTCTGTGTTGCAGACCGAGCTTATACCCCTCGTTGTCTTGTACTACATAGATACGCCCGTGAATATATTGCATTGAATACATTCTAGCTGAAGAAGTATCTTGAGGGCTTGTATACCTTTTTTGAACCGAACTGACAGTACAGTGATTTGACTGGTCATCATCTTGCTTGATGATGTAGTGTATGTTGCCATAATCTATATCATACTCAAACCATGTGGCCAATGCTCTCATTTACTACTCATCTCAATGGATCGAATTGAATAATGATATCCACACTGTATTTATCCCCAAGTTGGAGAATCCGTAAAAGCAGGACGCTTTGAAATTTGAAATGTTCGGAGAGTGTTGATGCCTATTTCATGTTCCATATCCTAAATTCATTAGTAAAGCAGAAACCAATGGGGACCCCGCAGCGGAGCTCGGAGCTCGGAACATAGAAACAATTGAATTACGGATTTCAGTTGTGCTTGGACATTGAAATAGAGCGTTATCAATTCCATTTTGGTTCGAACTTGGTTGGTGGTCACTGGTGGTGTCATCAGAGATGATTCATTCATGGTCAGCTGGTCGTTGTTGATGATGGTCCAGAGGAATTGAGTAACATGTTGGCAGCTAATGGGTGCAATAAGGATAAGGAACAGGTCTTTTGTATTTGAGGTTTGATGCTTGGGGCTTGAAACTAGGTCCAAGACCTCAAGTTCACGGCTCATGACGCCTGACGCGTACAAGTTTAGTATATTCAAACTAAATCGTCCATGTGGAATAGCAATCACACTGGGAACATACCAGACACCGTTATCCTCGACTTGGAGCTATCCCAGCAGAAACGCTCACAAGGCGAGACGAACGTTTCGTTCCTTTAATTCTAATTTCCCGGAATAGCTAAGTTTAACCGCTCCAGAGCGAGACAGGTAACTTGGAAGGGAAGGAAGAGGAAAGGAAGGTGTCTGACTATCTTTACACAGACACAGCCCACCCACGGATACAAAAAATCCCCGGAGCCATTTGAGGGAAACTTCCTGAAACTGAAAATGTGAAGGGATGTTGTTGAAACCGAGGTTCATCCCTCTCCTATCCCTACGAACTATATTGGAAAGCGTGTGTGCCAGTCTGACGCCCCGGCTCCAGTTACACGGACAGAAACAGAAACAGAACTTGCAGAGACGATAGGCCGGATCTTTTGCGTATATCAGCATGTTTCGATGAAGAAGCCACCACCCTTTTAGCACTTCCGATACGGTCCTTCGCGGAATGGATGAATGTCCTGAATTGGATTTCATATATTCCAAGAGTCCGATGTGATTGGGTGTACATACATAGGTATGCTGGGGTAGTGATTACAAAGATGGTTGTACGTGTTTTTATGCTAGCGTATATCATATGTTAACAGCAGTCATGGTCAAAGAAGAAACAGACGGAAAGGGAACGAGGAGAATGATATCTAAACAAAGTGAGAAGGAAAACCAAGAAAAAATACCGAGATAAGGAAAGTGACTATGTCTTTGAGGGGGAGGAACCGCATTGATTGAGCCCTGCACCGCAGACTTGGGCCAAAAGGACCCAGAAAAGGAACTAAAGAGATTGAAGGTTAAAAAGGCGCTGTGGAGTGACAGACGATGGAACTAGCAACTCACCAAGCCCACAAGGACACACAGCGCAAGGATTTTCTTGTTCTTCCACCACATCTGCCGCCTGACGGTCCGCGCACCTCGTCTGAAGGCGGTCGCCTGCCCAGCCATGACGTCCGTCTTGTCGACGAGCAGCTCGATCCGCTCTCCTCGGCTCAGAATCTGCTCCACGTTCTGCACCATGATGTCTTTCACTTGGTTGAGCTCTGTCTGCGCTCGAGTCAGTTCATCAATAGGTGGAGCGGTGTTGTATGTGTGCACTAGGGCAGCGATGGTGGGACCGAAGCTGCCCTGCAATCCATAAGCTGGCACTTCGTCCGGAGATGACGATGAGGGTGCAGATGTGAACTGTTCAAATCACATCGGCATGAGATTCCATTCCATTCCGTAAAAATTCAAAGATCTGAAATCACACCTTCCGTTGGAGGTCAGCCAGGAAAGCAAACGGCATTCTCCTAGAGACAAATATAAGCACATGCGAGAAGGCATTGCGTCAATATTGGCACATACCGTCCTGCAGAGTCATCTGCCATGACCAGATAGGTGAAACCACCTTCCGAGATGTAATGGAACAGGAACTGCTCCCATACCAGGGTCAACTTGCTGTTTGAACAAGATTTCAAAGCTTATTTTGATTCTTTGCCTTCCAATGCGATAATTCCCTACCTATTGTTGGGAGGAATCTTTGATAAGATTGTTTGTGTGGCTAGACACATGACATATCAGCACATAATGGCCATGCATGCCAATGAATAAATGAAATACCCTGAGAGAAATCCCTCTTCCCTGCCTGATGCTCGGCAAGAATGGTTTGGCCTTTGGCTACCAAAGCATGAATCTATATAGCCATTAGTTAAGCTACATGAGTTGCTGGATAACTATGATACCCACTAGTGACATTTGGCAGGTTTGAGATGGCTTCTGGGGGAGGACTTGGTACGGAGGAGAGCAAAGCAGCAGCGTTGTTGAGCAACATGATCAAACCCCACTCCGAAGTTCCCACGCTCTGTCAACCTCCGCCGCATTGAGTCCCCGGCCGTGCTGACTACCTTGAACACGAACTAGCCAATTTGTATGTTTTCAATAACCGTATCATTCAATTCATGTCTGCCAGGCAATGTTGACAGTGTATCATTTATCTAGTTACTTCCTTGTTAAAACAAGGTTTATCATTGATGAGGTTGTTTGAAAACATATTCGCTTCAAATTTCACGATTCTGCAATGGATATCACAACTTCTTTCGAATTCTAATAAAATGGGGGCGTAAGACTGCTACGTGCTTCATACAGTTGTAGCATCAGCTTTTCTCACTCTATGGATCCAAATCACAAAGTTCGATGCCTCAAATAATCTCGACATTCAACGGAACCGCAACCGGCCATTGATTATGAATGCTGGAAACTTTGTTTTCGACGAATTTGCTGCCAAATGGAAGACCTCTTTTAGTATTTCACTTCCCTCATTTTTGCTCATCAATCACTACGGCACATAGGAAGTGACTCTAGACTCCTTGCAGTCATGCGGGCACTCTAGATCCATTGACTAAGGGCGTTATTTGCCGCAGCAAGTAGTGTGTGTCCGTCCAATTGCCGCTGCCACGGTGTTCCAGAGCACTCAATGTACTGGTACTGTTCCTTCACCTCACTATTTCCATTGGCCACACTATACTATACTTTTACTGACACCACTCTCGATAGAGTTATACCTCACGGAAACAGTAGCGTGCGATCAACACGAGTTGCCCTCTCTCTCTCTCTGAATCACATCGCGATCTATTGTGGGCGCTTGCTATTTGTGCCTCATCGCACCGATGCTCATCCGAGCCTCGAGGCGAAGACATGGAGCAATACGAGCGACTAATTCAAAATCCAATCTCTTCGCCCCACCTCACCTCGTGGAGCCAACGTGATCCGATATTCCTGTAGGGACGCGCTTAAATAGGCTGAGAAGACAGTCCCTCTCGTCCCAGGTCCTGATGATTTCCGCGATTGTCGTGTTCCAAGACCTCTCACAAACAAGTTGTCACCTTTCGCACTTTGTTTATCGTATGGCTTTTGAATAAGTTACACCGTGTCAATCGCACCACATTGGTTGTAGGGGGGACACTGTACCCACGCCAATGCAGAAAAAGCACTCGTATCGTTGGCGCCTTCGCGCAAACGTTCGACACTTTGAAAAATGTGATCCGATAATGACAATAGGCCGCTTCCTCATTCCACGGCTTCAGACCGAAATATCTGCGGAGCACGAGCACCATAGCCTCGCAGTTCATTTCATTATTTTCATTAATGGAATGACCGCTTATGACCGAAGGTTGAACAAATTTCAACCAGGTTAATGATCCAACATGGCACGAAAATGAACACCAGAACATAATTGAACCCACGGAAATATCTGGAGTTTCATACCTGCCCATGAACATCATGATGATTATGTACGCACGGATCCACCAAAACGGAACGCACCCTCGTTCCTCATTCGTTCGTAAGTATGTACTTATCATATCTAAATACTATTGCTCCCTCTTGACGTGTACAGGTACCAGTGGCAAAGTTATACGCACCGCTTTTCAGTCAAATGCCCAATTTAAACACAAAAGCTCACTTGATCGATAACCGATTTTCACAAGTCCATAATTGATAATGAATAAACGGCCCATAATGAATTCATTCATTCATTTATCGATTCGATTCTGGAGTCTCGACTCGGCTTGAAAAAGAAAAACACACGTTCAAGTTGAGTGATACAGGATTGATGAGTCCAAGTCCAAGATCCACATCTTTGTCCTTTGGGCGGACGTTCGTTCTGGTTCTGATTCTGAAATTCTTTGGAGTCTGAGAGTCTTTCTTGGATTTTTTGATTCATGACCACGGTTCCTCCAGCGGAACGGATTGATTTGGTTCAGCTTGCCCACTAATCGACACGAGCTCCTCTTTGACAGGATAAACTAGACACCAGAAGAAAGGAAGGCTTCAAAAGAAGGGAAAGAAAAAAAAATATAAAGGGAGACCGGAAAAAAGAAAAATGCAACAAACGCGAGAAGCAAAGCAACAAACAATAATACAAAGCCTGGTACAGACACCACAGAGTCATATCACTGCATCGTGATCATCATCTCAGACGAGAAATAAAATACGTACAAAGAGCAAACAGCGAAAGGACAAAGCTCTCATGCTATTGTGAGAAGAGGAGCGTGCAATGTATGATGTACAGCTATGTAACTAATCGGCTTGAAAATACAGGGTGAAGGCTAATGATAAGAGTAAGAGAGGAATTGTCAAGAAATTGTCGCGAGGTTGTCATCAGTTAAGTAAAAAGGTTCCTTTCTTTCCTTTTCTTTCTTCGGGCTTGAATCCGAGTCTGGAGCTCCAGGCTTCTTTCCTTTTCAAATATAAGTACACTTTTTTATCCACCGATAGCAAGGGAATATTTGAAATTGGGTTGAACTTTTGGGATGCGAGAGTGAAGGAAGCCGAAGAACGTGACTCGAACCAATGGTCGTCCACCCGTCCGTCCACCTATTAATGCTCGCGGCTCCACGACCGCAAGAACCCGTGGCTAGACGCAACAGGCGTCGGAGCACTGAGCGGCGCCGTGCCAGTCGTCAGCTGGAGCCCGAGAGCATTGCCAAACGACTCGAATCCGCCCCCGCCCCCGCTGCGGGCGCGGAGTCAGGCCCACCACTTCCTCTGCGACTGCGATTGCTAGCACTTTGTGATTGGCGATCACGAGGGAGAGAGCGGCGATCGAGCACCTCTTCGTCGTCGTCGTCGTCGTCATCTGTGTATTCCACAGTCAGAGGGAAAGGCGACTCCTCGGGCAGGGATAGATGATGTCCTCGAGTCGGCAGCGCTGGGGCGCGACTCGCGACCGAGCTGCGGCTGTGGCGGTCGCTCGAGGCTATCGAGCGTGCGTCGTTGTAATAATGAGACTGTGAATGTGAATGCGAGTGAGAATGCGAGTTGGACTGTCGTCGCTCATCGCTGCCCGTGTAGTTCCTGGAGTAAGAGTAAGACGAGGAGGAGGTATGGCTCCGTTCGCGAGAATACCCAGTCTCTCCACGATGATCATACGATGTACGATAGTGGTCAGCGGAGGTCGGAGACCTGTATGAGCTCGATCTATCATCACGAGCGGTATACTGCTGGGCGTTATGCCAGCTATTCGATGCCGTCTGGTCATATTGCTGCTGCTGCTGCTGTCGTTGTTGTCGCTGGGAACCACGATCTCCACCATCGGTCTGATATCCAGACCTAGACACGAAGTCACTCCCATTCCTGCTCCGTCCGCTTTCCCCAGCACCCTGCTGGGCCCATCCGCCCTGCCCATACTGCGCCCTTGGATCAACAGCAGTCGGCGATCGGTACGACGCCTCTTGAGATCTTGTCGAATGCGAATTTGAATGTCGACGATACGCTGACACCTCAGGATCCTCCTCCGGCGGGAGCACCCCAACCATCGAGCCCACCTGCCTGGGCGGGGACATCGACTGTGGCGGGAGCGCCTGCATCAGCCCATCCCCGCCGTCTCGCTGAGGCTGAACGACTCGCGCGTGCGCACGCTCGAGCCGTTCGAGCCCAGCTCGCGGAACTCCGGCGCCTCCTGCCCACCCACGAGCACCGGCTCCGCACCGTCGCGGAACCCCAGCAGCCCTCCTATCAGGCTTCGCGTGCTTAGGTGCGAGGGCGGTGGGGTGCCCCATGAGTCGGTAGTCAGTTCCGTGTGGTACGTGCGCGCTGATGCGATGGAGGGGGCCTGTTCCGGGTTTCCTGGGTTTGCTGTCGCCGCTCCTGTTGCCGCTCCTGTGGTGGCGGTGGTGGCGGTGGTGGTGGTGGTGGTGGTGGGATAAGAGGCGAGGTGGGACCAACAGATTCTCGGGATTCTCGGTGAGATGAAGGTCGTACGGGGCCGTCAGGAGGTGGAGTGGAATATACGGAAGCTGCTGCTGGGTTACTAGGACCCTGATTCTGAGTCGAAGGTACAGAAGACACGCCACCGGTGCGCGATCGCGACCGTGATGTCGACGGGGATCTATCATTGGGCACAGATGACGCCGAGGACGACATTATAGATGGCGCAGTCTCCTGCCTCCGCTGATACGGACGCGACGATCTCTCTGTCGTCCCCCCGTATACTATCGACTCCGGCTGGTTCTGGTATATGTTCGCGGCCCCTTGTGTATACGGTGTCTCGTGCGGTTCATAAGCACTTATAGGCTGTACCGGATGTCGACTCGAGCCAGAACCGGCATATGCTGGATGGGCAGTATAGCTTCTGCCTGGATATTCTACCGTGGGCGCCGACCTCTTGCCAGAAGCCACTTGCTGACCGTTGACGAACCCCGAAGAGTACTCTCTAAGGTATACGCTTACTAGCTCGTATTCATCTAAAGGCTGAACGGTATTTTCATAGTTTGTTTGCAAGCCCGACGCTCTAGTTGACGTGGGCGAACGATCGTGCTGTGCTGGCTGAGAAGAGACGTGCGGAAGGACATAATGCGACGAGGGATTATGACGAGGGCTGAGCGCCGCTTGCTGCTGGGTTGCAGAAGAGGATGAACGATGTTTTGTATCGTCGTAAGTCTTGTGGTCTTTCGTTTTTGATTTTCCTTTCCGATGATGGCCCCGATTACCCACCTCGAAAGGGTAACGAAGAGGAGAAGCAGCAGCTTCTGGGTATCGACGCGGAGAAGATGGGAGTTCAATAAATCGCATGCCGGATCCTGATTCAGAGACAGCTTGTTCGAATGTCGGCACCTGATCTGTGGAAATAGGCTCGGGAGGTCGAGGTAAAGGATTGCGTGAATGCGTGTATCGGTGCGTTAAACTCTGCATCCCTTCAATCTCTAGTTTCAAGGCAACAATCTGGATCAACAAAATGTTAGTATAGATGAGCAAGAAGTAGATAATAACTTACATCTCTGTAGTAAATAAAGCAAGTCATTCAGTACAACATATACAACAGTGGATCGGAATGCAAGAACGTACTTTGTAAGACCTTCTATCATCGTTTTATATCCCTCAGATTGGATGAGGGCGAAAGTCCGTTCCTTCATCAGGGTATTGTCCAGCAATAGGGCGCGTTCCTGCATCTGGCGAACGGCATCTTGCAGCGAAGCCTCAGACTCCTGCAGCTCCCGATTCTTCTCCAACGCCGCCCGAGCTTTCCTCAACGCAATACACTACAATTAAGAAAACAAAACAAACCCCCAACATCAGTCGTCGTCCAAAAGAAAAAATGTTGAACAAAAATTCCAAACGCATAACGTACTGCATCGTCCGCCCGATCCCGGAGCCACACATCGACCTCGGTCGTCACTTCCTCCAACTGTTCCGCTGGCGTCTCCCAAGAGACAGCCAGCCTCTGCAGCAAATCGATTTCCTTATGATCATCGATGTTCTCCGGTCTGTCGACATGCAACTTCTTCATCTTGTTCGGCTGATAGGCCTTGCGGCAAAGCGGGCACAGAGGTGGGTTGTTCGCGTACAGACATCTGTGTAGATGTCCGCCATATATACAAGTAAAGTAAGCGCTCCAATTTTGGGCGAAATGCACTGCTGCAATGCATGACTAGTACGATGAAAAACTCACTCTCGACAGAATATATGGCCGCACGCGATAGCGTGGGGTCTTATCCCAGTTGATTCCCATGAATACTCCGAGAGACAGACATCGCAGCGGCTCGACGAGTGTAGGACGAGCATGCAGAATCAAGCAGTTAAGAAATAGCAGTGGGCACCCAACCCACTAGGTTGAAGAGATATTACTTCCGGGGTATATCGAGCACAAGGGCCACAATGAAGGGGAACATCAATGCATTGCCTCGAGGACAAAGTGCCGTGTAACATTGTAACATTGACACCAAGACTCGCCGCACCGTGTGGCATGCACACCATCAGCACCGCATTTCCTCCGGTCCAATCCTAGTAGCGATGCTATTTTCATGACACAAACGCGCTAGTACAATAACTCGAATGTTTCATTCTTCATATACAGAGAAGAAAACATAATAAGTAAGAACTCTCAAGATGACCAGATCATGGCAACAAAACCACAATACAAGTGGAGAAAGGTTTCAGAAAGACTATAGTCCTACCTGCCGTAATGCATTCCTTCTGGTCGGCACTCTCTGCACATCCTTTAGCCTGAACTTGGAGTTAGATGACTCCAACAACGGCTCCACCCAAAAAAAAAAATTCAAGATCCCCTCAACTTCGCGCCTTTGCTGATCAAATATCTCAACAATGTCTTATCCTCCAGCGCCGTCAAATGCGATGACAAGGCCGCGCACGCGCCTGCCCGTGCATGCAACAAATGTCTTACCAACTTCCTCGAAGCGATAGGTGCAGGCGGTTTGCGCGTTGAATCCTCGTCGTCTCCGTCGGATGATGATGAGGAAGAGGAGGAAGATCCTTCTTTCGTGATCCTCTTGATGAAGATGTTGGCTGCCGGAAGTGGCGGCTTGGTATATGGCTCGACTGCTGTTGAGCCCAGCGTGTCCTCGTTTCTGGAGAAAGCGAAAGCCGAGACGAGTTTGTGAAAGGTCATTAGCCTTTGAAGCCTAAAATGAACAAGCGTAAGCGTAAGTCTTCACATTAACTGCATGACACTAGTGTGATTGGATCGCAGCTTCGAATGAAGGCTGTCACTCAGATATGACCACTCACTGCCTGTAGTTAGCTGTTGCGCCATTAATTGAAATCAGCGCTAGAACGATATGCACACCAAGTCAACCCATACTCACCATTAACCAGAAGCTTGTGCCACTTGACAAGCACTAGAACACTGCAGTACACCGTGCCAATAACACCCAAAATGCGCTTCACATGCGCCGCACTTCCATCCTCCTGCGCCCAGTCCCCAAGCCCCAACAGCGCACTCAAAGCCCCCAGCTTGTTCTTCTTCCACAGGACCCCTAGGGCCAGCGCGATATTCGTCCCGATTCCCACCCCCGCGCCGATCGCCTTAAACTGGGCCGGAGATTCCTCCTCTCCCTTCGTCGCCAATCGCTTGGACAGCGAACCGGCGATGTACCCCGGGAAATGGAGGAGCAGCGGCGGGATGAACAGGGCCAGCTGGATTAAGGATACTGGAAGACCAGCCAGGATGGATATCGTAGGTCGGATGAGGATCCCAGTGCCCGGAAGAGAATGCGGTGGTGGTATATCGAGCAACGAGGATGACGAAAGTGGCAGTAGCGATGATAAAATAGCATGTTTAATGCCCGAATAATGTAGAAGAGCGTAATATCTCGTAAGAGCTGTCTTCAGGTGCTGGACCGATTCAACATTAGATGATGGGCTATCTGGGGGCAAATCAAACAGCTTCACGAGTCTGAATAGCCAGAATGAATATGAAAACCTGTCGAACGAAAAAGAAATTGAATAATCACCTTTGAGACACCTCCACCCACGCATCGAGGGGCAGATGTCGTTCATCCTCCCATAAAATATTCCGCGCCATAGAGACGGCACATAGAGTATCCCTACAATACGGTTAGATAACCCCCAAGACGACAAAACCCACGTACCAATCAGGAGCATTAATGGTCATCTCTCTCAACTGCTTCTCGACCTGGCCCATAATTTTCTTCACAACGGCTTTGGACGCCTCATCCAGGTCTCCTTCCAGCAATTCATTGACATATTCGTCCATAAAGATAGGTTCTCCGTATCTTCATTAAAAAAAAGTAGCATCAGGATCCAAAACGTATTCAAGGAGCATCCAAGTACCTAACGGAAATCTTCAAAGCCACAGGGATGAGCAAACCAACCCTTCTTCGCGCACAGAGAACAGACTCACCCGACTCTGATACTTTGCTTTATCAGTATACACAATCGCAACTGGGACAATTCTCAACCCTGTCTTCACTCCCCTCTCCTCTCTTTCCTTTCCCTTTCCCTTCCCCTTCCCCAAGTTAACACCCCCTCCTTCCCTCCGCCCAAGCCCACCCCTCTCCCCTCTGCAAATACCTCGCAAACTCAACCGCAGCCCACGCCGCGCCAGGCATCACCTGCACGATGCTCGCCTGCGTGTAACTCGTGCCCTCCGGGAACACACCCACCACCCCGTCCGCCGCCAGCGCCCGCGACGTGTCCCGGAACAGCACAGATCGCTGTGCGAGCTCCGCCGTCGCATCCCTAGCGGAAGGTCCCGATCCTGAACTTGAAGCAGACCCAGAAGCTGAACTTGAAGCACTGGCAGACACACCGGGCTTCGACGGCGGCGGCGGTGCCGACCCGTTATTATTAGGGTTCCTCTTAACCGGGATTGCGCCCGACGAAGACAATATAGCACCGCTAACAGGATTAGCAAACATAGTCGACTTGGCCCAGAACGCCAGGCGCCGTCGATGCGGCATCGTCGCGGCTAAGCAACCATTTCAGCACGGGTATTGTCCAGCACCAGCGAGTATACATACCCAGAGTCGCAATGTCTATCATTTCATTGTGGTGGGTAGACGCTCTAAAGTAATTGGGTTAGTGCGCTGTACGGCATAGTGATTTGGAATCGTACATGATGAGAGGCCCATGTTTAGGGATGTTCTCTTGTCCTTCCACGTAAGTATCCGAGTAGTATCCAGCTACAGTCCAATCCGAGATTTTACGCAAGACACGATACACGATCTTCAGTTCCATTCGATCCGTGAGTTATTCGAAACGCAGTGAGATAGTTGTGGGAGAGAGCAAGATGCGCTGCAACTCATGATTGCTAGGTTACTCAGGGCAGTGATCAACCTGGCGGCGCGGGATCGAACGCAAATCTCACGACGTTCAGCACAAGATCGAACATAAGAGGTTACAAAAGAGCGCCAATTTCACTGGGCACTTTCTAGCCGCGTTTGGCCTCATATCATATATCATATCTAAACTTAGGTACCACAATGGATAAGTTCGAACGCCAATTTTGGGGGGGACGACCACGGGTCAAGTTCACAAAGATGAACCTGATGCGTGTCGAGCGGCGACAATTGAATTGAGCATCATAGCACGGATACAAAAAATGGGCTGCGAATATGATTGTACCACCAAAATATGTATACGACGAAGGATGACAAAAGTAGAAAGTGACCGAGATCAGAGACGACGACCACGACGACCACCCTAAACGATAGAAAGAAAGCTGGTCAGAAAATAGGTTGCAAAATAGGGAAGGATCGCCCGTACCTTGCGCCTGGTGGAGTCAGTGGGGACGGGGTAACATCCTCAATGCGTCCAATACCCATACCAGCACGGGCAAGAGCACGGAGAGCGCTCTGGGCACCAGGGCCAGGGGTTTTTGTGCCAGTTCCACCGGTAGCACGGAGCTTGATGTGAAGGGCGTTGATTCCGACCTCACGGCAACGGGCAGCCGCGTCCTGAGCGGCCAACATGGCAGCGTAGGGAGAGGATTCGTCACGATCGGCCTTGACCTTCATTCCACCTGAATTACAGGATCAGAACTACCGCGCTTTGATAGCAATATTGAGCTAAACGCACCGGTGACACGGGAGATGGTCTCCTTGCCCGACAAATCGGTGATGTGGACAAAAGTGTCATTGAAAGAGGCGAAGATGTGGGCAACACCGAAGACGGTTTCACCCTCAGCGACCTGGGGACCGAGAGAGACGGTGTTCTCGACCTGGACCTTGACTTTTTGGGGGCTACACAAAAGATCATCCACAAGTCAGCTTCGCGATCCATCATTTCTGGACAGATTTCGCCGCAGAAAATGAGGCATTCCATCTCTAGACTGCCTTCTGCGACGATATACAAGACGTTTGCGCACCATTTTGACGAGTTTGAGGAGGAAGCTTGGGGATGACTGGAGACGATGTTCCCTGCGATGAGCAGAACCTTCAAAATGATGAGACCTTGAAATGATACAGGAACAAACAAATATACGCCGGCAGTACGGGCCGATCCCTATCTCGAGGCTCACTCGACCACGACCCAGCGCTTTTCTTATTGAATTCAACGATAGACGTACAGTATTCTGAGTACTCTATCCTAAGATTTTATTACAGTGGCTCATTTTTAGAGCATACATTTCGCCAGGCTTGTTCACGATTCTCGCATCCGACTGACATATCTTATCGGGAACTTTGCGAGATTATCGAAGAACCTGGACTTCCCACTCTGGCTTAGCAGGTCGTGAGTTTCCTCGGGTATTCAGTATTCTCACAGCTCAGTGTGCACCACAAGCTCTCAGAAACTCCTCGGCAGCACCTGGAACATCACACTTCCATGCTCTGGTCTGACGAAACCACTCCAAATCAGAGTCTTCTTTGAATTCCGGCGGGTCTAGAGGTGAGAAAAGGCATCACATCTTCCGACAATTTATATTCCATGACAAATACTGCCTAATTACCTATCCCCAATCTTATCACCCCTTCCAAGGGAGATCATCTGACATCCAGCCAGTCCGAATCTCTCTATTAGCATCCGTGGATATCCATCAATCCAAACAACATGGTCTCTTTATGAATTGCTCTCGTTTCCTAGTACTCCTCGGCATTTGATTAACAAACGGCATACAGGTACCGACATCGGATAGATATCTATATAAACCCTGAATATCTTCGCCTTCTTTCCTCTCGCTAGTCCAATCTATCTACATCAATCAGCACCACCTTCAATCCCAATCCCACCAAATGGCTCCAGATCCCCAATGCGCTGCTCTTGCCGCTGCCAAAGCGAAGAAAGGTGACTGAAATTTTCATAATGTACCCAGATCTCTAGACGCGAGGCTTACTTTATGCCATCGTCATCTACAGGATATTCATATGCCCAGATTGCCAGTGGCATCGGCGCTAGTGAACAGCACGTAATCGACAGTACGTCTAATCTTATCTCTCCTATACGATCATCGATATCAATCCCGTGCTCTATCTCTAGTCGTCACCGGGAATAAGAAGCCCACTGAGAAAGAGTTCAACGACATCGCCAACGTTCTCGGTGTCGCCTCAAGTGCCGTACGCTCCCTTCATCTTCATCTTCATCATAACTCGTAATTGAATGCGATGTTTCTGATCAGGTCCCTCACACTGGTGTCCACTCCACTGCTTAAGCAGAATCTGTAATCCAGACGTCTTGTGGTGTAGCAATTTTACCCAGTTTCCCTTGCTCCACGACCGTAAATTCAATGGCTCTCTTGATGCGAATCTAAGTTATATTTGTATGTTGTAAATCTCAGAATATAAATACAAGTTCTTCTTTCCGCTGGTAGCTTTAGAGTCATCGATGACGCGAAGGTAATAAAAGAATAAATTTATTGACGGGATTGCATCATTATATACCTAACTTACAAGCAAGCGTACAGCAAGCTATTGACCAATTATTTACCAATAGTAATAAACGGCTTATTAGTTCAAAAGGAGTGTTGAGAAAGAATGCGAAACTCATATTACTTCAAGATCAGCTAAATGCGGCTCTTCCAAGATAGTCCCATTTGCTCATCAGAGTCTGTAAGGGCTGGTAGCAGAAACAGCGCCCTCAACAACACTGCGCGTCTGTCTGTAGCAGTGTTAACCAGTAAACCGTGAGCTTGTGGTTGTAGACACGGCTACCACAACCCTCACGTAATTAACAGTAGCGCTTGCAGTGGGAGTAGGAATTGCATTAGCGGATCTCGTGAGATCTTGTGCTGAAGGATCAGTGCCCTCAAGGCAGTCGATTATTCTGGACTGTTTCATTCAGCTTCGAGATCAGAATTAAGGGCTAAAAGAGAGCTCTTACCTCATTCTTCTAGTATGTATTTGCCGGCTTATCATGCTCGACAAGTCCACGACGCTCTTACTGAGATATTGAGTACAAGAGAAATCGGACAATGTCACAAGGACAATATCATTTTGCGCTGATCATGCCCAAGTACAAAAATCCAAGTCATATATAAATGGTATTTTGTGCAAGTAAAATGTTTAAAGCCACCACACAACTATGAAAGTACTAATAAGTAATAGAAAGTAAAGGTCCATTATTTCAAGCAAATATCCTGTGCCGTCAGTCACGGGGAGCAGGGGTATCGTGATTTCATCGCGACATAGTGAGGGACTCGTAACTAGCGCTGGAGGCGTGTTTAGACGCTGCTGGTGAATGCGACTGGAGTACCAACAACGGTGCTGGTGAATGCGACTGGAGTACCAACAACGGTGCTGGTGAATGCAACTGGAGTACCAACGACGCTGCTGACTGCGACTGGAGTACCAATGACGCTGCTGACTGCGACTGGAGTACCAACGACGCTGCTGACTGCGACTGGAGTACCAACGACGCTACTGATTGCGACTGGAGTACCAACGACGCTGCTGACCGCGACTGGAGTACCAACGACACTGCTGACCGCGACTGGAGTACCAACGACGCTGCTGAAGACACTGCCAGATGGGAAGATGGAGAAGGAAACAGTGGTAGGGCTGATCGTGAAGGATGAAGCACTAGCATAAATCGTGCTGGGGTTGACTGCCGATGAAGGATGAACGGTGATGAACTTGGTCTTGAATACGGTTTTGGTGACCGTCTCGGTGGCGATTGGAACGAAGGTGAAAGTGAACACGGCAGTGGACGTCGCGTTCCTGACCCTGCTGGTCGTGGCCGTTGGGAATGCTGTTACAGTGGTGGGGGTGCCGAATACCGACGTGGCACTTGAAGAGAAAAAAGTGGGCTCGCCGAACGAGCTGCTCTCTACAGTCGAGTAGACAGCAGTGGCACTCCCACTGCCGAAAAAGCTTGAAGAGACTGCTGTACCAGTCGCTGTGGCCCCGGACCCCGAAAAGAACGCTGAGCTCGAGGGGAAGGCAGTGGCATTCCCACTGCCGAAAAAAGCTTGAAGAGGCAGCTGTACCAGTCGCTGTGGCCGCGGACCCCGAAAAGAACGCTGAGCTCGAGGGGAAGGCGGTAAAATTCCCACCATCGAAAGAGCTTGAAGGGATTGCTGAACCTGTCGGCGCTGTGGAACCAGATTCTGAAAAGAACGACGTCTCAGCAAACGCGCTCGAGCTGAATAATAGTGTCGATACATTAGATTAATAATTGAAATTCAGAGGGGAATATACACACGATATAACAGATGCCCCGGCGCTAGTTGCGATCGCAGCCGCGACGAAAATAGATTGAACAGTGATCTGCATCTTTTGGGCTGTATGAAAGAACTGATAATGGTACTGGGACTTGACTGTAGTTCCTTGAGACGGGAAGTATAAGGGGAGGTCGGTCTACCTTTTATACGACGCACCCACGTTTGAAACAACGGCCTGAGATGCCCTTCACGGAGAGTTCTTAATGGATTGTGACATGTATGTCCAACACTCCGCAGTCTGAAGATTTATTTCCTTTGATGGTAGGACCGTGCCCCACGGCCATTGGACACCGCGATTTATATGCGTCGAAGCTGAAAATTCAAAAGGCTCAGCTATATTGGATCATCACATTTTCGTTGTCTGTTAAGACATCTGGCCTAAGACTGACGCAATCCTGGTCAAAAAATTAAACCGACGAATAACCAAAAGATAAATACCGGTTCAGATTGAAGTCCCGGAGTTGTCTGAAGCAATCGGCGTATTTGCGTCATGTCGTTAACCGTATCCGTGGAATACGCTCTAGTATTATTAATTCTAGAGGCTGTGGATAAGGAGCAACGAGAACTGGACGAGGTGGAGCATTAGTAAGCCTGGCCTTTAAAAATAGCCCATAACACGATGGAAGGATTGAGGACCCGTGAGGTCTATGTGAGTCGTAGCATACTTAGTACAATGCCACGGCTGACCGCAATCTCCCAGAAGTACCTGTAACGGCCTTAGTTGACCTTACCGTCTGCGAAGGTCTGTATGCAGTATTCGCATTCCCGACAGAACATCGAAACAAGAATCAGCAAGAATCTCGACCAGTGCCAAGGGCGAAATATAAATGCGCAGCACTAGATTAGACGAGGCATAATCGATTGACGGTGTGTACTCTCCGTGCTCACTGCAGTGTAGGCGCGGAGTAACATTGATATATATCTTCTTTGTTGAAGAGCAACAAAAGATGCGGGAAAGTTGAGAAGGAACGTACTTTCCCAGGACTTACGCGCGTCGCGCGAGGAAGAATTATTAGACCGTTAGGCAATGCTGAGGTCAGATTGAGGATATGCCTATTAGCAATGGGTTAGCTAACTGAACTCAGCCATCAACTCGCAGAAATTTTATTACCGGTGACTTCGACATTCTTTCATTGCACTCATATAGTGTCACCATGAAGCTGGACTAACGAGATAGGATTGGTATACACGTACTTGCTCTAATAAAGCGAATGGAGAGTGTCAGCCATAATTTATGACTAGCTATCGGTGGTAAAGAAGTTGGAAATTGTTTGACCTATTTGTAAATTTAGCGGCAATTCATAAAATTTATAAGCTATAAACATCTGACCTATGCTATGAAGTCGAAGTGTCTCGAAACAGTCATTGTAGTCCTGATATCTGGCAACAAGAAGGCGATTGACAATGTCTTGAGCATAGGACTCGGCTATTTCGGGTTTCCACTGAGAATCTTCTTCCAGATAGAACCACGAAACAGGACGAAAAAACCGACAATCCCGTAGATCCGGAAACTTTGGGAAGATGATATCGGTTATCCATCCGTGTTGCTGAACAAGGTCCAGAGAGAGGTCTATCTCGCTACTAACAGTTGACAAGAACACAACCAGAGACTGTATAGGGGGTTGTGTGGGCCATTTACACGCAAGATCGGATAGCATCTGTATATCAGGATTAGACTGAACTAAAACACAAAAAACAACGCAACAAACGTGTTCAAGATCTTGCATAGATGAATCTGCGCCACGTGTAGTTGTAGTTATTTGGAGCGTTTTGAGGTCAGGGAAGTGTTTCCAGAAAGGGATTTCAAGATAAATTTCTGGGGAAACCCGCATTCTTTGTATTCCTTTCGAAGACGACTTCAAAGCTCGAAGTAGGCCGGGTGTGATGCTACTACTGCGTAATTCCACTTCTTCGACAGGCCTCCCAGGAACCAAGGACGCCAAAAGTTCGGGCGAAACCTCTACGGTTGCCAGCGCTGGCAAAAATATTGAATTCGACATTGCGACTTGAACGTCAGCGTCAGCCAATTCAGATATACGAAGGTGCCGAAGAGCGGGTGCTTTGGCCAATATAGACATGAAAACTCCGGTATCTTCGAGTGAGTAAAAACAGCCTTTTCAAGACGAAGGTCACCTTCTACGACCGATAACCGACGAAAAAGATGCCAGTTCGACGAGGTTACTTCGGTGATACACTTCAAATCCAACCAATCGAATAATGGATTGAAGGAATCCAAGCCGAACTCGTCTGTGCCGAAGATGTTTGTGCCGATAATATCTGCAACAGACAAACATATAAAACAAATTTTCTTCAACCTGAGAGAAGAAAGTTTGGAGAAATGTCTGGCGTTAACCTCGTCGGCCACGTGGCAGTTGGTGATAATCAAACTTTCTAACTGTGCTAGGTGTGCCATCGCCTTTAGTAGATCCTTTGTGATGCGACTTGAATGTATATTGAGTTCCTGGATATTGGTCATAGAACGCATGGATCTCGTGTAGAGTGAGAAGAATGTCGACATCCACCATCCCAAACGTTCGTCGCGCATATCCCAGTTTGACAGTGTGTAGGTCTTAACATGCTGCGCCATTATTTTCGCACTGCTATCGCCATTTTGTATACTCCTGCAAAAGTCTGCGCGATTTTGAGGAGCATTCGCATCATTTACACCCTTGGACTTGAATTGTACATGTTCGAAGAGACGGGGGATAGTTACAGCGCAAAAGAAACGGCAAACGCGCGCCAAATTCAGGAAAATCCTATTGGCAAAGGCGCTGTCAGTCCGAATATAACTGAAAATCGCGAGATAGATTTCAATGGGTATGGATGACAGATTCACATCGCCAATTCGACGAATGGGACCTAAGTGCAGTAAGGTTAAAGACACCCCAGGTGATACCAGAGATCGGAGCTTACTCGACCATTGAAGTGGGTCCGACATGAGACGTTGTCCGATTTGTTGCAGTTAGCTCTGAGTATCGAAGTAGTAGCCGTGCTTGGGTTCTCCCAGACTTTGCAGCAGCAAGAGAATTGGGGCTCAACTAGATACTAGATGTGGGGATCAGTACGGCTCGTGGAAAAGTTGTGATATTTGTTCTTTGTTTGTCCCTGATGAACGATACCAATTCGTCGGTTCCTCGAATCGCTCGCTTTTGTTCCGTCCACGGCGTGCCTCCACATCCACAAAAAAAATCGCTTAAAATCTTTAAAATGTATAATATACGTTGAAATCGGTTTTTGGTTTTAACATAGGAAAGTTCGAGGTTTAGACCGGTAAAAGTTGTAAATCGGTGATTAAAAGGGTCTTTGTGTGCACCAGACAGAAAGGAAAGTGGATTTCAAACCAAAGAACTGTTTGAATACTTATTCCATACCTATTTGTGTAGAAGAAGCGGAAGCACCGGGCGGACAAAGACAAACGGCAACGGATTGCCATCGGCCTGTCAAGCTGCACGCGATCACTGTGATCCGTGGACTTGATGTGCCGTCGTAGTTCATTCCTTTCCGTTGCTCCTGACCGTCGTTCTCTGGCTCTCTCGTTGCCTAAATTGCTGGCATATAGCTGGAATTCTCTTTCCCAATGGCTAAGCTTCGATTTAAAGCACAAATTACTCAGACACTGGGACTATCGAAGGCCCGGAATGCTACTTGTGATCTTGTCGAATCTGGACCATTCTTGTGCTCTCCTGTACCAAAAACTCGCCGCCAAATTGATTCTAAGAAGTTTACAGACAAGAATCTTTGACTAAAGAAGGCTATTAAAGCTCTGGAGAAAAATCTGCGGGAATCTGGTGCTCGAATTGCGGTCCATGCCCTCGACCTAGAGGCCCAGGACAGAACTATTCTTGATCTGCAGGCCAATTTGGAAAGATCTGACAATGCTGCTCGAATACTTAACCAAAAATATCTGGAGACTTTTAATTCACTAGAAACTGTTTCTGGAGATCTGAAGAACGTGAAAAAGCGAACTCAAACACTCGTCCATGATCGCCAATTTGCCAAGGCAAAGCACAATTCTGACGTACAGAAACTGGTACAGGATCACCAATTAGCCCAGGAAAAGCACACAACACACATACATACAAACGCTAACAGAAAACATTAATGAAACTTCTAAATCGTCTAACGACGCACTAACGGCTCTTTCTTTGGCAAACGAATTAATTGAGAAGTTCGAGGCCTCTCTGAATCATGAAAAGACTGTCAACGACGAGCTCCGAAAAAACGCTCACCGCTTTGATATGCAACGACTCTGCGCTCAAGAGTCTCTCAAGAACTCCCGCCGTTGCTTTAAGTCAAAAGCTTCTTGGTCAGCAAAGAAAGGTGGGGTCTACACCGCACAAGCACGGCGCCTTGCTCAAGAACTTCTAAAATCTGGTTGGTCTTCAGAACCTGTCGGCCATGCAATACTTGTTCGCGCAAAAGCATTTGGAATCAAGGTTAAAGGTAAAATGAGTGGGCATACAGTTTTACATGCCTGAGACAAAGGCGGATTCTTCGGTTTAATGCAGCTTGGTCACGAAATTACTCATTGGCACTACTACTTGGTTTGAGTAATGGAAAGCTGAACAAATATCATACTCAAAGGGATCACTTCTGAGAGCCCACGCCCACGATGGTGAAGGCAGTCAAGGAGGATGATTTCAGGCGGGCGAACAGTGGCGGATGTCAGTCCGACTCAATCGTTTTATTCCAGGCGCAACACGGTTGGCGCATGGAGTGTCAAGGAATTTTCTTTGCACGATTGAGTTATTGTACACTGGTAAACTTGAATATTGGTGTTTTATCGTTTTATGTGAGAACATATTAGCATCCGTGATCCTTAGTGATCCACTTCAATGCCTTCTCGGATTAATGCCTCCGCCGTCGATCTTCTAGGCTTGATAATGCAATTGAAAGGGACAGGGTACCTAACAGATATCACGACCCAATACATCAGTACGCAAGTTACATCGCCACACAAATGTAGCAGTGGTTCTCACGATAACAAACCAGCGGTGAACTCTTGTTTAAGTTTCACGGGGTTTCCAAGATCATCGACAGGTGCTTTGATGTCGAATACAGATAATACAGACGCAACAATGGAGTAGAGGCCGTTATCACTCATGTGCCTTCCTGGGCATATGCTTTAGACGGAATTTAAATTTAGTTGTTGCGCCATCAAGTTATTGACAAAATGTGTGCTTACCGGCGGCCAAAACCAAAGGCTGCGCAATCTGGGTTTATAGCGTTGGGATCTAACTTACGATCCTTCAAGTATCGGTCGGGGTTGTATTCAAATGGGTTGGAAAAAACTTCCGGGTCATGTAGAATTGACCTTTTGGAGATTGCTCATTCGGCCGCTGCGAGTGAAAATGACCTCAAGGCTAACGTACCATCCATTTCCCATTACAACGGTTCCACGAGGGATAAAATAACCATCATATTCATCATCCTCAGAGCACATATGCCCGATAGCTATACGACCTTTAGCACCTCTGGGAATATACTGATGACAAAAAATCGTACCAAGTGGTGTGACTTGGTACCAGCGTACGCTCTCTTTGAGCAGGGCGTTGATATAGGGCAACGACTCTCGGTCGCTGAAATCAGGGAGACGGTTTCCACCAAGCACGGAGTCTAGCTCTGCTTGTGCCTTCTTCTGTACCTCGGGGTAAAGCGCCATTGCCAGAAAGAAGGCCTGAACTGTAGAGACAGTCTAAAGTATGCCATTCAACGGCTTATCGGCTAATGGACCAAGAATGACCCACAGTATCTGCACCAGCTGTTGCGTAATAGTAATGCGAGTCGGTTTTTAGAAGTGACTCGGACAGTGAGATAACGTAGACGGAGAGATACACACCGGCGTATGCTACGGCTGCAATGTCTTCAGCAATTTTCCTTTCTTCTGCATAAAGATCGTGGCTCTTGTCAGGAAGACGTTCAATCAGCGTCGCAGCTAGGGAAGGCAGAGCGGTTCCGTTTTGCTGTACATTAATTCTTGGGTCAACATACAGTCACATACTGATGAAGCCAGTTCGAACCATTTCATCTTCGACTTGCTTGAACGGCTTCTGAGCGAGTTCATTGTTCACTTTTCGCCATTGCTCAGCTTTTCGTCGGAATCCAGCACCAGGGAACCAGGATGGAATATATTTTAGAGCAGGTATCAGGTCCACCAAGAACGAACCAGGAATCCCCGCCTCTGCGAGACCCACTAGAGCCTCTTCGGCGTTCGTTATATATGGATCTCCTGAGTCTTCGACGGATATACCATATGCCACACTCATAATGGTAGCAGAAAATGAACTGCGTGTTGAAAGATGTGTCATGTTCATACCTCATGAGCTTAGAATAATGGGCATTACAATCAACTCACTGTCGGATGTGATGCAAAAAGTTCTCAGGTGATATGAGAAGTCGATGAAGCAACGCTCGAGCTTCGCGCAATTGAATCGGACGATATCGCCAGACGGTGTTTTGATGAAAATGCTGGTTGAAGACTCTTCGGTGTCGTCTCCACCATTGTCCATAAGGGAGCAGGGACATGTTATAGTCCATTTCCATCCTAATGGAATGAAGTGTTAATATGATGAGACAGCATAATACCAGGGTGCTTATTACAGCTCAAGAACCATGGGCATTCGAATTCTGTCCGAGTAGTTGGACGATCGTTTCTCAAAGAGGTCGTTTGTCCTCTTGAGGGACCCCAGAACAAGAACTGGTTGGCCGAGTAGTTCGAAATAGACCATGTCACCTAAGAGAACAATAAGTGACTGTCTTCGGAATCGTAAAGGCAGAGTGCACCATATTTTTGAGCCATTTATCGTAAACCACCCACTGGTGTTGCCCTCCCTGGGCATATCAAAAAACTTCCAATTAGTGGGTAACCTTTGGGACCGGGGGGTCGAGGAAGGTTCTTTGGGTTGTGGTTGAGCGCTCTAGCTCGCAAGGCCTTTGAAATCACCGCATATGCGAGTACCCCAACGATGACAGCATACACAGGTTTGGCTGCAAGTAACGTAGACAATCTGTAGGACATAGACATAGGAAGATATGCTGAGAGATATTAGCTTGAGGAGCTTTATCTGGCTTTGTATCTCATTCCCGGCTCATTGCTGAGGAGCGAGTGACATAAACGCCGAAATTCGATGTCTTCTCGTAGTGCAGTAAGTTGTGAGGACGTGCCATAACCCACGGTCGTGCGATAAAATGCGTTGAAAATAGGAAAGTTCTGTAAGATTTTTCAGGAAGCCTAGACTGCCTGCTTCCACATAGTACAATGGAAGAGTTTCAAAATGTGATTTCTCAAAGAATTAGCGTCGTGCGAGTGTTGTGCAGCAACATTTGGCAGCCTGAACGCGCCGTTGTTTGATCACGAGTGACAACCAGATCCACAGCTATGACGCAAGCCGTGGTGTAAGCCCACTAGAACTCTTCGATTGGTCCACACCACCCGAAGTCCATGCTGAAAGAGGTCATTTGCGGGAGCAATGATGCTGGGTTGTACCAAATGCGGCAGTTTGTACAAACACAGCCATGTTATACTCTTTCCGGTCAACTCTGAGGCCTGAGGCCTTGTCCAAAATAGAGGCGCGTTACATACTTGACGCGTCCTCCGCGTGCTGAAACAAGCAATTAAGAACGCAGTATTTCGGTCGCATGAACTTAGTGGACACTCTTAACTTAGCACTGCCTCTAATTCAGGTAGGTTGGGGCCAAGCTGAAGCATGATTTTCTTCCAGTCTAATTAAGATTATAAATAGTCTTTCCTCAATTTTACTTAGACATGAGAGAGGAATATTGTAAAAACATATGATTCAAGCCACATGTATACGAATCTATGCCGAACCTTACAGAACATGGCAATCCATCGGTATAAATATTTTCTTCGGTGTGAGAAATGGGCTGACCATGATTCATGTGGGGAAAATGACAAGCTTGATAGGATGTCTATGCTGCCTAGTATATGAAAGAGATCCTACCATTTCGTATGTACATACTTGTTCTGTTCCTCTTCAGGCGGAAAACAACGCATCGTTCTATTGTTTTTGTGGTGCTTGGACCCTCGTCTATGCCCCTGATTACCTCTCCATCTCATAGATGTTTGTTAGTTATGTTCTAAAAATATAATAAAACATTCACTTGTTATCATGTAAAGACTAAATAATAGAGCATGCCCAATTCTAAAAACAATAGGCAAATGTAAGCTGGTCACGCCAATCCGACAAGTAATAACCATCACACCAAAATGTAGCTGCTCGGACTGTATATGAAGCGGTGGGGTGTCAGGCTTGCTACAGCAAATAAATACTGCAGCCGATATCCGCGTATGATAGAGCGTACTGGCAATCCACTGAGCTTTAAAACTCGGAGTAATACTAAACAGACAGCTCGGCAACCAAGATATATTTCTTACTACATGGCACCAAGAATTAGGACAATGCCACAAGCTGGAGTATTACGCCGTATTATGAGAGTTAACAGAGATTGAAGGCCTTGAAACAAGAAACGGAATACTGCAGTAGTTGACTAAGACCGAGAGGACTGAATTATGTCTGTAATCAATGATCATGGACTCAGATAGAAATTACACAGATGCAGACAGTGATTATGCCAATTAAAACGATGGTGGTGAGGAGCAGTATGGGCCTTGTTGCTCTGCAGAAGCCCAGCACCCTATATGTTTCGTAAGAAATGCTGTACACATCGTGGCCTAGCTCATGCATACAAACGACCGAGAAAACCCGACAAACCCTGGCAATACATTCCCGGTAAATAGACCGACGATGATTCGACATTGCGACATGTATAGCAGAAGCTGCTTGTTAAGGGCAGACAGACATAGGGCAGACAGACATTAGGCAGGGCAAGCTACGA
The DNA here is from genome assembly GCA_023853785.1 of Psilocybe azurescens. Taxonomy (NCBI): domain Eukaryota; kingdom Fungi; phylum Basidiomycota; class Agaricomycetes; order Agaricales; family Agrocybaceae; genus Psilocybe; species Psilocybe azurescens. The sequence continues at coordinate 119,732 of JAJIRX010000983.1, forward strand.
TCGGGTTTTGCCCCGGGACCCGACAAAGTGGACTTGAACTGACATATACGGCATGGTCTTTGGCGATTAGAGCAAGTGCTAAGCCCTGCCTCGTGAATGGCATTCTAATCGTCGAAGGCTTATCAGTGGCAGCCTGATATCAACGTTGTTGTTATAGGGCATGGACTATGGGTCCGATTTCCCGACTTCTAAACCCGGCTCCCGAAGAAGTGCGTACCCGACGGAGAGAATTGTATTTTTCATGCGAGTTGCGCACCAGAATAGAGACACGACCAGCCTCGTATGGAAAGCAGGACTGGACTGCTCAATATTTGTCTCTGCCGCTTGATGGCCGGATATTGCTAGGTCCTAAGTTGATTTCTAATGTCGATTCATAAATTATATAATTCTCAACGTCGTTTAACGTTGTTCAATGTTGGCTACGACGCCAAACTGCAATGAAACTTCCATCTTTCAAGTTCCTACTTAGCACTCCGTGTTTCTTATTCGTAGTTTCGAGTCAGTTACTGTACATTCAACATGATGGTTTGTTCTTAATCTATGACTGACGTTGTTAAAAGCTGGAAAGGCTCTACCCCTACAAGAACTATAGAAGTGGAATTTTCTCGAAAATTCTGTCTCCCGCATCCTTAGAACTCAAAATGCGATATAAGGCCGTGAATGAAATTGCATTTGGTATGTAACATCGTTTCATTCTTATTGACATTGCGCTTATTCACAACCTTTGTAGACTGGACAAATTAGAATCTGGACGCTTGTACAATACTTTTGGAACCAGGCAGATATGCCCAATCAGTACCTCCCATTACGTGAGTCTCCTTTAAAGAACTTAACCTATTCTTCTCACTGATATCCTGACAAATGTAGCGCCCGAGAGTGAGATCGAGGAATCACTCAAATTTTACTTCCATCTTGGGCTCAATGACCGTGACATTGCCGAGCAATTGAAGGACCATTATGACACGGAAAGATATGGCCTTGGGTGAGTTTCTGACGCTATTTCACGCCCTCAACTTGGGACTTACACATTCCTGAACAGCGTAAAGAGTATTCAACGCTTGCGTAAGAAATGGGGACTTAAGAGCACAAGACAGCAAAAGCATACAGTCGAGTCCATTCGCGACGCTATTCAGCAAATCCGCAAGGAATATCCGACTCGAGGAGCCGAAATGCTTAGGAAACATTTGCGGGCAGAGTTCAACATTCGAGCATCACGGTGAGTTTGTTAATTGGCCCTAACCCATGTATGAGCTGATCACCAGCTGTATAGTCCCCTCATATCCGATTATCTTAGGAAAACTGAACCCGACGCTGTAAAAGCTCGTCGTGCTCGTCGTTTCAAAAGACGCCGTTTCCATGCTGCTGGTGTCAATGACATATGGGCTCAAGATCAGCACGATAAATGGGGGCCACGCTTTGGTTTATGGCTCCATAACAACATTGACCCATTCAATATGTTCAATAACTGGCTGAGGGTATGGTGGACGAACAAGAACCCCCGGTTGATTACCAGGTACTATCTAGATGCCGTTCGCAAATATGGAGGTGTGTCCATTCTTTTTGTACTGTCACATTCTTTGGGCCTTACCGTACCTTTCAGCAATCCCACTCACTACCCAAAGTGACCCCGGGTCCGAAAACTATGGAGTAGCAAATGTCCAGACCATCATACGCCATGAGCTTGACCCTTCTCTCTGCGGAACACTCCAACATCGATGGAAACGGAACAAAACAAATGTCAAGTCTGAGGCAAATTGGTCAGTATTTCGACGGGATTTTGCTCCTGGCTTCGAAGACCTTTTTGAACAAGGTGTAGTTGCCGGATGGTACAATGTTGATAATGTCCTCGAGAAGTAAGTCTTGTTCGCTTCTCAAGCCTTCTCATCTGTTTTAATTATGCATATGTAGTTGTGTCTTTCGCTGGATTGCCATTCCCTGGCTTCAGAATGAGCTTGATAAATGGGTTAATATTCGTAACAGGACAGCTCCCCGCTCTGACCGAAAGAAAGTCTTGCCACTTGGAATTCCGGAGCTGATAAGGGCGAAGCCAGAGAAATTTGGTGCAAAGGATTTCAAGGTAAATAATGTTACAATTGAACTACCAGTTTACTGACAAAAAAACTAGATTCCTGTACCGATGAGCCTTATCGACCGACTTGAATTGGAATATGCCCCTTCTGATCATCCTGTCTTTCAACTAACACCTCCGTTTTTCCATGACCAAGTGAGTGCTTTCTATACAAGCATGGGGTCTCCAAGGATAACGGTTGAGACCTTTGGGATACATATCGGAAACTTCTTCAATGCTTTTATGATGCAACCATTCACGACGATGTCCTCAATACTCTTATGTCATCATGTATGGACCCAGGCCGAAATATTGAAGTTGAACTGATACCGTTGTTGGAAGGAATGAAGGAGTTAAGGCAAGGTGGTGTTGTAGTCGGGTCTGTAGATGAAGTTGAGGCCCATGATTCAGAATTCTATGCATCGTTTAGTGATGATGACGATGAAGGTAGCGGGGAGGAGGATTGATTTCTAGGTATTAGTATCTCATTGAAGTTAGTTATCTTCAATCTACTTTTTCAAACCATTATACACAGTCGTGGCAATTTGCAACAGCTCCGTCAATGATATCTTTGAACACATGGAAGCTTCCAGTGCATTGTACAATTTGTATGACAACGCTATGGCATTCTCAACAGCTTTGTCAACGATATCTTCGTCTCATGTAATGTTGACCGGTCACAGACCAAATGACATTATATTTGTGCCAGAAGTACAACTACTGACGAGGATAGATTGAATGTGAGAATGAGAATACCGACGTAATTGTCATGCAAACAGATCTCTAAACCCCAGTTGAGATGTCCATGGGTGCTGTTCCCGCATAGCTAATAGAAAGGGGATTCCTTGCAGATGCTGAATCAGAAACAGGAGGAGCAATAACATCGGAGCGGATGTTCGCAGATGTGATAATATGGGTTTGAGCGGTGGGCTGGCGAAGTTGGTAAAATTTGCAGAAGCGATTACAGGTATGTTCCTCCGTGAACATTTCAAAATTAGTATTTCCTTCCCCAAACAAAAAGCCAACCAGGGTGCTATAACAGGATGTTAACGGTGTGGAGGTATATAGTGAAGAGTAAACTTACGGATTGGTTATAATTTGAGGATCAGTGAGAAGTGTACGCCCTCCTACACCGAAAGAATTAGATAGGCTCAATTCTGAGACTTGGATAAGAAAATAACGTACCCTGGAAATCAGAAACAAATGCAAGTCCTCCAGTTTCTACGTATTGGACATGTTGAGCAAAAGAAAGGAATTCAGCACGAATAGATTTTTCATCATCATGGAACATATAAGGCCTCGCTGAGTTGTTGTTCAGATACTTGACAAACCAGTTTCCTGGACCTTCAGAATCTATAAACTCTTCGAGAAGATATGCGCTAAATTTGTCGTCCAACTCCTTCGAAATTGCTAGGCCAGACTGGACATAGCGCATGTGCGGGACTGTGAAAGGAGGTTGGCCATGAAGGCGCTCTTCCTTTTCATGAAGCGATAAACCAGGTCCATCAGTGCGGAAGCCCATCCGAGGCAGTTTAATTCGACACTGAGATTGGTTGCCTGGGTCTGACCTTGGTAGACAATAGGCTTCTTTAATCCGTCTGACATGTAGAATGTCTGCTTTATGCAAACCTGCGTTGAAGTACCAAAAAGCGGCGTTGATGTATAGCCAAAATGTGCGATCTTGAAAGCGCCTTTGAGTGGGTTTGAAGATGGACAATATGAGAGCACAGCTTGAATGGGTGCAAACTTCTCAGGATGCAGGAGTAGCTCAGGATTTTCAACGAGATCTTTAAATGAGGCATTTGATGGTGGGCGAAAGAACTGCAGATTGACAATTACAGTTTCAACTTCACGCAAAAGATTTCAGTAATCAGGTTAAAATAATGTAGAAAAACGTACATAGTGATTTCATATTTTTTTGCGAGGTGGTACCTGAAGCTGAAGCGCATGCTTAACCTGATCAGGCGTTGGTTGGGTTGTTGTTTCAATGCGACTTGCAGTGATTGTGGACTCCCCAGTCTAAGAAAAATATGAACTTCATGCTCATGTTGCGCCATTTTGAAAAATAATTACCTCATCATCAAACTCCCGCATTTTACGCTTATTCTTGCAAGCAGGTATACCATTCTCACCTATAAGAGGTTTATATTGAGATGACTAAAGAGCCAATAATAGAACAAGAAGTCAGCAATAACCAAGCAATTTTATAACTGAAACTGCTACTAACCTCTTCGACATCTGATAGATGTTGAAGTACAGCTTCATATTTCTCGTGGCTGATAGCAAGATAGAGATCTATCCCTTGTTTCGGAGAGAAGACTTTGGTCATTTTATTTTTTCCCTTGAATGAAAAGAAGTGATCGGCAATGGCGTCAACGTCTGGGTTTCTGGGAACAAGCTCCACCCAATGTTTGTTGCGAACCTCGCATTCAGACAGAGAAAGAGTGAAACCCTTTGACCATTTGATGAATCGTGGGAGCAACGCATGATACAGGATCCACTTGAGGTCGTTTAAGCCAATATGAACAGGAATATCCGAGAGAGCTTCAAAAATGTCCTGCATAACTACAGTTAAATAGGGCACTAAGATTTAGCAAACTTGAAAAATTTACCGATACTGGAACAGCATTTTTTTCAAGGGTACTCTCATCATCATCCAGACCTTCACAACGACCAGCTCAGCATTTGCAACTGTGCTGTATGCTTTGTTGGCAAAATAGGTGCGCATTTCATTGTAGAGTTGGTGTGCTTCCTGATAGCCAGGATTAACAAGTGCCTTCGATTTTAAGGCCGGAAATGTGAGACCAGAATTGCGAGATGGTATAACATTGACCGGAGTGTTAGTTGTGGAAAAAGGCCTTGGGGGCAGAGTATGTCGTGAGAGCAATTGAGATGGTCCAGGATTGACCATGATATCCTGTCCAAACCGTGCCATGAGCCCCACAGGACATTTGCCAACAGATTGAGACATCTGCTGCGTATTTCCAACAGCTACAACAGGGTACGCGCCATCTGTTTACTAAGTAAGACAAATAAAAGATCTAAAAAGAAGGTGTTCATACCATTACGCTGCGCCGCTGCTACTTGTTGATGGACTATAGAATGGCTTTCAAGGTCACCAACAGCTGGGGGTGAACAGGGGCAGAGAAGCCCGAACCAGAACCTATATTTCAAGTTGAGAAGAAAGTAATAAACTGGACTAGTCCCAAGGCTCACCAAGGGTGTTAGGGGAAGGAACGGGGTAGCTTTGACTCAGATCAGCAGGACCTATTTCTCTACTGTTTAAAAGAGGAAAATAACACATTTGGAAAGACGTACGAGGTTGTGAGCGCCGTCGGGTGGTTTCTTTGCTACGGTAATGCTGAAAACAGTCATCGCAGACTTTGCGACCAGGTTGCATTGGATCCTTATTATGCAACCATTTCAACCTAGTACCAGGTGGAAAGGCTTTCCTGCAGCGTTCACGTTCACAGATGACGTTTCCGGCTTGTTCTGTTGTGAAGTCAGCTTCGTAGTCAGAGTCGTTATCGGGCTTTGACATCTAGAAGAATGTTTATTGATGAGCACAAAAGAGCTTTGAGAGTGAACAAAAGTGAGAGATGAAACAATGAAACGACGAAACGACGAAATGGTGAAAAAAAATTGAACCGAGTATATAAATTGGGGCCCTTGATTTGTGTGACAACCAGCGCAATTGAACAGCAGCAGGGTGGCGCATTAGGAGTCCATGAATATTCTGGAACATTCACCGAATTACCTTTTCATAGGTCTAAGGCGCAGGACTGGTTGTATAGACTAGTCGGAAGCATTCATTCAACAAGATGGAAATGTAATGCAAATTAGAAGTAACGGAAAATCGACTGGATTTAAGAAAATACTACATGCTGGGTGATTTGATAGGCCTACAAGAGAGTTGTGTTTCCATTATCGAGCACAAGCCTGGAGGTGGTGTCAGACAAAACGATGGGGAAGATGTTGAAAGTCCAAGTTCAATTCGAAAAGTGCGTACAGTGAGTCATTCTAAACGTGAATCAGATTATATAATTTATGAATCGACATTAGAAATCAAACTTAGGACCTAGCAATATCCGGCCATCAAGCGGCAGAGACAAATATTGAGCAGTCCAGTCCTGCTTTCCATAGCCTCGAGGCTGGATTAGATAGCACTGAGCTCCAGTTCAACTAAGAGTAATCCCGAGCGATAGCATATAGTTTTTTGCCTCGAGGTTTCAAATGTCAAGCTCCAAATAAATCGAAGTTCGTCCAGGGTATCCAGCGCAAAGCGAAAATTTAAAAGTTTGAGTGGGCGTCGCAGAGGAATTACTACAGAGCTCCACTCGGAATAAGCACGGAATGACATGGAGCAGAGGAGCTAGGCAAGCTGCAGATGCAGGGTTTCAATAATTTCCGCCTGCTCTTTCGTGTAGCTGTGCCCGAGATCGTATGAAATGACAATATCGAAGAAGCGAAAACTTCATGATGCCCTGGAATACCCTAGTTATCTTTAACATTCAAGAGACGTCGACAGGGGCATAACGTGAGACCACTATACGCAACAATAGATCTTCCATGGGTAGATCGCTAGATAGCGAGAATTCTTCTCCAACTAGTTATTGACTGGGTGGAGGTACGACGGATACCGACGATGCAATGATGTTCTCTTCCATTGGGAGAACGTCCAGCTATGGAGCACTTTATGCCTCCGTCGTCTTGATTTCGGCATGCCATATTGTAAGATTGTTGAATTGAAATAATGACTCGACATGGGCAAAGGGCAGAGGGTATATTGTACCAAGAGGAGCTGGGATTAGTCGTTACAGCACGAGGGGCAATATTGATCCTCGAGGCAGTTTGTCGCGGGAAGCTGAGCACCGCTTGGGAATGATAATAAATCTACGACAAAATCCCGCTTGCGACAACAAAGATGTCGAGAACAAGCACATCAAACCCGGTGAAGGGCATTTATGGAATACAAAAAATGGGCGTACTAGCATTGGAATTTGGCCTGCCTCAAAGCTCTAAACACGCAGCCTATGCATTGCCTATGTGTTCACCGCCTCGCCCATGCGTTAATTACCCAGAGAAATCCCATTCAACTCACGTCGAGACTAATCTGTGCGAGAGAATAGAGTCCAAGAAGAGAAATGCTGCAACGTGCACGTTGGAGATGCGGTGCAACTGGCGGCGGCGGGAGCCTACAGGAGGCCTGCAGGAAGCCGCGTGTTTCTTTGCCTTTTATGACGATTTGATTTGACATTCATTGATGCGACTCGGACCGGAATCGCCTGTAGTTTGTGGAAACTTTGAAACCTCGGATATCGAGAGGCTAGCATGTCAAGGTAAGATGGAGTCCATGAGACTCTAAGTTGAGAAACTCATTACTATAAGGAGTTCACAGCGATACCGTATACAACAACACGTTTGAATGAGTTATATAAGGACCCCGGGCAATGAGAAGTGAGGCCTGATACCAATCCGGACAGATTTTTCAAAAATTTTCAAAAAGGCCAGGTGCCAATCCGGACAAAATTGAAGATTTTTTGAAAAGGCTAGGTCCCACAATCCAGACGGAAATCATTTCTTAGAATATGGCCAGATCCCTGGTCCAGACAAAAGGCAAATTTGAGATTTATGATTCACAAATTCGAAAACGTCTCAGCATACGTTTATATTTTTATGTACTTTCTCCTCGTCTATTTACACTTGCATGTTATTTTATTTTTTAAGATTTTTTAAGATTTTTCCCAATGAAAAAGTAGTCCCACCGCACTCTAGCCAGTCTTCACTGCTCAGCAATATCACTCTCAGGCTTGTCAAGCATAGCTCGGTTACCGAGCCTTTCATCATTTCCGCAATATCTTACATGGTGCAAGTTCAAGTTTTTGAACATATGTATGCTCGACAATTCCGCTCTGTTCCAGCCGCTACCGCAATCTTTCAAACTCGTCAATTTCTACTCTCATCAATCAACTTTCTTACACTCCTCGATTACAAGGCAGGCTCTCAGCATCAACACCAGGCCTCTATTCTCGAGCTCTCGCCTGACGATTTGAACCAATTTTGCACCCTACAAAAAGCCCAGTACGGGATTCAGGAAAAGTCAGCTATATGTCGTATCTATTACTTTTATGCACTATTTAGACACCTACTCTAACGCCTCGTTTCCTATGTTTTTGAGGCCCCCTGCACCATCTGGAGCAATTTTAGGCCTGATCCTACCGATCCGGACAAATTTTAGCAAAAAATAGGCTAGGTCCGTGGTCCAGACAAAATTTGAGAAAATCAGAGGAGGGTAGGTCCAATCCGGACAAAATGGCCTACCTTGTGTCCGGACGAAAAGTGTGCTTTCTGGATCAGGCCTCACCCCCATTGCCCGGGGTCCTGTTATATATGCGTGATGTGAGAGTCATATAGCGCCCAATACAGCCAAACATACGGTACCTACGGCGACATCAGAATTCCCTAAGGGCTATTGGTGTACATATAGTCATAAGAATCCTCCAAATAGATCTATTTTTGATCTCCCCGCTCACGCCGATCAGTCATAAAGAGAAACTTAGACTCAAACCATGAGTGATAAGGGCAAGGCACTGCAGTATTGGGAAGACTTTAATAAAGATAACAGGCACATGTTTGTAGCTCCACTCTGCTGAGGCTGGATTACGAATGAAACTGGCAGGACAACGACTGTGTCCTGGTCGTATAGAACATGACATCTAGACTCGTTTTCATCAAGATTAAACTCATATCTCGCTCAAAAACAAGATAGATCTCGCGTATATCGCCGGTAGAGTCACGCCTTGTCTACTTGTCTCGTTACATAAATAGTGGGATTAGTTCCCAAAGCTCTATCTATCTACACGAGTCTATGCACGAAGCAGCAGGTCAAAACGCTTATCTGACCCAGAGCTGCAATGACGTCTTCGTTTAGTACCTCGGAGTTGTTTTTTCCTTCTTTACATCCTCTCAACATTTTCCATTTGATTGTATTTTCGGACTATCGGATGTAGCCCAAAATAGTACCCATCAAGGACCAACAATTGCATGTTCGGGGAGAGCCATTATAGAGGCCGTCGGCGGTAAGTAGGATCTTTTACATGTGCTCTTGGGAGTCTTCGCTACTACAATGACCAAATTTTAAGAGGGCAACGATACACGATACGTATAGATAGATAATTGTATGCCCTTTTCCCTGCTTTACAAGCAAAACCGGGTTCAACGCCTATCGAGCCGTCGCTTCTTGTCGGGTCTCCCATCGGAGCAGGGAAGGCGACTTATCTACATGGGTCTCTTCTATCTTACGTTGTGAACAATGATTTCAAGCCCGGCCGTGTAAACGGCCGTGTCGGCTACGTTCAGTTCTCACCGCTAAAAATAGGAAAGCGTCACGATATTATTGATGGGTAATTCATTAAGCTTCAAATCCCACGACACATCAACGCTGAGTGTGATACAAATTTAGCGCCGGCAGTACACGTGGATGCGCCCAGGGCTGGGAACGGGAAGAACCCGACGCCCACCTTCAACTTCAAGAAGTTATGTACAAGTTACAGAAGTCTACAAACGTCAGTGATCTATAAATAGTGCAGTTTGCTTAGATGTGCATTGCCATGTACCTAGGGACTCAGTTATTGAAATGACAAGAAGGGGCCGCAGGATGTGCTGTGCGAACCACGCGTTATTCTCGGAGTATTTGCGTTAAAACCTGTGTGTCATCACTCACTAGCACAGTTATCGGTGTTCTATAATGTTTGACGACTGGAAGTAGGACTGCGCAGAATGTTGGCTTGAGAAATTTCAGGGTATAGGCTATACCAAAGTAGAAAGAAGGAACGAGTATTTCAACCCCAAATCCATCGATATCGACGGCCTTGCCTCGGAGAATCTTTACACACTAAACTGAAACCGGCTTTGTACATTAAACACCCTATTTCTGAGAATCCGCCATGTTTCGGGAACCAGGTTCTGAGCTCGTGTATAACTCGAACGTTCATCTCTTGCCTTTAAATTTGAGCTACCTGAAAACTTTCTTTCAAACTCCCACCTGGTCCAACTTTATGTCAGAATCTTTCGTCGAAGCTCGACCTCAGCAGCTTCATTCAATGGCTCAAGCCGAAAGATCTCCGAAACAAATAGACTTTCATTAGTTGTTCATGGCAAGTTTCATAAAAAAACAGACATACATGACATGAGTGATAAATAGACTTTCATGGGTCTACATTATTTGAATTATAACAATTGTAATGTTTATAAGTACAGAAAGCTCTCATCTTCCAGACGTCCGGCTGGACCGAGCTCACGACGACCGCTCGTGTCTCTGGGAAAGAAAGAAGAAGATTTACTAGTCATTTCATCAATATTGAGTCATCTTTCAAGAATTTTATAGACAGGGCCCCATCCACTGCCCCATTGTTCTGTCAACCTCAACTACAGTGACTGGAATAGTGCCTGCCAACAGTGAATGCTGAGGGGCAGTGATGAATAGAATAGAGTCAGTGATTAAGACATGCAATAACTCGACCGGAGTCCACTACTCCAACCCAATTGACTATATAAATCATGGTGGTATAAGTATAGAATGCCAGAGCGGGGCAGGTGGGTACTGGTAGCGCCCACAACAGGCTTACAGTAGCTCGGGACATCCCTTCCTAGTTCGGATCCTCGCACCCATGACTCTGCTAGCGCTGTTTGGGTTGAGTCGTGCCTTAAGATAGCCACGATGTCTAGGTATGAAATCGGTCGCATGACCATTCCTCGTCCACGTCATCGTCATCGTCATCATCATCATGAGGCGTGAGGTGTGCATGGTTGGGTCGTGGCTCGGAGCCGCTAGTGTGGGATAGTAAGTAGTGATGAGATTTAGCGCCCATAGGTCTCCGAGTCCGGGTCTTCCGCGGCTGGTGGAACGACATTGGACTTTTATCCAGATCTAGTACTCCTTCCCTTCTTCTTCCAGATGCTCCCCATTTTTATTTACTGGATTAGTTCTATCGCCGGCACGGTCACCACACCACACCACACCTCGGCTCGTGTGATACTCGCTCGGCTGGAGAGTTCCAGAGCCATTTTGATCAGCTATAAATCGGAGTCCGAGTCAACCCAGGAGGTGCCAATTAATCCTCGCCTCGCCTTGCGTCAAGTCGAGTCGAGTCAGAGATAAGCAACTGCAGCTATTTTAAGCACTAACACCTGCTTACAGATTCAAAGAGTCAGCGTTCAGCGATAGGAGTTAACCTGGCCTCATAAGGCAGGAGTCAGAAAAAAGAAATTAGTGACAGGTTTCAACTTCGTGTGCAGCGCAGTCAATGGCCATATATACTGCATGACAAACATCGAATCGCGGCTCCGTGGACCGGAATTGCAGTCTGCGGTGGACGCGCAGTATTTGTCATACCTACCCTCTCGATTGTCGAAGTGCTACTGGATGCAGAGGCCCCGTCGTGGAAGGAAAAGACGAGATTTGAACACAATCCTCCTTGTCTATCCGCCGGTTGAAAGCGGCATTGGCACCACTCGTGTGAAGAGGGCGTTGTGCATGCTCTGTTTGGCAGGCTGTGTATGTATGTATGTGCACCGTAAGAATGGAAGGTCAAGTTCAAGAACTGGATGATGTCTGAGTTCATGATCGTGTTTCAAAGCTCTGTACGTAGCTCAAATGTTTGAGCTGCCAGAGGAAAAGCGGTGCACTTTAAACGCCGGCGTGTTTAGGTATGATTTTGAGTTGAAGTCACTCACTTGCGGCAATTCCATTCCTTATCTTTTTTCTGCAAGTGTCGGGTTCGGCGGTACCGGGAAGCGGGGTATTACGGGGTATGAGTACGAATCAAGTCATTCAATTCATTCAGACCCATCGAGCGGGATGTTCGGGATGCGTGCGGACATGCATATCGGATTTGGATTTGCTCAGTATGTCCAGTGAGAAGGGCAGTGTGCCGCAGTTCCACAGTCAGTCTGGCAATGTCAATAATGTTAATGAGCCCCTGCCGGCACCCCCTCACCCTCGATCACTCAGCATCTGAACATTCGAGAAGAACCTTGACCTTTTTCGAAGAAGGTATGCACTTCCATAGGCAGCGAAACGACTGGATGACCAAGCCCGGCGCTAATTAGTAAGCTTGCAGTGCTAAGTACACCGGGCTCGGGCGTCGGGGATACTGCAAATAATGTTACTCTTATTTACCTTACTTACTTGATTGAGCAAAATGATACACAGTTCGGGATCGGGATAGTCAAGTTGGCATCCATCCATTATTTCATATTTCGTTTACTGTATGTACACACAAATATTATAAACGGAGCGGCCGGAATTGTTTTTTTATTTTTATTTTTATTTTTTTGTCTCTGGTCCGTTGTTTTGTTGTCACTGAATTCCTTTCACCTCCAAGGTCCTTGAAGTTCTTGTTGCGATGTTGTTGTTGTCAACGTGGTTGAATGTTGCTCTGTTTGCTTGCGAAAGTCTCCTTGTCTTGTTCTGATGCATGAAAGCGCAGAGATTCGACATTCTGCAATCCTCTCTTTCCTTTCTCTACTCTGCGCTTGCTTTCAAGTTTTACGCTTTTCACGATTGCACAACATACAGACTATTCTCGGCCATGTTTTCTGTGCGTGTGTCGCGTATGCGGTGTACCTACGCACCCACGGAAGACAGAGCTCCGACTAGCCAGCCAGGCCAGTCAGGGTCGACGGCGAATATACATAGTAATACGTACATGCGCAATAATTGATTCGGCAGGTAAAATTAAGTTTGGGCAGCGGGAATGGAAGCTATTGTTAGCGCAAAGCCAAGATAGGCCAAGCCTTGTTGACGGGAGGGGCGGCAGAAATGGAGATAGAGATGGAGACGGGCGATAGTGATGGCGATGGCGACCTTGATTCCAATGATGGGCCTATAATTACACTTCGCAGTTCGTGCTATAAGTACATACATATGTAGTCAAAGGGATTCAGACAGAGACAACTCTAAGTCTGATTCTGATATGTCAGTCCGTCATCATCATCATCACCACCATGATGGTGATCATGCAAACACATCATGAAAGAGATCCATCTGTCGTCCCTGCGCCCTGTAAGACATGCCTCAATTTAGAAATCGCTGCTCTAAAAGAGAAAGTGAGTGGCGCCCATCCACCTGCCTGCCCGTCTCATTCAGCAGCTCCGGAGTAGAAAGACAAGGACAAGAAAGGAAAGACGTCAACTTTATTTTATAGCGTCAACTTGGAACTTGAAAGAGATTGATCGCCGTTGTTTGAACTCTGGTGGCGTTGGTTGGGGCGATTGGAGGGCGCAAGTATGTATCAATCATATACCGTATGCAGTACAAGCAAAAAAAGCGTGGTTGTAGATAATGATTGTACAGCGTCGTTGGGAGATGTGGATAGACCGTTGCTAGTGCATTGCAATGCGTTCAGGACATCAGGAAAGATTCAAGGTCCAAGGCGTGCGCGTGATATTGCCGGATGTGAATGCAAATATGGAAAGAGGAGGGTGAAAGGGAAGATGGCGTATTACCTTGGTGGGACTTGCCTTATAACACCTTGGAGAAGGAAAAGGCGAAGTCCGGATGGCCGAGGAATATTGACAGTTATGAACGGAATGTGGACGTGGATGGTGGGAATGACAAATGGACCGGGGATTGAGTTGAGCAGTCGCCTATGGTATGAGTACCTTCTAGTTCTGAAGTTGGATACGTGTGAGCGCTGGTTAGGGGGATGTGTGTCGGGGAAGAGACGGGGGCTGTATGTAGGCCATTCTCTTTGAGGGAGAGTGGGCTAAGCTAGGACATTCAAGTTATACTTACAGTAGCCACGTCAGAACAAAAGGGTTCTTATAACTCCGCATCATTCGTGGCAAGTGTGTCGTAACCTCGTGTTTCAGCGAGCACCGCGTGGGAAAAGGCGGCTGGGAGCGATTGTGAACACGAGGGGCTGGCTCGGGTATTTGCCTTTACGGACGGTTATTGTCGGGTGTTTGCACACCAGTATAAGTATTGGATCTTATTGGATTTGCCCTAACCCAGCCCATGTGTTTTCTGAGAAATATCGAGGACCTGCAGGCAGCCACGAAGTAATTTTTTGTGGTAGATCTGATTGTGTGGATCTCGGAATAAGGGAGATGAAAAGGGTGTTGTTTGGTTTTAACCCTAAGTTAGAGTGCTAAATGGGGCCAAGGGTTAGATGCCATCATCACGACAGTATTTATCGACATCCCTGCTAGATGCGACTAAACTTTTTTTTCCCCTTCGCCCTATTTCCTTGCCTCTCCATTTCTCCGTCCCCCTCCCTCTTCCTCCCTCCGCAGTTTCCTTCTTTCACCCCGACGATAGCCATTTGACTCGACGACTACTGCCACGAACGACCCGGCTGCCTGCTATATAAACCACACTTAGCAGGAATTTTAAACACTTTACCACGATCTATAACTACAAATCAGGTCTGATGCTCACCCTCGCTCCTGGGTGCGCTTGCGACGTCTGCGCGGAGGAGTATGGGCCGCACAGACTCCCCATTCAATTCCCTGCGGTCCGTCCTCTTTTATTTTATTTCTTTCTTGAATGGATAGAACGAAAAAACAGAACAATGACTAATTTTTTTCTATTTTTATTTTTATTTTTCATTCATGAATATAGGCCATGTTCTCTGCGCGAGCTGTTGCACTACTATCGTCGAAAAAACCTCCCTCGCGGTTACAGCCTGCATGCCCTTTTTGTAGGGAGCATTTCACCGCGGACGCGATGCGCCTCATCCGGATGGACTTCACCACCTCGGGATGGAGCACCCCGCGCCGCTTTCCCGCTATGGAAACGCTCACTGACTCTCTCATGACCTCTGAGATGCTGCAGCGGAAGACTGCGCACCTCATGAGCGGCAGTAAGGCAAGGATTGAGGTCCGGAGGTTGGAGGAGAAGGTCGCAAGGATTGCTGCGAAAAAATGCTCGGTGGAGGAGGTTAGCTCGCTCTATAAGGAATTGGACGAGTGGTTACTTGCGGAGAAAGATGAGCAGGTGCGTTTCTTTTCTTTCTTTCTCTTCTCCTTGTCGTTGCCGTCTTGGTCCCGCGACCATCGACTTCTTCGTCGGTTGCTGATTCTTGGGCGTTAACCCTACGCCCTTCTATTTTCCCCCTTTCGTCCATACCTCCGAAAAAGCCAAAAATTCTTCCTCTTCTATTCCACTCTATTTTATTCTAATGACTCGATCTCGTCATGGATGACTAACTAACATTCATTTTTTTTTTGCGTTTGTTTAATGTCACGCAGACTTCGTCGCTCTTCCTAAGCGCAGCTCTTCTACGCGCGATCCTGATGAACCACCTTGCGCACTCGGACGCGAGCAAG
This sequence comes from Psilocybe azurescens, assembly GCA_023853785.1. Taxonomy (NCBI): domain Eukaryota; kingdom Fungi; phylum Basidiomycota; class Agaricomycetes; order Agaricales; family Agrocybaceae; genus Psilocybe; species Psilocybe azurescens. The sequence continues at coordinate 135,132 of JAJIRX010000983.1, forward strand.
GCCGCCAAGACCACGGAGGCGAATCTGAAAAATAAGGTCGAGGATCTTGAACAGCAGAGCATTAAGTTGGACGGGGAGGTCCGCAGGTGCGTGTTATGCTTTGCCATACGCGTCGGCGTTTGCTGACTGACTCGACAACTTTGGTTGTGACTCAATATATATAGACACGTAAGTACAATACTTTATTGATGACGTGAACAGTATGCCGACTGACTAAACCTACTCAATTTGTAGCGCTCGCAATACAACCAAAAATCGCACGAGTGCCAACAGCTACGGATGGAGGTGCAGCAGCTGCGCGCGCTCGCAACCACGCTGGGCGTCACCCCGCCCGAGTTCGCGCCGGTCCCCACAGCGCCCACGCCCTCCCCTGCACCCACCACCTCGCCCACATCCACCGCGCCGTCCTCGCCACAGTACACCTCGGCGTCTGCGAGCCGCTTCACGTCGATGCACACGCGCTCCGCGTCGCTCTCCGCCGCCTCGCGCCCCACCACGCCGCACAGCAGCAGCCACCTGCCGTCGCCCATCTCGCCGACGCGCTCGCACACACCCGCCGTCTCCCCCCTGCGCTCACACACCCCCGCGCCGCCCTCCTCGCACGCGCACGACCACGCGAAGCGGCCATACACCCCGGCCCCGGCCCGTCGCTCGCGAGTGCGGCAGCAGAAGCGCATAAATTACAGCGCTCGCAGACCCCCGCGCCGCCGCGCTCGCACACGCCCAGCGTCGCGGCTGCGCTGGCGTCAAGAAGCCAGACGCCCGGGCCGACGCACTACACCTCCGCGTCGCAGTATGCGCAACAGCAGGCCGCGGCGGCAGCCGCCCGCCGGTGCCGAGTATCCCGGTGCGCTTTGCGGGCGCGCAGACGCCTGCGCCGATGCCGCCGCCGAAACCGCGGCGCCTGAGCACGCCGAGCCCGCCGGCGAAGATCAGCCGGAGCACGAGCGAGGAGAAGTACGGCTCGTACGCGCACGGGCACTCGGGGTATCAACAGCAACAGCACCAGGTGTGGATGCCGACGCAGCTTGCGGGGGACGACGATTATGTGATCCGGAACAGTGATCGGGACAGGGATGTGGGGAGGGAGAAGGAGAAGGAGAGAGAGCGGTATGGTGCGACGTTGACGAGGAGCAGTACGACGCGCCCGGCGTCGAGGAGCGGGTTTGCGTCGATGTTCAAGCGGTGAGATCTTGAGGTGGTGGATGGAGGAAGCGGCGTTCTCTCTTTTTCGGTTTCCCGCTCCCTCGCTGCGTTCCATTTCTATCGCCGCTAACCGCATCCTATATCCCTTCGGCTTCTATCGCGCTTTTGCTTTTTATTACCTCGCCATTTCGTCCATCTGCTTCTGCTGCTGTCCTCCATTGCTCTTCCGTACTCTTTTGGCTCTCCGACTCCACGGTTTCGACATAGATTTTTTTCTTTCATGATCCATTATTCCCCAACCTACCATCTCCATCCAGTTATCCTGTCTGTCTCTGTCTCTGTCTCTCATGACTCTTTTTCTTTTTCTCTATCACGTCCCATTTCTCAGTTTCATCATGACTTCCATTCCATACCCCCATCTACTCCTTCACTAGTTGCATGTATTTTATTGCGTTTTCCTCATCTTTTTTTCTTTCTTTCCACTCCGTCACCAGTCTATTCACGTGTGCTTGGTTTCCATTTTCTCATTTCTTTTCTCCAAATTCCGTATCTAGGTTATCTGCTTACTTTACCTTAGTTAACAAATCCATCACTAATTTACTCGCTCCCTCATCATCGTATCGTATCGTATCGTCTCTGCTGTCTTCGCGTTCCCGTTCCTGTTTCTGTACATAACTGTCCGTAGCTCTTTCTCTTTTCCTTCCCTTTCATCGAGCTGCGCTCGGCATTTCTTTTTTTTCTCTCTTTTTCCTTTGTGCCATATTTTTCTTTTTTTACATTTTTTTTTAATATGCCGTTCCATATTTGGGATGATGATCCTTTTCATGGGCGGCTCTTTTTTTTTGCCTTTCTTTGGAGGGGTGACTCCATATCTCACGTCAGTTCCTTTCCTAATTTGCGTTCCTTTCATGTCACTGACTTGATGATTGATGGTTCTTTTGTATAGTGAGGGTGCTTTGTCGTGCTCATGCTTGGTGCCTGTGCTTGTGGCTATTCCCATCGTTCTATGGGATTCAATTCATATGTTTGTTCATTTTCCTTCCGCTCCACGTTCGTCGCTGGAATACTGACGATCCGATCTTTCATTCATTCAATTTATTCTCATAGGTGTTCATATCATATGCTCTGTATTCTCATGCGCACACACACTCGCATACGCATCCGGAGTGGACCCTCTGTCAATTCATGGGAACACGTTCAATGGATGGATGGAGCTCGACATTTCTTTGCACCCCTTCCTTTCATCTCATCTCCACGTGCGATCTGTTGTGAATGGTGATCGATATCCATCCATCCATCTGGCATCGGCATCGGCATCGGCATCGTCATCGCATCGCATATCCGTGTGTCCATCGTCCATCCCCCATCCCATCCGCATCCCATCCCGCATCGATATCGATATCGATCATCCCATCCCATCGATTTTCGATTCCATCTCATTCATCCCGCCAAAAATCAACAAACCAAAAGTTCTATGCTAGGAAAATTAATCTATGCAAGAATCGAATATGTCTATGAATTTCAGAATTCACCACCCGCCCATACATAATTCGTCGTCGTCGTCGTCGGCAATGTTCGCCTGTTCAATAACTCAGTGAAGGCGAAGGCGCCGGTGACTGGGGGTGAACAAAAATCAAACCAATCAATCAATCAAGCTTCACGAAAACAAAAATCGCGTATGTATATGCGCTCAATGACCCACAAATCAATAGCAACAACAATTCAGTAACGCCCCCTTTCTCTTCCATCGTTTCCGCCGTCGCTGTCGTCGCCATCGCCTTCCTCATCATCATTATCATCATTGTGGGCGATCGTCGTCGGGACTCGGTTCGATGGGAGACCAAAAATCAAAATCAACAAACCAAATCAAACCCACCCCCAAAAAAAATATCACTTGAAGTTGTTTACGAGAGAGATATTTATTATCGTGTCGTCTTACGCACAAACATCCAATATCAAAACAACAAGCAGTAACGCCTCATCCGCATCGTCTCATCCAATGCATTGCGATTTTCATTATAGTCGCCTATCATCTTCATCAATTCATCCATCCATCCATCCATCCATCCATCTGCAGCACGTTTCATTTTCGAACCCGGCGCTAATGAATAGTCGGTTAATAATCCCACCTACCCCCTTGTCAGCGTCGTGCCATGCACGGCGTATACAACATACATGCGACACGCAACATACCCGAGTTGCGCACGTTCATCCGCGCGTTTTTCTCTTTTTTTATATATCTGTTACCGTCATCGTTCAGATACCCCTCATCATCATCATCATTCATCGTCATCATCCCATCCCATCCCATCCCATCCCGTGGCGAATCCCCCTCCATCCAACCCAACCCAACCCTATAGAAAGTTTTTCTCGTCTGTCTGTCTGCGTTCGTGTTCGATGATTTCCACTTTCAGTTTTTCCCCTCGTAGTTGTAGCCATGTTTTGATTTTTTTCTCTTTCTTCCTTTCTTCAGTCGTGTACCCATCCCGATCGTCCTGTTGTCTGTCTGTCTGTATTTCTCTCATCCATCCCATTCCCATTCCATCCATCCATCCGGCTTAGGGTTATCCTTATTGTTAGTATTTCCTCGCTTACTTTTCATTTCATTTCATTTTTCGAACAATTTCTACTTGGATGGACAATTTCTTTTTCTGCTTTTCCTCACTTTCTTGAATAGCCCTGGATCTCTCGCAATCTTCCATCGTGTTCTTGGTTTTTTGGTTTATAGTAGTAATTTACTTTTTTACGTAGATAGAACGTCTCTCGACTCTCCCCCACGGCCAGGGGTGTGCGGAGTAAAGCTTTGGCTGTTGGCTTTTGTTTTTACTTCGAACACATTCCCCACTTTTGTGCCGTTGAAAGTAGCTTATTTCGATATTTGTTTTCTTTGCTTTTAGATATTAATTATATTGGTTTTCTATTCAATTGTGTGGCGTGAATTGAATCTGAAGAAGGATGGGCTGTGTGTGAGTATGTATTAGACCAATTCCCAGCTTCACGCGGCTAAGTATCAGGTGTGGCGAAATGTGCTCTGCGTACACGATCTCGGGACAAAGTGCAAGCATAAGGTTCTCGCAAAGAAAGGCGCATACATCATTAGTGAGTGACGTTCGCATTGGCGTGGCGTACAGGCAGGGTTCTGGTGTTCGAAGGTAGACGCAATACAACGTGTCTTGTGCTCCTTTCGAAGGATAGCACGAGGTTATACGATGAAAGCTTCTGCATGAAATGACGTGGGGATTTAAGTTATGTCTATCTTGTAACCTTGTTATGAACGTGGGATGGGACTTTCGTCTAGCTTCAAAGCTTCGAGCTGTAAGTGTCAGAGGACGCGGCCCGCATTGCCAGTGCGCGAAAGACGTTGTTGCTCGTCGGAAGTCGTCCCGCATGTGTAGTAGCCGTGCTGCGGCGGTGAAAGCTTTATAATTTACTTCAGTCTTGTCTTGAGGATTACCACTCGGAGGAGCGATCCACTACTCGCGTACTAATACATATCGCCTATGCTGTCAATTTCATTGAAGATTTGACCTGGCCCAGAATAAAGATGCGGTGTGATATGAATCATAAGATACACGTGAAATGGGTTAGAGCGGATATGAATGTGGGGAGGAGAGCGAACGAGAAGGAGAAGGAGAATATAAACACTGAGAGACCAGAAGCCAAGAGGGGGAAGATGAAACTCAGGACGTCCATGAGAACGCACAGAACGGTAGACTGACCGACAAGAACGTTCGTACATAATCGATGTGTTGCAATCACTTTTACTCAGCATCCGGGACGGAGGTGAGGGAGGAGGAGTGCTTATGATAGAGTTCAGACCTCGGATTCATAGAGCCGTGAGAGATAAGACAAGGTAAATTAAGCTTAGGAGGACGCGTTTGCTTATTTATAACGTTATGAAAAGATAGGCTTAAACCTGGGCACTGACATAGATAGGTATCAAGTTCAGCCTCATAATTGAAGAGATTCAGGTGATATCGCTGGGAGAGATAAATATGTACATTCTTAGCTCTTTCCTTCGTCATATGAATTGTTATCGAACATCACAAGTGTTTTCCTGCCACTGGCCAGTGGCGGAGTCTATTTTTAGATCGATGAGCCTAGTTGCGGGCACGCGCATACTCAATAAACGCGTGTTGGTCCTTGTAAAGATGCTTCGTTCTCATGAATAGGCACCAATATCTACTCGATCTCTCTGCGTTATTCTTGTAACAGACATGCACCAACCTGAGGGTTCCAACTCGAGCCACTTTCCAGCTTTCGGAGAAGCTTTCGTGGAAGTGACTGTAATCGCTCACTGAATGGCCACTGGCAATTATAGTACACGTCCGCTTGATCAGCTACCAGTAGAGAAGCCATAATTCTGAGAAAGATTTGGTGACCGATTTTCTGGGCATTTCCGAGTGTAAATGCTTCTGACGTCTCGCGATGTAGGCTTCTCAGCCTGAAATTAAAGATTGCGATTGCTTGCATGCAATTTGACATATACGCAATGCTCTGAGTTCAAGCCTCAACGTGCTATTTTTGCCTGGGGTGAGTAAAGAATGCCGTACAAACAGATTTATTTCCCAATGCCTATTCTTGTAAAGTCAATAGATTAGGCTGATTATCATCCCACTTATCGATAGCGCTGTTATCTGTGAATGCGGGGAAGCTGTCAACGATGCAGCCGCCGGAGGATTATTTAAATAAGCCTGGGCTAGAGCAGTTGAACCATGAGGTTGTGGGGTGTAACATCGAGGTTGAAGTATTTCTGGGAATAAATGGCTCTGAAACCGACAGAGGCGGTTCGCAGTAAATTTGGAGGAGGAGGGGGATGTATCCCGTCCCAACACGCTGTATCTCAACATAACCACATTCTGCTGCCGCGGAAATTGGGAAAATGAGTTCTAAGGGTCTTTCTTATCGCACTTGAAGCAACGCTCGTAGCTTCTTCACCGGAATGTGACAGGTGTTTTCTGTTCAAGCAACAAGGAAGAGCATTAGGTAGCCCTGTCGCTACAATAACACCATTTCTTGGGATTGCGTGTAAGCTATTACGGTCTACAGTATTGGCATCGCTGGGGAAATTGACTGCGATCATGAACGCGGTAGATGTGAAGGGAAGCGATCATAATTCGCATTGTTCTCTAGTATGGTGTGGACGAGGCGAGGCGGATTACATGCTACAATCGATGATAAGCAATAAGACAGGAAGCAATACGACTAGAATAGGAGTGTAAGCAGACCGCCTACATGGAAGCACAGGAAAACGGAAAATACGCAATGTTGTGTGGCGTCGATATTGGATAGAAGGGAAGCGTTGCTTCTGCAGGACAAGTGAGAAAATCATTATTGCACCGTAATCCTATCACTAAGGTGCGGGTTAGCACCATGAAGCGGAGGCTTGATTTCGTCTATTGGAGAAATGCATTTACAGGTTTCCCGTTGAAAATCAAATTCCCGAGCGAGACAGTACATCGCATTAATGCTTTGGCACCTTAAAGAGATGACTAACCCTAGTAAACATATACAATGCGTCCGACTCCTGAAAGATAAGAGTTTGAAGAGTGATCACGGCCCTTTCATTTACAGTCCAACATGTTTGAGATACCAGCGTTACTGGACCCTCAAAGTCAAGTTGAAATTTTCCTAAGCAGGTTATACTATGACGCAAAGGCTATACGCCATAATAGCGAAAAGGTGGAATAGCCCGTACTGTCAGCAGTGTTATCCGGCAATACCGTGCAGCTAGCAGCGAGTAGCTAGCATGTATCGTAAAAAGGCCCGCGAGGTCAGATTAAACTCCATCCCGATCACCAACCTTGTTTCATGTTGATTACTAGCGTTGGACCGTATCGGCGATAGACTCTAATTATCATGAATTATAATATGTCCTGCGGAAGGCTCTAGAAAAGGGAATATTTTGAGTGCAAAGCCAATGACCAAGGAGGTGCCTACCGCTCTTGTCGACAATATGATGTGCAAATGTGTATCGATCCAGTTTCGCGAAAATAGGTCGCTCCTAGATAACCGTTGAAGGGAGACTAAGCTAACCCCCGCAGGCTTGGTAATGTGAGCTCACTTCAAACCCAGATCATAAGTGTTACGCCTAGGTTTTATACCATAAACCTCTAAGACCAATTGCCCACGTTTTTGCAGCATGTCTGATAGTCACGCGCAATTGTTTGGAGATGTCAGAAGCTCTAAAATTTTGATTAGGTCAATAGCTTTAAGGCACCCAGAGAAAGTCAACAGAAGACAGAAGAGGAAGGAGAAGTCAACCGCCGCGGGTCTTGAAATTTCAACGAGCCATAAGATGGTAATGGTCCGAAGAGAACTGTAAGTATACAATGATATCCGCGAGGTTTGACATTTCATCTCAATTCGAAGAGCTCGTGTTTTTTTGACGCGCCATTCGGCTCCGGGTCTTCACCTGCCTCGAGCCTGCTGCGGCCTTAGTTTCAAGTCGTTCCGCAGCGCTAAGCGTCGACGGGTGTGGACCCATAAACCAATGACGGATCTAAAACATCTTTGTAGCAGGTTCGGATCATGAGCCGATCAAGGTGGGAATTGGGTTTTGCAAATACCATCCTCCATGCAAGAAAGCGACTAGTAAAAGCCCTGGAAAGACGTACGGAGCGAGGTAATGAAGTTGTTTCGAAATGAAAAAATCTGAAAGATAATTTCCTGCGCCGAGAAGACTGAGTCGATCGGACGACTGGTACCCGCTCGAAAGCTGAAGAACCGAGCCCAGGTGTATGTGAACCGCTGTGCACGTAATGGACGAATCGGTTATTTACGGATAAACGAATTCCAATGGGCCAAACCAGCTTGACTGTGATCCAAGGCCTCTGGAGACCAAGCCTCGAGAATGGTCCACCACATTGCTCTATGGTCCACCATCCAAGTACTTGCTTCTATAATCATACGTGGCACCAGGAGATTCTGGGCAGAAAGGATTGGCTGCCTTCTCGGAAAACTGTCGTGGCCTAATTCCGTGGAAGATGAGAAGGAAAGTCCTTTGTATACTTACTTTGAGGAATGTTAAGAGGAAAGAACGAAGAGCATCCTGGCTTCATGCTAGAAACCATGCAGGCTGTGGGGAAAGTGACATTAGGGTAAAATTGAACATGCGGCGAAGTCTAAACGAGAGATAAGATCAAAAGCGGATCTAAATTACTAATTATTGATATGATCTAATCTATAAAGGTTCCGAAGCTGACTAAATGTTGAACTTCTGCTTGCGTCAAGTTTGCGCTACCAACTCACTACTAAGTAGTACTAACGATCCCTTTGTCCAGGATTACTCTTACTTATGTTTATACAGCTTATGGGATATACTGAGCTTCCTTGATAATCTCAAACGCCCTCTCGGCGAGGGAGGTATACGGGGCCTTGAGTATGTGAGCTAGGAACATATGGCTAAACGGAACGAGTGAGTCAGGGCTGGTGTTTCTGTCGATGACACTCACAATTACAGAAGCATCGACAATGCGGAGTCCTTCAGTTTTCTTGACCGTCAAGTCCGGATTGACGACCCCAAATTTTGCTGATGCTCGAGACATCGCAGCGGTGCCGAACGGATGGAAGATGGTTGTAGTAAGAGACCGTACATAGGCGTCAATCTTAGCGTCTGTCGTTGCTTGCTGGAAAGCGCTTCCATACCGGTTGGAAATGTAGTCTGAGAAGGCGGGAGCAGCGGCGAACTTTAGGGAGGATTTGACAGAGTCCCGCATGGCTGCGATGTCGAATTCGGTGTGTAAGTAATTTGGATCGATGAGAGGCTTGTCGAATGGATTGTTGGAGCGAAGCTTGACACTTCCGCCTGCGTGTTCGAGCTTCCATCAGCTTGACGAGAAATACACAAGGCACACGTGAACACTTACGAGAGGTGGGGCTAATAAGAACGGTAACTATGGTCATGAAACCACCTGTTGGCGGTACTGGGACACCTGGACTCAGGAAAAATTCTACTTTCATGTGAGTACACCTCTGAATTGCGTACAGCGCCTGACACAGTAGCGCTCACCGAAACAATCATCTCCCAATGGGGAGATTTAGGTCCAGGAGTGGGATCCTTAGTCGTTCTGAATATAGGATCATTCGAAGAGACTCTCATGAAGCCCAAGTTGTTAGCGATGTTGTTCGCTAGTACTCCCGTTTTATTGGTCTGCCATTGCTCAATTTGGACGCTAAGCTGGTTGGGATTTCTCAGCACGTGGTCGAACGTCCTATCTTCATGTTGTGGTTTCACAGTAAAGATGTTGGGAAGAAGGGTATGGTCGCTTAAGTTAGCTCCTACAGACGGATTGTCGATTATTGGATGGATCTTCAGCGCCTGGAGGTCTTTGCTGTCGCCAATTCCAGATAGTTGGAGAATTTGAGGAGTGTTGACGGCTCCTGCTGCCAGAATAACCTCCCGTCGAGCGGTCACGATGACTGGTGGGTCTATTTTGACTTCAGTTACTATTTCATTACTGACATGGGAAGGCATGCTTTTACCTGTTAAAGATATTGCTGTACCTGGGGAGGCTGTGAACTGAACGCTGCGGAATGACTTGAGGCCTGAGTGTGTAGATCCCGTCTGGATGACCTTCATTACAACGGCATTGATTAAAACAATAAGGTTGGGTCGTTCGTTGGCTTTCGACAAATAGCTGGAAGAAGAACTACTTCTGACTCCTCCTCCCGCAGAAGATTGGAGGAAGCCAATACCAAGGAGGCTTCGGTCTCCTCCAGACATGTCTTCGTTGAAAGCGAACTCTGATCCGAGCTGTCTGGTAGCGGCGAGGACACGCGAATCGACAGATTGATTGTTCCCGGGAAGACTGACGGATACCATGCCATTGAAACCATGTAAAGATGGAATGAATTGACCAGTGGTATTATGACCGTCAACAGGTGGAACAAACTTCTCGTGCTAAACGCAGTCGGATGTCAACGAAAACTCGGGAGCAAGTTCGAAGTTGCTATTAATACATACCTTTTGTACGTATCTCTTCATATTGTTCCATGACCACCCAGAGTCTCCGGAAAGTTTTGCGAGCCTGTTCCAGTCATCATCTGTACCATACTGATGAAATAGATAATCTGGAGTAGCGGGTTAAAACAGGTAGTCCTGGAACAGAGCACGATTAGATAATTTTACTCACTGACAGAGCTGCATCCTCCCAGTACCCTTCCTCGAGGATAGGCAAAGGTCCGGTTATCCATGCCAACTTGTGGCGTAACAGTGTAGTTCCAGTCAAGACTCGTATCTGAATAGCCATGTCAGACTTTTTCGTCAAACGTTGGGTTGAATACACAACTTTCCTGGGGTGATGCTCGCTGCTAAGAAAGGAGTCGAGATACCGGTATTATTAGCATCGCTGTTCGGTACTGTGTTAGAGTAATAGTCCAACGAATGAGAAAGATACTCACTCTCCACCGGCCTCTAATACAAGAACAGTGGTTCTAGGATTCTCGGTCAAGCGGCTTGCTAATACAAGTCCAGCAGTGCCAGCTATTCAGATTGTCAGCAAGAAAACAATGGACATGTTAACGACATAAAATGTACCTCCCACAATGACATAGTCATAAGTCTTCGAAGTCAACTGCGTCGATTGAGTAAAAGTAATTGCCAGAGACGGAACGATAAGTTGAAGAGAGACAAGAGTTGCAGACAGAAGTCCAGGGGAGTGCATTTCAGTGACGAATTTGAAGTTCGTGTAGAAATTTGCATGCTTTATAGCTCAATATACAGCTACAGCTACAGTGGCATGCTGTATCCTGTAGATGCAACGCAACACTCAATTATCATGAATCACATTGACGCGAAAAGGCGCACGTCTATAAATGGATACAGCTAGTCAGAGCATGTACATCGGATCCCCGCCTTTTTGTTCCACCGCGTCATGATACAAGGGAGACTAAGAGGTGTGCGAAGGCTCTGCAATATATCATCGCCTGAGTGTCATACAGACCCATGATCTACATACCTCATTAAACGAGGCTGTTCCTGATCCTTTGATCCTCTGTCGGTCAATACTGACTCGGTTGCTAGCTATACTACTTGATTTGAGTGATGGAAAGCTGAACAAATACCGTACGCGAAAGGATCACTTCTGAGAGCCCACGCCCACGATGGTGAAGGTAGTCAAGGAGGATGATTCCAGGCGGGTGAGCAGTGGCGGATGTCAGTCCGACTCAATCATTTTATTTCGGGTGCAACACGGCTGGCGCATGAAGTGTCAAGGGATTTTCTTTGCACGATTGATTTATTGTACACTGGTAAACTTGAATATTGGCGTTACATATTAGCATTCGTCCTCCTTAGTGATCTACTTCAATGCCTTCTCGGATTAATGCCTCTGCCGTCGATCCTCTAGGCTTGATGATGCAATTGAAAGGGACAGGGTACCTAACAGATATCACGACCCAATACATCAGTATGCAGGTGACAGTACAACAAAAATGTAGCAGTGGTTCTCACGATAACAAACCAGTGGTGAACTCTTGTTTAAGTTCCACGGGGTTTCCAAGATCATCGACAGGTGCTTTGATGTCGAATACGGATAAAACAGACGCAACAATAGAGTAGAGGCCGTTATCACTCATGTGCCTTCCTGGGCATATGCTTTTGACGGAATTTAAATTTAGTTGTTGCGCCATCAAGATATTGACAAGATGTGTGCTTACCGGCGGCCAAAACCAAAGGCTGCGCAATCTGGATTTCTCGCGTTAGGATCTAATTTACCATCCTTCAAGTATCGGTCGGGGTTGTATTCAAATGGGTTGGAAAAGACTTCCGGGTCATGTAGAATTGACCTTTTGGAGATTGCTCATTCGGCCCCCACGAGTGAAAATGACTTCAAGGCTAACGTACCATGCATTTCCCATTACAATGGTTCCACGAGGGATGAAATAACCATCGTATTCATCATCCTCAGAGCACATATGCCCGACAGCTATACAACCTTTAGAACCTCTGGGAATATACCGACGACAAAAATTCGTACCAAGCGGTGTGACTTGGTACCAGCGTAGGCTCTCTTTGAGCAGGGCGTTGACATAGGGCAACGACTCTCGGTCGTCAAAATCAGGGAGACGATTTCCACCAAGCACGGCGTCTAGCTCTGCTTGTGCCTTCTTCTGTACCTCGGGATAAAGAGCCATTGCCAGAAAGAAAGCCTGAACTGTAGAGACAGTCTAAAGTATGCCATTCAACGGCTTGTCGGTGAATGGACCAAGAATGACCCACAGTATCTGCACCACCTGTTGCGTGATAATAATGTGAGTCGGTTTTTAGAAATGACTCGGACAGTAAGATAACGTGGACGGAGAGATACACACCGACGTATGCTATGGCTGCAACGTCTTCAGCAATTTTCCTTTCTTCTGCATAAAGATCGTGGCTCTTGTCAGGAAGACGTTCAATCAGCGTCGCAGCTAGGGAAGGCAGAGCGGTTCCATTTTGCTGTACATTAATTCTTGGGTCAACATATAGTCACATACTGATGAAGCTAGTCCGAACCATTTCATCTTCGACTTGCTTGAACGGCTTCTGGGCGAGTTCATTGTTCACTTTTCGCCATTCCGCAGCTTTTTGTTGGAATCCAGCACCAGGGAACCAGGATGGAACATATTTTAGAGCAGGTATCAGGTCCACCAAGAATGAACCAGGAATCCCCGCTGCTGCGAGACCCGCTAGAGCCTTTTCAGCGTTCGTTATATGTGGATCTCCTGAGTCTTCGACGGATATACCATATGCCGCACTCATAATGGTAGCAGCAAATGAACTGCGTGTTGAAAGATGTGTCATGTTCACACCTCATGAGGTTAGAATAATGGGCATTACAATCAACTCACTGTCGGATGTGATGCAAAAAGTTCTCAGGTGATACGAGAAGTCGAAAAAGCAATACTCTAGCTTCACGCAATTGAATCGGACAATATCGCCAGACGGTGTTGTGATGAAAATGCTCGTTGAAAACTCTTCGGTGTCGTCTCCACCATTGTCCATAAGGGAGCATGGCCATGTTATAGTCCATTTGCATCCTAATGGAATGAAGTGTTAATGCGACGAGACAGCATGATACCATGAACAAGGGTGCTTATTACAGATCAAGAACCATTGGCATGCGAATTCTGTCCGAATAGTTGGACGATCGTTTCTCAAAGAGGTCCTTTGTCCTTTTGAGAGAGCCCAGAACAAGGACTGGTTGGCCGAGTAGTTCAAAATAGACCATGTCGCCTGAGAGAACAGTAAGTGACTGTCCTCGGAATCATGAAGGCGGAGTGCACCATATTTTTTGAACCATTCATCGTAAGCAACCCACTGGGGTTGCCCTCCCTGCGCATATCAAAAAGATTTCCGATTAGCGGGTAACCTTTGGGGCCGGGGGGTCGAGGAAGGTTCTTTGGGTTGCGGTTGAGGAATCTTGCCCGCAAGGCGTTTGAAATCACCGCATATGCGAATACCCCAACGATGACAGTATACACAGGATTGGCTTGCAGAAACGTAGTCAATCTGTAGGACAAAGTCATGGCGGGAAGTTATGCTGAGAGATATTAGCTTGAGGGGCTTTATCTGGCTTTGTGTTGTATTCCTGACTCATCGCTGAGGAGAGAGTGGCGTAAATGCCGAACTTCAATGTCTTCTCGCAATGCAGTAAGTTGCGAGGACGTATCATAAGCCACGGTCGTGCGATAAGATGCGTTGAAAATAGGAAGGTTCCGTAAGATGTATCAGGAAGCTTAAACTGCCCGCTTCCACATAACACAGTGGAAGGTAGTAAATTGAGATGGCTCGGACTAAGTACTAAACATTGACGTGCCTGGGGAGCTTGCTTCCAAGTTCCCTCTCCACTGCCGATGCCGTCTAATCCCACGTGGTCCGCTGGCTTTTGGTGGGAACCCCGTAAAACTTTGAAAGCGCCGAGTGCCGAGCACAGCTCACCACAGAGTATGCCAGGCACTTGCATAGCGAAGCATTCTTACATCAACGCGGCAAGCAAAACGCGATTTGAAGACTGGAGAATGATGCATAATGGGTGATTTACAACTAAATGCATAACCCTAGGTGCATCGTGAAAAATTTCCTGTTGCGCCTGCGTTTGTACAAACAGCCGCATTTGGTAGCCTGAACGTGCGGTTGTTTGATCACGAGTGACAACCAGATCCACAGCTATGGCGCAAGCTGTGGTGTAAGCCCATCAGAACTCTTCGATTTCTCCACCCCCAAAAATCCATGTTGAAAGAGGACATTGGCGAGAGTAATGACGTTGGGTTGTACCAAATGCGGCTGTTCGCATAAACACAGGCGCCACAGGAACGATTTCATGATGCACCTAGGGTTATTCATTTGGCTGGAATTAGTCACGTCCATGTTCTACTCTTTCCGCTCAACTCAGGGGCCTTTTCCAAAAATAGACGCGCGTTACTTGACGCGTCCTCCGCGCGCTAAAGCAAGCAATTAAGAACGCAGTTTTTCGGCCGTATGAACCTAAATAGTAGATACTCTTACTTAGCACTACCTCTAATTTAAGTAGGTTAAGGCCAAGCTGAAGCATGATTTTCGTCCGGTCTAATTAAGAGTGTCTCACTATAAATAGTCTTTCCAGGGACACACCCATCAGTTTAACTCAGACATGACAGAGAAAACATGATTCAAGCCACATGCATGCGAATCTATGCTGAACCTTTCAAAACATGGCAATCTATTGCCTTAGGCGTGCGAAATGGGCTGACCATGATTCATGTGGGGAAAATAACAAGCTTGATAGGATGTCTATGATACCTAGTATATGAAAGAGATCCTACCACTTCGTATGTACATATTTGTTCTGTTCCTCTCCAAGTGGGAAAAAAGCATCGCTCTATTGTTTTTGTGGTGCTTGGACCCTCTTTTATGACCCTGATTATCTCTCCATCCCATAGATGTTTGTTAGATGTGTTCCAAAATATAATGAACATTCAACTCAAGCCACCGTAACGAAGCGAGGCGCGGCTTGTTATCATGTAAAGACTAAATAACAGAGCATGCTCAATACTAAAACAATAGGCAAATGTAAGCTGGTCATGCCAATCCGACAGGTAATAACCATTACACCAAAATGGCTCTGTAAATACATTCTGGTATCTAGCTGCTCGGATTGTATATGAAGCGGTGAGCTGCCAGGCTTGCTGCAGAAAATATATACTGCACCCGATATCCACGTATGATAGAGCGTAGTGACAACCCACTGAGCTTTAAAATTTGAAGTAATGCCAAACAGATAGCTCAGTAACTAAGACATGCTCTTTGCTATACTGGACAGATGATCATCCAATGTTTTAAAGCGGTGTTTCACTTATCAAGTGCACTGTGATCCGGCTTTGTCTTTGAGGGAGTAACTTCCCTCAAGTCCTGCTGATACGCGCTTGAAGGCGTCTTCAAGCGACTCTAGGGCCTGACGTGTCCACTTGATACGGAGTGGAAGAACGAATATCAACCATAGCCTATTGGTGCCAACCATGACCGATGCCATTCTAAGTTATGTCTGTGTCAGCGGTTGTTACATTTTTGTCCTCAACCATGGTCAGCAACTTTGAACTTTTGACAAAATTTTGGACCAGGGAGGGAGTTCTCAGTATAGAGACACGGATTCTGCAACTGCTAGTAGATGTTTCACATCGGATTTGATTGTACTGACGACGACGACGAAAACTCTACAGATTGCATATTCATCTTCGGTGCCGTCCTGAACTAATTACACCTCGCGGTGACCACTGATACTATGGAACCCAAACAATTAGCAGGGTTTGCTTGTGAGCAACCCCCTTCTTTTGCTTTACGGATATAGCAATCCCTGACTCTGTCCTCTCACAAATTATGCAAGCACAATGACTAATCTGAATGACGGGCTTATTACATAGGCGCCTATCCCCCACATCTCAGTATGAAGGGGCCCTACAAGCTTCTCGGATTCGGTCTCAACTCACACAGTCATCTGTAAATTAAATTTATGATGACTGATGAAGGTTACTTCATATTTTCATCTCTACAGGTTTATCACTGAAGTTTCCGAAATTCCGGTGGGCATGGCTATAGCCGGGCAGTCTGGGTAGAAGGCATCCCATGAATTTGAGCGCCTGTGAGCAGTTTTCGGGAAACAGTCGACCGCGCACTCATATCCGATATCAGGATGACAAGATTGCTATATGATATGTCTGGATTTGGAATCTTCTACCTGCACTGGTGGGAGTCGGTGGGACGATAACAAACGTTCTTACTCACCAAATCGTTGCCAAGCACGTTGGGTCACGGGATTTTCTCGACACGAACTTCGAGTTTTTGAAAAACATTGAGCGCAGGTGAGCTGTAAAATCTCGAATAAAATCTCAAATGGCGCTCAAGATACTAAGTAAGAGTGCCAAATTTCTCCGGAACCCCTAATATCACTTGCTCTTCCTGAGTAGCATATCCCCTCCCGACAAAACCGATTTCGGAATAATCTCGTCACCTTGTGGCTGACATAAGCAATGCATCATCCCGCTCCGTAATCTGAGCGAGTATAATTGACCATCTCTTTGTACGAAAACAAATCCATATTCTTTCTTCCATACCACCATCATGTCTACCTCTCTCGACCAACTCAAAGCGACTGGAACCGTTGTTGTCTCCGATTCCGGCGACTTCGAATGTAAGCAATTCTAGTATCTTGTAGATCCCCGCCGTAGCTCACCTCATCGATTTAGCCATCGATGTTTACAAGCCCCAGGTAAAATTTATCGACCATCGCCTTGAACATAGCACTAAAAAGCATAAATGTGTAGGATGCCACCACCAACCCATCTTTGATCTTGGCCGCTGCTGGAAAGGCTGGCTACGCTCGTCTCATCGATGCTGCCGTGCAGTACGGAAAGGCTAAAGGCGGCAGCGTTGAAGATCAAACAAACGCCGCGACTGACCGTCTTGTGAGCGTTTTCCCTCAATGTCTCACATGTTCTGATTTGACAATAAATCGTTCAGCTCGTGGAATTCGGCAAGGAGATTCTCGCTATCATCCCCGGCCGTGTTTCCACCGAAGTGGATGCCCGCCTTTCTTTCGATAAGGAGGCAACCAAGGCCAAGGTTCGTGTCATTCAAGCCTCATATATGAATGATTTTAACGATATTACTTAGGCCAAAGAATTGATCGCTCTCTACGACTCTGTTGGCATCAAGAAGGAGCGAATTCTTATTAAAATTGCATCCACATGGGAAGGTATCCAAGCAGCTCGCGAACTTGAGCGCGACGACGGAATCCACTGCAATCTCACACTTCTCTTCGGCTTTGGACAAGCCGTGGCCTGCGCTGAAGCCGGTGTTACTCTGATCTCACCCTTTGTCGGACGTGTAAGTCCACCCCTCTTTTCTCTTCAGGATTCAACTCATTAAAATGATATCAGATCTTGGATTGGTACAAGAAAAGCACTGGAAAGAACTATGAAGGTGATGAGGACCCTGGTGTCCAATCAGTGAAGAAGATCTTCGACTACTACAAGCAACATCACTATAAGACCATCGTCATGGGGGCTTCTTTCCGAAATGTGTGTATTTGCTTCCCTTGTTTAAAGAGCTTGGCTAAAGATGTTGTGTTTGCAAGATCGGAGAGATTAAAGCTCTTGCTGGTGTCGATTTCCTCACCATCGCCCCCTCTCTTCTTGAGCAACTCAAGAAATCGACTGACCCCGTTCCCAAGAAACTCGACTCCAATGTTGGTGCGTACCTGTTCCGTTCCGGGCCGATGATCGTGACAGTTCCGCTGATGGCAATTCTCGGACCTACTTATAGCCGCACAGGCCAACCCTATCCCGAAGGTTAGCTTCATCGACAACGAGCCCGAATTCCGATGGACCCTTTTGCAAGACCAGATGGCCTTTGACAAACTCCATGAGGGTATCAAGAAGTTCGCCGAGGATGGTGAGACACTCAAGAAGCTTCTCAGGGAGAAGATCTCCGCTTGAAGAGGATATGATATGGACACATATAACGAACGTTCGGGTTAGGCGTTTGGATGACCGAATCTTAATCAAGAAGTCGAAGGGAAGAGTTCTTCTGGAAAAATGCATTGTTCTCGTCCTTTCAATTTTTTCTCATGTAGAAATAGAAAACAAAAATCGGGCTCCCTCTACTATGCCCTGTATTACCAGTCGAATTCAAATCCTGTAATCGTCTCACATGTACAGCGAATCAGTGTTTCAGGATAAGATTTTCGTGGTTCAGATTCGGTTTCGAAGTCACCATTGTAGCAGTTTTGCTAACCTATTATAGTATCTTTGGGCTTAAGTATAGATCCGTCAGACCCAGGTAACTTTGGTACCTCGAGGTACGGCGACCAGGGTAGACTTATGCTCACGATCGACGATTATCAAGGGCCGACGCAATACACCGACTCTAGCTATCATAATTGGTTATTGTTCCTGATACAGGATATTGACGTCGTTAAAGCCTCTAGCGCCCACACAACTGATGGGTGGCGTACCTGTATGACCTCGGGATATTTTCGATCATGTTTCTGCTGGCTCATTCAGATCTGCATGTTCGAGGGCGCTCCGTGGCCTTGTTGGAGCTTTAGAACAACGCCTGCCCATCTGACATTGCATTCGCGTACGTGCGAGAAGAGATTTTGTCTTTTGATTACTGATGGACTGTTGGCCCACGTACAACGATAACTACACTCCCGCCGTCAAAGTAATATGTGTATCTAAAAATAGGTATTTGTATACCGGTGGAATCTGTACCGGTATTCTGCAGATGTCTTTGGAGGCGGCATTTGAAAGTCGGGGAAAATTTGGTGTGGAGTCCGCCTTTGGAGTATGTAAAATACGAGTTGAGGAGTGGTAGTGAGAAGTCTGAAGACATTATTGTCCTGAAACAAGCAAGTGAACTCCCTGTTCGACATTAAAAAAGATTGGAACGAAGCAGTTTCAATGACATTTTCCGTTGGGTTATCAGCAAGCTACATATCAAGAGACTAAATGAATTCTGATCTTTCAAACAAGGTAGATTCAGATCCATAGTAGACATATCTTAGTCGCTACTGGATCTTTGTCAATGGTATAGGGATCAAATTATGCGTGTGATTTACCATGACGGAACTTGACTGCCATAGTAGGCTCTCACTGCTCCGTGCAATATCTTCCAAAGAGGCTTCCGGAAATGATTCAATGGAGGAAGCGTTTGAGTCTTCCTCCAATTATCTGGTTGTGCGTGAAATTTTGGAATGGAACCGTCGCCAGATTTAATAAACAAATCGATCATAATGATACTTCCTACTAATAGCTTACGATTCTTTCTTTTCACTAGTATCTTATGCAGCTTACATGTCTAGTAATGCAGACAATGCGTCAAAGCCAAGTCAGAATGGATATTCCACATCGGCATGATATACACACCTATTATCCATTTTCAATGGCCACACCGCAGCAGTGACTGTGAACTGAGATTAAATATGAGTTCGTTGGAGAAAGCCTCAAAAAGGCAGACTCCATAGGCCTATCTCAATTTTGATTAACAGACTGCGTTTGATAAATTGTATCTTCAATGCAAGTCCAGCTGGAGGTCCAGGTTAGATGGGTCTGTCATGTTGTTGTTACATTCAACACTAGCGGACCCGAAATCATTGAAACTGTTCTGCAAACCTGTGAACCTCTGTTGGTCGATCGTCAAAGACAACGATTACTGGATTACGACGTCCGCATCTCGCGTTAGAAGGGGATACCAAAACAACAGTAAAAAATAGTCATCCTTTTTTGATCCTACTTACATTCTTGTACGCAGTGGCCGTGCCCGCACTTTGCTCATGTGTTGTCAGTTGCGGCAAATGATGGGATGGAAGGATGCCGCTTTACTTAATCGCTGATTATATTTTGATGATGACTGTACCCTGCTGTCCTCTGCCAGTCGCAATAGGCGTAGAGTAAAAGAGCCTGCACATACAACAGCTATCCGCTATTCCATCGAAACCTGGAAGAGAAGGTGGTACTACCTCTCCAGCTGCTGCACAACTTGAACTTGTGTTGGATTTTGCTTGTCATGACGATTATAAACATCAAAATGAGTGTACGAGAGATTCAGAGAGAGCGTGTACCCGTGAGGTAACAGGATTGAAATTTGTTTAATAGTGGATGCAGCCGCTATCCGTGAGCACGCGTGCGTGTCTTCTCCATCATTTCAAATCCCACTCGTCGCCGATAACGGGCAGGCCAAGGCACTGGCCTCGAGGCCTCACCAACACCTTCCCCAGCCAGGATATGTACCAAAGCACGAGTCACCACACCATCTCGAAAAGTTTTTTCTTGTGCATTTACAAACTAAGTCAGGGCGTCGCATCCGCATGATATCATTTATGAATTGTACCCACTCGAAAGGGTAAGAAAACCAGGTATAGTTGCTTAAAACGGATGCAAATCACATACAGATGCCTCCGACCTCCATTGTCCGACGGCGCATAGGCGTATTTGGCCTTTGTCCTGAATGGGACATCCACTGTCGGTGTTTCATCATATTTTTAAGCCGTTGAGACCCTCAGACATAGTGTGGGCCACAATATATGCAGATTACGCAGATACGGGGACTCAAACCTGGGGAAGGGAAGAAAAGGAATTTACAAAAGATATCGGTAAAGAGGGCTGTGTTGACCTCGAAAACGTGGCAAATATTGGAGCCAGGACTTATTTCCTGAGTCATTCAGTTCCCCAAAGAACTGTACAGTGAGGCCTAAAAGACCAGCGTAGTACAATCGATACATAGACAGCTATCCAAGAATTTGAATATGACAATAGTCGGAATGGGCATCGGTGGAATCTCAGTCTGGATTCGAATCCAATTCGAATCATGACACGACTTTTGACATGATCTAATCACGTGACATTATTTCTGAAGCAAAACCATTCCAAAAAGGCAAAATACAGGTTTTCTTTCGTCTTTCAGCACCGCCTTTCATGTCGCCTTTAGGTGTATCTGCAGAGCTTTCGGGCGACGTCCACATAATCAGATGGAATATCGCACGTCTTATGCCCAAAGGAATACCCAAGTCACCATCGCTCATCTGCTTAAAGTGTTACAACTACACAATAGTGCGAAGCCGCGCCTCCGAGATGTAAACTCCGCGTTCTGTTGATTGATATTTCGCGTATGTCCAAATAAGCGTTTTTGGACTGTGAGTAAAGGGTCCACCTCTCCCTGGCAGTCTATCGGTGAATGATCTGACCGCTTTCTTGCCCGATTTACAGAGATCTCCTGTTTCTGGCCAACGCTCATGATCATTGTAGATACACGACTTCGATCCACGAGTTTCAATTTTGGGTTGTATCTATGACTGGACATGACTGGTAACACATCAGCATAAGTTCCCGAGCATTGATGACGCTATATTGGTCTCCCTGCTAGTTTATCGAGGTTTTAAAGTCCTCGCAAACTCGATCGAAAAGAATGTGTTAATTCTTCCCCTTCTATAAACTGATTCTATGTCATCCCGACACGGGGCATCAAGCCGCAATATGCCTCCCAAGATCGTACTGTATGACGTACGAGGACATAGTGCACAACCATGGATGCCCAATATCTGGAGAATTAGGTGAGTTTACCCACTCACATTAATACAGCAATATTTCGCTGATTGTTACTTTTCTTTCCAGGTTTATTCTCAATTACAAACGCCTGCCATACGAGACTATATGGGTCGAGCTTCAGGACGTCGACAGAACGTTGAGCCATATCAATGCTCCTCCATCGTCTACGCGCAGCGACGGTCGTCCAATGTACACATTGCCTGTAATTGTCGACCCAACGCGCAATCCATACTCCCCTCTCATTTTGTCGAATTCAAATACCATTGCCGAATATCTAGAAGCAACATATCCCGCTCGTCCTGTTTTCCCTCCAGGAACGAGGGCAGTCCAGGCGCTCTTCGTACATTTCATTCAAGAGGTATTCTCCAAGCCTCTCCTTCCAATATTGGTTCCTATGAGTCACCAACTGCTACCGGGAGCAACTCAATCTCACTTCCGTGGAGGACACCCTCCTGCTACGACTTTGGTTGGACCGCAACGAGAAATGGCCTGGCAAGCAGCAAGAGAACAGTTCGATTTTCTTGCTGCAATTATGGACAAAAACACAGGAGACGGGGAGGGTGACGGTGTCGTCGCTTTTGCGGACGAAGTCACTTATGCTGACTTCGCTCTTTGCTCCATCTTAATCTGGATTAAGAGGATGGACGCCCATGATGGATGGGCCAGAGTACGAACATGGAATCATGGTCGTTGGAGCCGCCTTTTGGATCGATGCCGCGAATACATGGACGAGCGCTGATTCTAATCGCACTGGACGGCATCCTTTCTTGTGCTTACGGAATTTTTCTCAATCACTTTTTCTTATTTCATTTCGGCGCATCTGAAGCAGAGAAACTGCCTCATTCTCATATCTACAATCGCAGACAATGTTTTTATTATTGGTCTCGAGTATCTTACAGACTGTAGCACGATAGTATCTAGTCCTTCCCACTGTATTTCTAGAATGTTTTCCTGATTACCACAAGTTGCACAACGTAATAATGCCTAATACTCAATCCGGAACCCCAGTATTGTAGAGAAAGTTTCCCAGTTATTCATACGTACGCCTTGTATCGGCCCCGACTGTGTACTGTGCACGAGCACTGCGCTTAGTGAAAGGGAGGTAACTCTGAATACCACTTTAACCTTTAACAGATACTAGGATTTGAGCAAGACTAATGCGCAGGTCATATCTGGAGATAAGAAAGCGAGTCAACCGGATGTAAGTATCCAATGGCAGCTGGACTATTTTACTTCAGCCGTATCCTCAACACAGGATTCAAAATCACGGGCTTGAACTAGGGTGACAGGATCTGTCCTTATAAATAGGCTTCTTTCGAAGTTTCTTCCTTGATAAGGTGCTGCAGTGCTCCCTCATCTATTCGTGTCTCCAAAACTTTAACGCAGTGCTACTCTAACTGTAACCGACTCGTATACACTAAGAGACTCATGATGTATCTCCATCAGTGCTAGAATAAACTAAGGGTCAAAGATATATTGTGCAGAATGCAGAGCCCTACGTACCATCGCAGTCGTGCGTTGCTATCTTTCACACGTAAAGCACAGGAGGACCGTCGCTATAATACCAACTACCGGGATACACGGTTATTCTGAGGTCAAGAGATCTCGTGCCCACTTTGAATAGCAGAGAAAATTTCTGGGATTGATTATGTGTGGGTAATATGCGTCCACTAAAAGACAGAAAAGGCAGCAGAGATTAATCCAATGTGTGCAAAGCTGTAGAAATGACTTCCCCGGAGTATAACGCTAAGATAAGGACGACCATCACTGAAAGGCTGGACTTGGTCTATTTCTAGAGCCGGGATCCCCGCAGACAGAGATTGTAATCAGCCTCCGCCAGTTCAGAGCTGAACCGACAGTTCCGACAACCGGCAGGCCAGGCGACTGCGACTGCCTCTGCCTCAACAACATTTCAAAGATGAGCAGCCACAGCTTGGCACCGCTGAGCTGCCCACTTCTAAGTCATAACTCGTTATCTAGAGTACGCATGACAAGACCAAACATGACTGACTAATGACATGGCTGACCTATAAACATACAGGTGATGATGAATAGCTGTGGTCCTGACATGTGTAGATCTGATATCATTGATTGTACATGAAGCACATAGTATTGAATTATCAACCTGTCTTTTGTACGGAAGCGAGATGTTTTGACTGACCTTTGTTAATCCGTTGCTTAGCGTTCACGATCTCAAATGAAATGGTTAATGAGATTCATTATCATTATACTATGCCTGTGGCATAAATAGTATCTATCATTGATCGTATTCTAACCAGCTGCCTGAGCTCGCTTACAACGTCAAAAGGAGGAATCTATTTTAATGACCGGAATAATCGATTCCACAGACCTGGCGCAACTGGCAGCTAAGGAATGGACGATTGCAACGCATTACCTTGAGAATTACTAGTAACATCTCCGACCAATCGTGAATTCAAACACTATAGTATACATAGCACAGGTGACTCTGTTTGCGTATCTGTGGATAGCTTTAGACTCATGCTGCTCCCAAAGCGTGTTATTTAGAGATGCGTTGCGAGATCTAACTTCGGAACGAAAGGTCGATATGATTCAAGAGAAGTGATACCTAATGCGAGTGGTACCGAGTTCATTGCTTCCAACGAAGGTCCGACTGATATCTGTATACCTAGTGGTGACACTGTTAGAGTGATACATGCACATGAAAACAACTCGGCGAAAGCGTAACATACACGGGCTAATACATCGTCTGGAATTTGAAACTACAAAAGGAAACATATTTCGCTGTATCCGGCTGTGATATCTTTAATAGACGCCAATTAGACGCTCATATCTAACTAACCCGGAACGCGTATTATATCTTTAGTAGACGCCAATTAGACGCCCATATCTAACTAAACCAGAGCGCGTATTAATTCCACTACTCGGTACACAATAATTGAGATCAGCTAATAGCGGTAATTGTGAAGATGTTTGTCGCATGAAACGGCAAATCGTTAGTCACCGGATGCAGCTGGATACGAGCCGCCAAGTTGGTGCTTGATAGAAATCCAATTCCCCAACCCACATAATCGAGTCATCGTTATTGAGGCACACACATAAGCGCTTAGACCAAAAGCAGGTTCGTGCGTGCTCCTGCTTCGAAACGGGCCGAGTGATCCGCTTTAATTAGCATTATCTCGAGTTTTGAAGCCCGAAGCTGCTTGATAACCTTTTTAAAATAAAAAAGAGATATATAGCGAGTCTTTGAGCTTCTTTTGATTGTTTTTTCCGTTAAAAAGGATACGGAGAGAATTTAAAGCTTGAGAGTTGCTTGAGATGTTAATCTTGCCACTGAGCTATAAATAGCTACATATGTGAACTGGTGACCACTGACAATCAAATTGCGGAATCCAGAACGGTAAGCCATCCCCTATGATTGACAAGAGGATGGCCTTATTCTTCGTAATGTCTTTCGGGAATTTTCAATTGGACTCTGTTCGGGCTGGAGGTATTGTCATTTATCGTGGTCCTATAGCAAAACCGATTCGGGGCATTGATGTACTTATCAGATCCGCCAATTACTACAGAGATTCCAGAGCTGCCTTTAACGTCAAATCTCACGCAGATCCGGGATGTACATCCCCCGGGTTTGGTGTGTAAATCTTGCTGACGTTCCCTTAAACATGCCGTCTTCCGAGCGCAGGGAAGCACGTACTGGAGCGCAGCTGCGAGACCTATCCATTCGTGTGAATGTGGATATTTTTCTGTTACCAATTGAACTCCCGTCGCTATGGTCAGGTTCTGATATTTACAGTCATTCTAGGTCTTCCTTCCCGCCCTTCTTGAACTTGACCCGAGCCTCTGAGCTGCGCTACTTTGTCTCCGACTATTGGAAAGTATCCTGGAACACATGCAAGGAATCCCTTTGCTGGTATTCTCCTGCATTGCACTATACGTATGTCAGAAGCTACTAGGATTCTGGAGAGCAGTGCAATCCATACAGTTTGTGATTACACCTGTCTGAGTATTGTTATTATCCTCACCATCCGACCATGATTGTATAGGAACCACCCTGGACTACGACAGCTCTTCTCTCCCCGAGCCTATTTGGGCTTCTATTGCCAAGAATTAAGTATCTCAACCAAGGGAGGAATGCATTATTCTTGGATAAACACCAGGTGTTTGCAGAAGCCGGATGGGATATCATCTCCTCGGTAAGATAAGGTGTTACATATACCGTATCTGGAGCCTTCTAACCAGCTTTTGAGCAGATAACTATTTATCCAAATAACAGAACTGCTCTCCTTCTTGCAGATGCCGCAGCTATTAAGGTATGTATGCTATGATTGTAAATTCTCGAGATCCTGCTAACAACTTAGATTCGATTCGCTGATACGGCTATTGCAGGAAGTCACCTCTTCGCGAGCACGCTTCCCAAAGCCTGCCCACCAGTACGGAGTTCTGTCCTTCTATGGCAGCAACATCGTTGCTTCCGAAGGCGAAGAGTGGAAAAAATACAGAAAGATCTCAGCACCGGCGTTTTCTGATGTATGCAAATGATTTTTCATCTTCATTGAACTGCGGAACCTTCGCTGACGTGATGATTCTCCGGCTTCGTTATTCCGCAGCGTAATAATAAGTTGGTTTGGGATGAAACTCTCAAGATTGTCAACGGGCTTTTTGAAGACGTCTGGAATAATCAGGATGTGGTACATGTCGACCATTGCCTGGACATAACGCTGCCTGTGAGTCCCACCGTACACCACCTGCTTAGTTCTCTCTACTCACCAGCCTAAATCGATATTAAGATTGCCCTTTTTGTAATTGGAGTCGCAGGTGAGTCTTTGTCCCGATAGCGGCGCTTGTAGAGGAACAAAAACTGATGAAGGCATAAGGATTCGGCAAGACTATTTCATGGAAGCAAGACGACGTCATCCCTCCTGGACATTCCATGACGTTCAAAGATGCCCTTCATACAGTTACGACACATTTCTATGTCAAGATACTCGTTCCTTCATGGGCTATGGGGTTTACTGCGAAGACCAGGAAGACGAGGCAAGCTTTCAGCGAACTACATGTGCGTGCCATATTCCATATCTGGAAAGAAGCGATTATTGGGCGGTATTTGACACTCCTTTCTTTATGCAGCTATACATGAAGAAGATGGTACGAGAACGACAAAATGATGAAAAGGTCGAACGGGACGATTTGTTGAGTAGTTTACTTGCAGCGAATGACCATGATCTAGACGGTTCGACTTTGAGCGAGGACGAGCTAATCGGTATGTTCATCTCCCATTAACCGGCATCCAAGCTAATTCTTTACCGTTCGCTTTCTCGAGGCAACATCTTCATATTCTTGGTGGCTGGACACGAGGTAATCAATCTTTGTATGCAAGATAAGATTTGCGCTTTAAATCCGTGGACAGACAACGGCGCATACATTGTGCTTCGTATTTGCTTTGCTGGCGCTCTATCAAGACGAGCAGGAGAAGCTCTACCAGCATATCCGGTCGGTTGTCCCTAAAGATAGAGAAGCCGTGAGTATTCCCGTAAGTTAACCTTGAGTTCAAAGCTGATCCTACCTCAGACGTATGAGGATATGCCAGCGTTAACATATGCCATGGCGTGCGTACCGATTGAATCGTCGAGGTTTTGATGGTCGTTCGATTACTCATTATTTGCAGCGTCTTCTACGAGACTTTACGTCTTTACCCGCCGGTAAGGAGGAAATGACCAATACAGCAAGTAAAAAATATTGAAATGAAATCCTCCACAGGGACCAGCAGTGCCTAAGGTTTCGGCTGAAGATACTACTCTCGTAGCCGGTAACATCAATGATGAGAAGTTAACGGTTCCGGTGCCAAAAGGAACTCCTTTGACTCTGTCTGTCGCTAGTGTACATTACAATCGTCAGTTGTCGCCCATTTTACCCGATTGATCGACAATTACTGAACGAGTCTTTTGCTGCTAGCTCGTTATTGGGAGGATCCAACGTCGTTCAAGCCGGCTCGCTTCCTCGAAGATTGGCCCCGTGACGCATTTTTGCCGTTCAGTGCAGGTAAGCATCGATGCTGGGGCGTCTGACTGGTTCCCCAAAGATCATATGCTGACCCCTTCTTACAGGAGCTCGTGCATGCCTTGGACGAAAGTAAGCCGTCTTTGAATTATTCTGAACATTGACTGAACGCTGTCGTTAGATTTTTTGAGACCGAAGGCATAGTGACGCTCACAACACTAGTTTCAAAATATAAGATCACCGTGAAGGATGAGCCCCAGTTCGCAGGGGAAACGTTTGAACAGCGCAGGGAGAGAGTTTTGACCATCGGATTCGGTCTCACTTTGACGTGGGTGCTACGTTCGAATTGTTCTCATCGATTGGTTGAACTGACCATCTTCGTTTCATTGTTGCTAGGCCTGTTCGTGTGCCCTTGACCTTTACACGAAGGACCTGAAGGGCGATTGACGTAAGTGATAGTAAGAACAATAATGATCCTACCTTTTAAGTCCCACGTGCATCGGGCGGCGATTTTAGCAATGTTACGACCTTTTTACGAGCATGTAGCAAGCACAATGATGGTAGCAACTTGCACTTTTATCCTTCATCAGAAATACTATGCCTTGGCTACTAAATTAGCCGGGTATTCTGCCATTGCAAACGACATGTCAGATCGAGGTTCTGTGTGATTGTATGAATACCTGTGTCGACATCGCGATAAGTAAGCTGTCAAAGCGCATCACCTGTGAGATATGACCTCGAGTTCTTAACCTCAACATGGGCTTGAAGGGTGACAAAATACTTTTTCTTCAGAAAAGGTTTTCTTATAGGCGTACCTTTTGTTAATGTAGACCATACCAATGTAGACCACAGTCTTCGCTCTCCAAAGAATAAAAGAGCAGCCACAGCACAAAGAAATTGTATTCCAAGAAAAGTGGTAAAACATGGTGGTTTTAGTTCAAGGAGTGTGAGTCTTGTGACAAATTTAAGAATTGATGGCGATTTATTGAACCCCTTGCACGTTGGACCCTGAACTACTTGGATGGCTTTCTATTAAAGCGATATCCTCTTCAACATCGTCCAATGGCTTCGTCCTCATCGTCGGGGACGTCATGCCCCCATCGTCCTCAGCAGTGACCATACCTGTTCCAGGGAAGTCCATCCTCAAACGTCCACCACCAGTTCAACAATCTCTCTTCTCTCGCTTCACCCGATTTCTACCAACGCAGAACCAACCTCAGCCTGCCAGCGATGAGGAGGCCAAGCCGCTGAAGAGGGCCCACTTCATATTGCCACAGATATCTGTTGTATACCCTATATCTTCGGTCAATCCACCATCAACCCCAACGCTGAAAGAGGAGAAGCGGGCGATAGAGGAAAGGGAACAGGAAAGAAGGAAAAAGGTTGTTCGAGGGAGTCCAAACAGTCCTCGCGGTCAAGATTCAGACGAATGGTGGTCCATGGACAAAGTAGAGTCGTTCTACAGAGAGTGTTGTGCTGGTTGCGAAGAGGAGCCTGACCCAGCGATCACCGTCGCCCTCAAGGTACTTGCTAAAGTTACGGTCTCCACGGTATCTTTGTCTCATTTTCACTTTTTTTTACAGCACACATCTCCTAGTAGTCCTCGAACAGTCGATTTCTCTGGCGTTCAGCTAACTTTTACTTCTGCGTCCATTCTTTCTGATGTCTTTTCCATCGAGTGGGGCCTGCGCAAGTTGGTTTTCCGAGAGTGTGATTTAGATGACCACGTATGTTCTGATCCAACTGTTTTCTGTATCGTATTATATTGACCTGAAGTGCACAGACTATAAAACCAATTTTGCATGCACTCCTGATTCCAGGAACTCTTTCGTTTCTATCAGTCGCGTCGAACCGCAAATTGAAAGCAGCCGCTTTTCGCCTTATTGGTGCATACGTCAAGAAGGTAACTCGGAACTTCCTCCTGATGTTCAGCATGCTTATATCCCTGTCTAATAGGCCAAAACTCTGCAATTCCTCGATCTATCTCAAAATTCGCTTGATAAGAAGTCCGTGGAGTACATTGTGGCGGCCTTGGAAACGGCCCCTGATCCAGGTCTCGTATCCCTACGTCTGGACGATTGTGCACTGCGGCCAGCAGCTCTGGAGACGCTATGTATGTCTTTTATTCTAACTTGTATATTTTCAGGACGTTGAACCCTATCTAAAGGTCGAGCCGTTCGTACGTCGTCTCTACGCAACATCTCGCTCCGACACAACCATATATCTGTCAGCGGGGGCGTGGCTTTGGCTCTCATGATACGGGACTACCCTGACATTGTACCAAACCCGCAATCCCCCTCGACGCACAGTGGACCCTATTCACCTTCCTCTTCAGCGGCGTCTTCTCCTACAATCTCAGTAGCCAGTCTCTCCTCCATAACCTCCTCTCCGTCAACACCAACAGCTCATGTGAACGGCCCCAACGTTGCTAAACCATCAGTGCCTGTCCTCCCACCACCCCGCCATCCAACGACGGTCGGCATGCAAACCACGTACACCCCCTATGTGCCGAAGGCAAGGCGTGGAAGAGCCGCTCCCACCACCGCTGTCAATCCGCTCTCGCCGACGGGACAGCATGTTCCGATCATCACGTCATCTTCGCAGGGAGGTGTAACGACGCGCCATCCACCGCCTCCAGGTCCGCCTGGCGCGAATGCACACCATGATGCGGGGCCCAGCGCAGCTTTGCTCGATAAAGTCAGAGCCCTGGATTCGTTGCCTAGACTGGGAGCTCTTAGGACGCTCGATTTGAAAGGAAATGACCTCCGGGTGAGTGGGTTTGGCGGATGTACGTGGCTTTGAGGCTAATGTTCAATCTAGTCCGGCGTCACATATCTGGCCCAAGTACTGAAGCGTAATAGAACTTTGAAAGTGCTTAACCTTAGCGAAAACAAACTCGACGTTCAGTGTCTCGTGAGCATAGCAGAGGCTTTGGTGGGTTCATGATAACTTCATGCTCTCTATCGAACATTCTCTGAATCCCCGCTCTTGACAGAAATACAATTCAAGTCTTGAAACACTTGATCTCAACAAGAATCCATGCTCAGGACCAGGCCTGGAAGGTGTAAGTTGTAAAGCAGATGCATTATTTCTCTCTTTGCTAAGAATAACGCAGATTCAATCATTGCGAACGGCATTTACGCTCAACACGGCTCTGAAAAGGCTATTCTTATCCTCCACCTCCATGACCTCCGATGGAGCAATCGCACTCGCCGAATTCCTTCCAGAATCAACCTCACTCCTCCACCTCGATCTAACAATGAACGACATCGACATCGCGGGCGTGATGGCTTTGAGTTCGGGCCTAAAAGCCAACCACGTCATGCGATGTCTGGACCTGAATATTCCGCCTGGCGACGAAGAGTTTGCACGGTCAGTCTTGTTTTCTATGTTGGTATTGCCATTGAATCGGATTATTTATGCAGAATGTGTAGGGAGATTCTGAACTCGTGTGTGCGGAATACGGAGGAGGCAGAGCGGCTTTCGAAGGCGGTGGAAGGCTCTACTAAGGCTAGTGGGCGTGGGTTGGGGAAGGGTGTCTGGGGTATGATTGAGGAGAGTGAGCTTGCGAAGTCGATCAGGCTCGGCGAAGAGAAGAAGGCGAGTGAATTAGATTGCATTTCCTGTGCTCGAATGATATTGACCTTTTTTCGATTTTTGCAGAATGGGGCTGATGTTGTCGTACGAGCTTGGGCATATGTGACACAGCTGAGCAATCTTCTTGCGCTGGACATGTCAAAATCCCCTTCTACTCCCAAGGCATCGATACCTTCGAAAGAGCTGGTTTCAAACGCTAAAAACGTCGCCGCCGAGCTGGCTTCCATGATCCAAGAAACCGAGGATCCTTTGCGGCTAGAAGAACTTCTAGGCATAAACGACCAGCTTCTCTCACTGCTCAAAAAGGTTCCAGGCGGCACCAGACCAAACTTATTCCTGCAAGGGCTTGGGCTCTCTTTCGACAGCGCTCAGAGCTCGGAGGACGATGGTGACGGCCGGTTGGACGGCCTACCGCATATCAACGGGCGTAGCCGTGCGGTGAATGGGCATGTACACGATTCTTCTGATTCAAGCAGCACGTCTAGTCTTTATGAGGATGATTCGAGGACACCTACGACGCCCAAAATTGATAAGGGCAAGCGGAAGGCGGAGCCTGAGCCGGAGAAACTTGAACCGGTGCTCAGCCCCAAACCGTTCCGCATTTCTGAATCGGAGAGCGAGGATGAGGATGGAGTACGCTATCTACGCGTTGGGGATGTCGCATCTCCCAATGACAGGTTTGTGGAATAACATTACTTTTTCCACAGGTTTCTGACACCTCGTGGTTTTTTCGCAGATCTCGCAGCTGGGTAGAGGAAGAAGGCGAAGTTTTCAGGAAGGGGCAAGTGCTCCTCGGTCCTGAAGAGATGGAAGGAGAGTACGCGGGTGAGGAATTGCGAAAAGAGGTACGTGTTCTAAACGCGCTGATCAATCGTTATCTAATAACACGACTGCTTAGCTTCTTGAAGCTATGGTCGAACGCCCGCCCCACGACCCCTTACTGACGAATTCGGCGTCGAAATTGTCAGTGGAATGCCAGATCCCAACTTGCCTGCGGGCAACGGTGACAGGTCTCCTCGCACACCAACTCCTTCTTCACCAATAGTCACTGAGAGCTCCAGTCCAAAACCATCGCCTAGGCCATACATATCACGCAGCAAGTCGGCTACCAACTCACTCCTGAGCCTCATTTCACCGACGATTTCCTCGCCCTCGACGGAACACCTGGATGTGCCGCCCAGCCCTGCATCCGCAGTATCTGAAAGAGAGTCATTTTCCAGCCCTTCGTTGAGCGGAAGCCGGCCGTCCATCTCTAGGAGTCATTCTTCACCGACGACGCCCACTGTTGGGTCGTAGCCTAGCTCGGCAATTGAATGATCTTTGCTGGAGTATTCATGTCTTTCGGATGCCTACTCGGAACACATCATATCAGGACATCCATCTATGAAGGCCTAAATCCTTCCATCCATTCTTTTCACTATCTTTCGTGCGGATCCCCATTCACCACAGTACTAGTTAATACCTTATTATCGCCCAAAGTCATAAGCTCATTTTTTCATACATAACTTTCGGAATCCAGACCAAAAACAGGAGCTATTGTTGCAAAATAACTGACCACTTTTAATCTCACTCTATAATATCTAGTTAGGTTGTCTATTGTCAGCCTATGGTTCTAACTTCTGGCTGTTTGGGTAGTTTTACCATCCTTTTCTAGTGTACTTAGGTCTTTGTTTTGGCCCTTGGGCGACATTAATGGCGTCAAGGTCTCAAAAAATGGCGAAAAAGCTGCTTTAAGTACAAAAATGTGCCTGAAAAACCCACCCGAGAGTGCGGCGCGCTGTGCGCTGCCGCGGGGCGGCGTGAGATTAGCAACCGTCGAACCCTTTTTCCACCTTTCCCTCAACAATGGCTCCCCGAAAGGCTTCTGACGCTCCTGCAGCTGAGCCAAGGCGCTCTGGACGTATTGCATCGCAACCTGCAGTACCCGTCCCTGAAAAATCTGCTCCAAAGCCCAAGGCTCCCAAAGCAACGAAGAAAAAGATCGGCTGAAGCTCTGGATGAAGCCAAGGACGGCGAAGCAACTGCCGCTAAAAAGGTCACTGCTTTTTATCTCTTTTTCGTTTTGTTGATACTTATATTCTTTTTTTTTCTTTTTTCTTATCTTTTTCTTCGAAATACTTGTAGGTCAAAGCTGATTCAGATGACCCTGATGCTGCTGCTCCTGCCGCAACTGAAGAGGCCCCTGCTGCAGCTGAGGCGGAAGGCAGCAACGCCGCTGCTGAGTCTGAGCCCAAGCAGCTTGAAATTGGTGACAGCCTGCCTGAGCTCACCCTTCAAAACGAAAAGGGCGAGGACGTCAAAGTCGCAGAACTCGGCGCGGAAAAAGGAGTGATTCTCTTCCTCGTTCCCAAGGCAGATACCCGTATTTCTTATTACCGCTGTATTACTGCATTTGACAACATTCTCATGCCTTTTTTGTTAGCTGGATGCACTACCCAAGCCTGCGGATTCCGAGATAGTTACCCAGACTTCACGTCGTTGAACTACGATGTGTACTGCCTGAGTGCTGACACTCCTACTGCACAGAGCAAATGGCAAACTAAGGCGAGTTTGGCCGGCTTTTACATCTTGATTTTGTCAAACTAACATCGTTTTCGTTGGATTTTTAGAAGGAGCTGCCTTACCCTCTCCTTTCAGATCCCAAGAGGCTCCTCATCACAGCCTTGGGCGCAGGCGCAGGCGGCAAGACGAAGAGAAGTCATTTTATCTTCGCAAAGGGCGGCAAACTTGTGGAGAAGAAACTTCCAGTAACACCGGCCGACAGGTAGGTTTCTCTCGAAATGACTGAATATATGTTCGAAAGCATTGACATTTTGTACGCAGCCCCAAGTTGGCACTCGCGTTTATCAGAACTCAAACCGAGTGATACAAATACATGTCACAAAACGTGAAGGCACTACATTATCTGTACTATGATCTTCTCTGTTCTGTTTATCTTGGTAATTATACAATGTGTGGTTTCTTGTCTCTCATGTCGTGCGTTGAACATTCTGAGCATCAGTCTACTGCCGCCCTCTTCGCAACAGGAACATATTCAACAAGAAGTCAAACGAACAGCGGGTTGTTCACTGACCTGGGCGGGAAACTATGAATCGTCTGCTCGTGAGGGTTATGTTCCAGCAATCCCTCACCTACAAACGTCGCCTGTTAGCTCCTGCAAAAGTGGCTCCTCAAAAAGAAACAAACACGTACCAAGGGACTCTAATCCCGAATCATCAAGCCTTATTCCACGTCCACGCCCTCGATAAGGACTCATCGAGCTTTCGTCAAAGCGTCGCCTGTTGAGGATGACGGGCAGAACGTGGAATCTTCGACCTGAAGACACCTCCAGCTCTCCAAATGCACTCCATTCCTCATCTGCACTTCCTCTCCTTCGAGCCTGCCACGAACAGCATTGGCTTATAGCAAGGTAAAGGTACAGCCCCAGCGTCAAGATAAGGCAGATGAGGAAGACTCTAGAAACCCGGCCCACTCGAAATCGACCGAAAAACGAGCGAAGTGGGCTCGGACAGTGGCCACGATAATAGCCAAGGAGACGAGTCCAGTGAGGAAAAACTCCTCGATACTGGTAATGATAGAAGAAAGCATTGAGTACTAACGATTAAAGAAGGGACAGTCGAAGAAAAGGGAGCACCTATGCCCGAAGCCGCCTTTTAATACAAATCGTCAAAAAGGTTCCTGGTGCTTGAGATCCGGGATCTAGTTGGATCTAAGCGACAGCATGGCAGGTTGCCCATGCCAACCTACACCGAGCGGCTTTACTTAGCTTTACTTATATTATCCCATTTCGGATATTGTCAATTGGTTCGTTGCTTTTCTTAGGTCCAATAGATATCCTTTAAAGGCTATAGACTAAGATGAATTCTCTGGTGACCACTGACAATGTGGTTAGAAGATGCAACCCTTCAGTTTTCACATACGACGGCGGGATAAAACCCCGAACTACATAATCTATCTTGGGATCCCAAGGGATGTCAGTATGGGCGAGACAACCACGACATGGTGGGACAGGTGGGATTTTCCACTGCCCTTTCTGGTGACGCATTGTTTGCGCACTAGGTAGTCGGGTCCGATCGCCGTTTGTATCAAGCTGAGGACAAGGTGTTTTTCTTCTTAGTACGCAATTGACCCCTCTCTGACAAGCCTATATATTATTGCATGTGTTCCCCAAAGTGAAATCTCACAGAAACAAGCAGCTTGTGACCTCATTAGAATTTTTGTATTGATTCTTTTGACCGGCCGAAATCATTGAGGCCGGTGGACAGGCGCCAGGCTGTATATGTAATTAACCCCTTGCAATAGTCTGCAGCGCTATATTAATAGAAATCGATTGGACCGGACGAGAGTAACATCCTCCGCAGTAGCGTCCTGATACAAAGAAGGGCCTTGCCTGACAGTAAAGGTCGCCTTGAAACCCTGGACTATTGCTTATGGACCCTGTGAAATGTCTTATTCGTTTCTTTATTCATTACATATTCTACCAACCTTTCT
Source organism: Psilocybe azurescens (assembly GCA_023853785.1). Taxonomy (NCBI): domain Eukaryota; kingdom Fungi; phylum Basidiomycota; class Agaricomycetes; order Agaricales; family Agrocybaceae; genus Psilocybe; species Psilocybe azurescens. Next base: position 170,904 of record JAJIRX010000983.1, read on the forward strand.
ATGATCAATACACCGGCACTACTGTCAAAATTACATATTTATACAAACGACTACTTATGCCTAAAGTGATGTAGGAGTTTTGAGAGGCCAATATGATGTTCGTTAGTAAATAAGTTCCAAAATTCTATTGACCCTGATTGTGCAGAACAATCGGAAATTTTTCAGAATCATACACGAAGATCTGTGCAACCTTGTGGAGACGACTCGTCATATGATCTTACCTGCTCTTTTGCAAGGCAAGGGTACAAAGCCATAATTCGCGAATACGAAGTGCGTAATGAGGGGTACTCGGAGTAGTGGATTGTTACCGACCTGTAAAGCGGAAATTTTTGTCACTTTAGACGAGTAACGCGAGTAATTCATTGAAAACTATGAGACAAGCATGCGCAGAATACAATCGAACATCTCTTAAAATTCTGCTCCATTAATTAGAGCCGTTGTATGTCTACATCAAAGCGCAGTAGAAAACAGGAATGGGGTAAGGGTCCTCGTGCTACTTCATAGGTGGCGACTGAACTTCAAGCTTGAGCACTGACTGTCCTTTCGTCAAAGAACTCAGCCAGATGTCTGCTGCCTAGTAGGACGGCGGTAGAGTGACGGCGGGGTGTAATTTCTATGTATTCACCTGTCTGGAATAACTCGCAGGGTTACTGAACGCAAACAAAAGAAAATTCTCTTCTTTGTCCGTGGCAGATACCCCGGCGACGGGAGAAGCTAGGACGAGCATGAGGTCTCTGGTGGGATTGCAAAGGCCCAAATTGTAAGGACAGAATTGAGGTCGGAAGCCACTACTGACCTGGGAAAGAGGAACAGAAGTCCGAGAAAGGGCGTCGTGGATTTGCTGAGGCAATGCTTATCGTAAGACTGACTGCCTGAGACATGAGCTATAGCTTGAGACGACCAAAACATGGCTTGAGAATTCAATGTAGAACTCGCTGGGATAACGACTGTATAGTAAGAGTGACTGGCGTGATTGCATTGCCATGCATCATTTTAATCTTGGATCCATCCTGGCCGTACGGTTCCGTTTTTTCATGCAGTCTCGACCATTACAAAAGATGGCCGAGAAAGAAAGTTAGTAAGATTGGTGATGAGAAAAGTTGAACACATTGCAATACGCCCCGACAAGCGATGTCGGATGTATCCATCTGACTGGAGCAAATTTCTCCTGCTTCTTTGTCCACAAGTCCACCCACGAGATGAGAATCTGGGACGAGATCCAAATCCTCAGTGGTAGGATTGCTGGAGCTTCAAATAGCAATAATATTGAGGTTGACGGCAGAAGGCCAGGAGGTAGGCCACATTTGACCTGGGAAAGAAGGGAAACATTGATCTCAGATGGGAGACCGAGGGATTACTGTCGCAAAGAATTTACATCAGAGCTGACTGGTTAAGGCACATGCGTAAAAACGCCAGCCACCATGCCGTCTTGAATCGGCCGTATACTAGTTGTCAGAATCCCTCGTATTCCAGGTACAATGTACCAGCGTTTGTGCTCTTTCAATGGTAACAGTGAATGAGCTTCAAACATGATAAGTACCTCTCTTTTTGTGAAAAATCGAACTGATTGGGGCCGACTTTCTGCCACTTGCGATATTGAGGAAGGGGAATCGGGTTTATATCCTGACTTGTGTGTCTGGAACAAGTCGGAGGGTCATTAAATCCAACCTGAATTTGTCTGCTCCAATAACCAGAGATACACAAGAACCAGGTCTATGGTAAGATTACTGAGTTCTTATTTACCACAATAAGGAGGAACCGCGCTCTTGAATCCTTGACTCCGGATCTCCAATCTAAGACCCACTGTTAACATGAGAAAAGGACAAAACGTCACAGGTTCCAGTTCCAATAAGAACATCGTTTATCTGGCGAAGCAACAAACAAACAGTCCCTTCCGCCATTTAGGTACATATTAAGCACCCGCACATCAAAGCGCAGTAAAACTTAGCCGTCTTCATGTCATCGCGTTCACCATGTAGGCCGACATACTCATTATGAAGTAATCATGAAATAACTGAGTTTTCGCGCGTTGCTTGAGACATCGAATGACCCGGGCGGTCCTTTGTAGATGCCCTCGAAATCAGAGTGTCGCCATACACATCGATGAGTCCACTGCATCTTGTTCGATAGATCCGCCAACAAGCAGAGTATGCAAAATCCATGCATTAGTTCCTAAATCTGTTTCTGAAATAGCGGCGCAGTAGAAGGTATCCACTACTTCTCGCAAAAATCCACATGCCAGAGCAAAGTGAGATCACCCCTTCATTCCTTAAAAATGAGTGTAGAGTCCCTAAAGGAACTAGAGTTTCCCAAAACTCCCAGACAAGATTATGTATTCATGCCAGAGTAAGACGGTGGAGGGCATGCTAGCCTACAAGTTTGTTGTAAGCTGATAAAGTGCCGTATAGGTGAATCAATACTGCTTTTTGCCACTGGATCCACATCGTATGCTATTCCATTTGTCAAGGCACTGTGAGGCTGCAGAGCAATTGTAGAGTTATCTTTTAAAGCGGACACCATGCCAGAACCAGGCCGCTGCTTGAAGGTGCCTCAAATACCAAGATTCAAGCTTTTCTGTCAAGATTACAGGCAAGTCTCCGAGCTGCAGTTAAAGCTTCTGTGTCTATGAAATGCACACAGGAGGATTATGTGAATCAGCAAGGTACCACTGGGGGTCCGTCCATGGCAGGTCATGAGGGTCAAGAAGAATCACGCATCATTGCGATCTGAGTTTCAACGTTACTGGGCCCGACGGCGAGGCTTTTGCGCCGAAGTCTCTTCTTTTGGATTCTCTTCGACTGTGGTAGAACACCTACAATGACTGTCTACCTCGTTCTGTCCGATACAGTTCTTCCTGGTCTTCTATCACCCAAGTACATGTAAAATCCAGGCCGTCGGTGTAAAACTAGCTCTCTGCTTTTTTGTTCCGCAAAGAGACGAATAATCGCCGTCAATTACACCAAACACGTGAAGTTCGGACTTCTGGCCCCTTTGCCAACTTTGGCCTTCCCTGAATGCATCTTTTCATCTGTACAGCCATAGAGTACAACACGTGGAGACTAGACTGAAGACAGTCTTCTACGTATAAAAGCCATGCTGTAAATTTAGAGAGAAGTCTTCGCGAAACCTCCCCCTCTTGGCCAGTGGCACCGTCTGAGACGTCTGTCAGCTTCTCCGTAGTTCCCGTTGGTCCGCAATCCAACTTTCTTGCCAGTTTGAACAAGAGCCATAATGCGTTGGGCTGCAACTTTCCTTATAATATTCACGCTTTTCGCGGAACTGTGCCTAAGTCAAACCACACAAATCGGATATTTGGCTCATAACTTTACCCTTTCTGCGCTGAATACCACATTGCCGAATACGAACGCGACGGGTGCACCTCTGGTACTAGGTCAAAATGGTGAGCTTCATTCCACCAGCCGCATAATAGTACTCACCAATCACGTACGATAGGCGCTAGTGGCGGAATAACTTTCTACGTGACATCGGTCAGTCTTGAACGGCTGACACACCTTGACCAAGCTGATAGTATCAATCTAGACTTATGCATCGTTTCCGTACAACGACTATCCTGCACTAGGACTCGTCGATAAAGGGTTGCGAGCATATGGTTCGACTGGTCGCTGGATAACCAATGCCACCGCAGTGACAAGCGGCGGCACCCTAGGATGGGTCACCACTACACTTTACGCACATGCCGCTCCTGAGATCTACTCAGTCGTCCGACTACCCGCATACGAATATCCGCTCCTAGCGGCGAATGGGTTCCATAACCTGTGGTCACTGTGTCCCTTCTCTGGGAATCGACCCCAGACCAACATTGTGTTTAACGTGACGGCGAATATTCCTCCTCCGCCTTACCTCGGGTTTGACCCGTCTCTTTGCTATGACGTGGTCGTCACTGTTATACCTGTCGAAGGGCACAATGAGTGGTAACGGTATGCCCATATTTCACTGGTTTAAGTGGTCACTGGGCATGGTTAACATCTACGTTATTTCAGACAACTCAAACGTACGAGATGATCAAACGATTTCAAAAATATACTCTTTACGATCTTGAACATTTATTTTATGGAATCGATTATACCAGAGGAACTTTCGTCTCTGCATTTACACATAGTATAATTCACCTGCTAGCTAACGTTTGCCTTAGGGTTCTTTGGACTTTTTATACTTGTAGCCTGTAAATACGGGGTAATAAATGAGAATGGAAACCAATTCGCATTGCCACTTCAATCGCAAAGACTGGAAGTCAAGATCGTAGCTAATGGGGAGTTATTGTCACGCAAGAATACTCGACAGTGGGTGAATAAATCTGGACGAAGTCCCTCGATCAGAACCTGCTGTGATGAAAACGGCGAAAGCGGCTCAGAAAGGTCGCTTATAAACTCTGACAAAGAGGCAAATAAAGAGTGCGTCAACCAACGATTCCATTAAGTACTCGTATATCCTCCACCCCAATCCTACAATTACCTATTTTCTTAGATCTAGTATGTTATGTAATGGTTCGAATTCCATCGAACTCCAAGGCAGTCGTTACGCCCCTGCGTTTCATTTTCCTCCGCCCACCATGCGGTTTCTGGCTTAGTTATCGATGGGAATACCAGCATATTCGTCGTATCCCAAGGCTAGGTTGAGGTTCTAAAGTATGCAAGGCATCAGTCAACTGGCGAGGAAAAGGAGAGAGTTAGCCACAAACCTGCAGGCACTGGGTAGCAGCTCCTTTCAACAGGTTATCAAGCCCGCCCTATAAAAAAGTATCATCAGTCCATCTTCTCACTTCATTAGCAAGAGAACAAAAAAACACGCACCACAATGACCACCCGATCGCCCTCGACACTCATCTGGAACCCACCAACACTAAACCCATGCTTGCCCTGGACATCCCTCAACTGCACAACATCCTTCTGGATCCTCACCAGCTTCTCCCCGCATACTTCTTCTCAAACAGCTCAACGACATCACTCGCGCGCATCGCCTCCTTGAGCGGGATCGACACCGTCGCCACGATGCCGCTGAACCACGGCGCGACAGCGGGCACGAACGCGATCTTGAGTCCGGCGCCGCCGGACGCGAGCAGAGTGGAGAGATGGTGCCCCGCCTCGCGCTCGTGGATGTGGCCGGTGAGCGAGTACGGGCGGACGCCGCCGCCGAGGCTCTCCGCGGAGACCTTGGGCACGCTGATGGGCTTGCCCGCGGCGTCGTTCTCCATGACGGTGCCCGCGCCGCTGTACCCCGACAGCCCGAAGACGGTGGGCAGCGCACCGGGCTTGATGTAGTCCACGAGAGGCGCGATGAGGAGCTGCGCGGACGTCGCGTAGCACCCTGGATTCGAGATGCGCTTTGCACTGCGGATTGAGGTGCGGCCGTACAATTCTTTAGGATTCAAATCGTTTGCATCATTTGTTCGTTTCGTTCGTTCGTGGCGTGGAAAGTTTGAGGTATTCGATAATCGATCGTTCGCGGGGAGAGATACGCCATCGCATCGAGCAGCGCGTGAAGGGATATCACAAAACGATAATTCCATTGAGCATCGACAGCGCGACATGTAGAAAGAACGAAAAATAACACATGAAAAGGAAAAAAAAATAACAGAAAAACATTTAATACCATATTCCTAAAACACTGTTATACATTGATAGAAGTCTCACCGGGAAGACCGTATGTCCACCCCTCCTCGAATCTGTAATCTGCACCGAGGTCGACGACGACACTCGACGCCTCCTTTCCACGCGCCTCCGCTCCGCGGTCGACGGCGTCGACAAAGGGCTTGCAGACGCCGTTAGGCAGGGCCATGACCCAGGCATCGACAGCGCCTTCCTTCTCCATGGTCTCGACATCCTGGGCTGAGAGGTTGGAGTAAACTATCGGCTCCTTCGAGTATCCCTCCAAAGGGTATCCAGCCAGCTGACGGGACGAGACGTGGCTCAGGTTGAGGTAAGGGTGTCCGGAAAGAAGAGTGGTAAGAGCCTGACCGGTGTAACCACGAGCTCCGATGAGAGCGAGGCGCTTGGGCTCGGTCGAGCCAGCGGGGGCGGCGGTGGCGTATCCGCGCGATGATCCCGGGACTCTGTTGCCGAACGCACGACGAACCATGGTCGAGAATGTGCGCACTCCGCCAGGAGCAGCTGCACTTGCAGTACGATGAGGAGGGGCCGAGGGCCCAACAGGGAGGTAAGACCTCTCAATGCGTCCCTTCTCTTCATAGCCCTTCACAATCCGCTCAACCTCAGCCACATCCTGCACACCATACCAGAAGAGGCTCTTGCCAGCCCGGGTGAAGCTGCCATCCGCACGCTCAAAATGCCATCCACGGTTCTCGTCGTCAGCCTGGGCAGTCCAGAAGAGCTTGCGATGGTCCTTCTTGATAGCGTTGAACACATTGTCAAGGACGTTGTTGAGCATTCCGTTGCGGGATGGCAGAAGTTTGGTCATGACAGGGACCTCTCCTTCAGGGTGTGAGACAACGGCTAGGACATCAAGAGGCTCATCTCCATAGATGGTGTATGGGGTCTTCTTGAGCTCGTTGAGCACGCCGGTGACGCTCTGGAAGCCAGCGAGGACCTCAGGGTCGCGGTCGTGCACAACTTGGCGGAAGCGGTCCGCTCCGATGCCATCGATGGTATTGTGCTTGAAGAGCTTGTATCCACGACGGATGAGGGTACCGGCTCCAGAATCTGTGAAAAGCTCCTTTTGCAGGGAAGAAGCTGAGATAACAGCCACGGATGAAGAACGGGGGAGATGGTCGAGGAGCTCCTTAAACTCTCGGAGCTTAAGTTTGGTGCCATATTTAACCCAAGGCTCCTTCATGAGGCTGTCGTACTCCTAAAAACATCGTTAGACCGAATAAAGCTTGGTTTAGGGGCATACTTACCTCGTCTAAGTTGATAACATCGAGCTTCTCACCCGTCACTCCATGGAACATACCACCCTTATCGTTCAAGAAGACGATTTTCATGGGTTCAAGCTCCTTAGCAAGCTCTCCCGCGGCAATGTCGGCATTAACATTGAGAATTTGGCCGTCAGCAGATTCTGCGAGACTGGTAAGGATCGGAAGAGCTCCTGCACGGATTGACGCTTCGATGGGCCTCTTGTCGACCTTGGTGATCTTTCCGACAAGACCATACTTGTCTTTGTCGAGGTAGTCTGCGCTGAATACACCCGAGGTTATGGGGCGAGCGCGTGTGCCTAGCTTCTCGAGAGCAGCGACGAGCTTCAAATTCTCCTCCATGAACACACGACGAGCGACACCCAGGGTCTTGGCATCTGAAATGCCTTTAGTATATTTGAGATAGAAATACGCAAAGACACGCACTTGTTACCCGAATACCATCAATGTAATCGGGGACGACACCCTCCCGCTCCATAATGTCATTGAGTTGGGGTCCAGCTCCGTGAAGGACGACAGGGTACAGCCCCACTCGGTACAAGAAGCTCAAGCTCAGAGCCAATTCATCAAGTTCAGACAAAACGGCGCCTCCAACCTTAATAACGGCAAATTTCGCGGGCTGAGAAGGATGCGACGAGGAAGAGAAGATGCGAAGGTGACGTTCGACTTCGCGCTTGGTTCCAATCGAGTAGAGTAGCCGGGTAATAGTGTCCTAGAGAAATCTGAGAAATGAACCGGACATGAATTCCAAAGTAGAACATACCCGGTCAGTCTGGGCGACGGATTGGATGCTGCGAGTTTGAGTTCGTCGGATGACCTGAATTGCTGCCTGACGCTGGCCTGCTACTACTACAGCACGACGAGCGCCATTAGTAGCCAAGCGGGCGGCAGTGGAGACAGCAAGCATTTGGGAAATAGATGGTAGTGGTAACACGGAAAGGGTGGAGAAAGGAACTTTTTCCGGCTCGTGACACTAACTTTATATGTATGCCCCCTTTTAAATTTATAGGCCCCGATTTTCCGACTACATCCTCTGCTTTATTCGGATCTCTGCACCGTTTTTGCTGTTCGCCAGTGCTATGTTTATCAAAGTGCATTGCTGGCCAACATATGCTCAACCTTCATAGCATCTTCTCTCCGGGTGACCCACTGCCGTGTAAGCACGAGACACTATCCCACGTTTATACTCGAGCTCTTGAAGAAGAGTTCTTTGCTGCAAGCTGGATGCGAGGCAAACACCAGGTCTCCAACCAGCCAATCTTAGAGTCAAGAACTGTTGTTTTTGAGTCACATTTGCCTGCGGCTCTATGTGGAGACGAAGGTTCGCCACATGCTGTACCAACATACCCTCGTCTCATGAAAGCACAGTAACCCCAATACACGACATCCTACTACACGCGTCCTTGTTAAATTAACGCCCACGTCAAAGACAGTAAAAATAGGGCGTCAAATGAAAGTGGGGTTGTTCACAGCCTGTTTTTCAGTCAGACTTCCACGTAGGTTCTTCAAGCTTCCTCGCGACGCGTTCTTTACGGAATTTGGACAACTGTCCGAAGAACTGGAGAGCATAGCAAAATTAGGACTCGCGCCATGCAGGCGCTATCACAGCTAAACCAATCGGAAGCGTTATCTGATAAGATTTAACATCTGAAATACAACAGTGCTAGCAAAAGTACCAAGCCAAGCACCACGCTCTTGGCGATTCTAATATACTTGTAGCCTTAGAATCTAGACAGGAGCAACTTAAAGGCCTCGGCTATAGGCTCGAACCCAGTCTACGAGATAAAATGTCCAAAAAAGTTCCTACTTGACTTTGTTTAGTATGAGCCATGAAAAATGAAAAATTTCTATGCACGAGGCCGAGTGATGATATGAATCAAACGGCTGGACATGTCACGGCCACAATCATTCATATCGAGACTACATTAACTCGTTCAAGCTAATTAGTGTGTAGACGCGCTAATGTTGAGAATGATTAATCCGGATATATATTGCAAAAGGTATAAGTCATAACAAGTGGTGTATCCTTCTATGTGAGAGTAAATACGACGAGATGATTAGTACGATCCGGCGGCAGCGGGATGTCCCAACACAACGATCAGGCTGGTGAGCTGGAGGTCGTAAACAATACTGACAACAGCACTGATCTCGGGGATGAGGACGACGATCAAGGTGGCAACGATTTTGACAGCGAGTCCGAGAAGGACCGCAAGGAGACCACTACAAGAAGATTTAGTCTTATGCATTACAGTTGAGGTATTTGAGGAACTTACCCAATGTTGGCGACGAGAGTCAGGACGGCGCCAGCCGCGAGCCCTTTAACTGCAACGACAACAGTGAGCAGAAGGAGGAGGACGAGCTGATGGGACAAGGGTCATCAGTATACAGAATAAATTAGTCGGTATCAACTAACCTTGAGGAGAACAGCAACGATGACCGCGAGTTGCTGAATGCTGATGATAGTGCCAGCAACACTGAGAACAAAGCCGGTAGGATTGTCGACAATGTATTGTACGTATTCAATAGCAACCTGAATTTCGGCAACGACTTCGGTGAGGAGTTCAACGACGACCTCGATTTTGATGTCGGCCTTGACAGAAACAGCGGTCTCTGTAAAATAAGAGAACATTTACAGTTCGACAACTATGCGCAAATAAAGAAAGGGATAAAGAACGTACGAATTTTAGCAGCGATGGGGGTGATCTTGTCAGTGAGACCGATGAAGATCTCAGGGAGACTGGGGTGTTGGACATCACGAGCCTCGGAGGATTGGAGGGCGGAAAGGGGAGAGTCTCCACCGGTCAGCTGAGGAACGGCACCTCCAAGGGAAGAGAGCGCATCAGTAGCGTCACGGCGCCCGACGCCAGGGATGACGGAGGCACCTCCATTAGAACCGAGTTCACTGAGAAGGCCGGCAAGAGCAGCACCACCAAGCGCACTAGTGTCCTGACGAGGAACAAGAGGCGCAGCGATGGAGAAAGCGGCACAGGCAATCGTGATGAGGGTAGAGAGTGAGCGGGAGTACATCTTTTAAATTCGATGAGGGATGGACGAAAAACGAATGTGGGGCTGTCGAAAGAGAGGACAGGAGGATGATTAGCAGAGAGAACCGGTGGTGAGTAAACTCGATAGAGAATAGCCAGCTCTGCACGCCCTCTCACATTTATACGTTCCTACTAAGCGAGTGTTTATTCCGCCCATTAAAAATTTTTGAGGTGTTATCATGATGTCGTCAAACGCCGCCCATTAAAGCAGGCAAGTATTCCGGATTCAACATTATCAATCACAGAAAGACATAAAAATGCCCTCATCGCTGCTTCTAGCGCTTATGATGGAGCTAAAAGAAGCGTACTAAACGTCAACGCTAAATATACTTACCATTTTTGGTATTTCGCATCAAATTCATCAACGCGTGTAACAGAAGCGCCGCTCGAGTCTATGGCAGTCGAAGCCACCCCTGAGCTCCGCTGAGGAGCGTAACCAGGTCGATATGGAGCACTTTTGGAGTTGTATACTCGAGTGCGCACCTGTAGATACTATTTGTGTGTCCAGTCGTACTTTTCAAAGCTAGAATGAGCGTGAAAAACTATTCCTATGACAGTCATCAACGATGGGTTCTTCATAGAATATTGGAAAGATCCATTTAAACATGTTCAAACCTTATTTCCGACCCTTCTGCAAATCTGTCAAGGAGGACATATCGCGAAATATTATCAGCGTATCGCGTCTTTTCGATTCGTTTGTTTATGCTTCTGCAATCAAACAGCGCTTGGAAAATGAACGGCGTTCAGTCTCGTTCAATTTTCGAAGGGGTAAAATATATGATAGAAGTTCGGGTTCTCCTCCGACATGCCCCGAGTCTCTTGTAAGTTATGTAAATTAGTAACAGGGACGGGAAGCAGTGGAAGAATGACAGTGACATACTTATGGCTGGCGCAAAATTGAGTCACCGCAGTAGTTCATGTCAAGGTGTTGAATTGTTTCGAACGAGTTGGGCATAAGAATTTTCAACTCTAAATACTTACATACCTATACTGAATTGAATCACTTCCCTGTCGATCCCTTATAATTAGCCCAGTGTGCTGCGTACTGTAGAGTTAAAAAAGCTAAGAAGGACCAGACCATAAGCGCGCATCGTTGAGTAATTCCGAGGTCTTACAATATTGCGGTGCGGGCCAGTTGAATAACTATCGCTTTTCTGTCCCACCTCAATGTTCATGCACATTCGGTTGTCATCGTGTGTCGTGTGGCGCGGCAAATTCCCTTTATTCACGTACTTCTTTGTGGGCGCAATTAATTATGACAACGCGTCAAATTTCACTATCGAACCTCGCTGTCGAATGCGGAAGGTTTCATGGCCCATGGAACGGTAACGATGGAAGGAATGAACTTGCTATGAAAATAGCGAGGATATAGATAATGCAGTAGAGAGGAGATTACAGAATAGCACTAATAGGAGCACAGACTTCAAAGGTCGTTTATGTTTACAAGGGATCTACAATGATTAAAGTGACAATGGCTATGGTAGAAAAGTTAGTTCAAACAAGTTTGTCGGTTGCAAACCACGCTACGCACTATATTAGAGATATAATAGAGCTTGAAAAGCCTTGAATTGCAGACTAGTTTGAGGAATCTATGAAGAGTGACGTCATCAGAAACGAATACATTGAAGACGCGTTAAATAATAGTACTCACCCTCACTCACAGCCTTTCCTTCACCCTCTCCCTGGACACTGGGCGATTCAGATTTCAAGCTATTTGTGTCCGCTCTCAAGCGGAAAGCGACTTTCCTCTTCATATTGGCCAAGGCGAGGTTCTTAATCTTCGCGTACTTCTTGAATTTGGCAATCAATCTAGCTCGCGACGCGGACCTCCTATCCAGCTCCTCCTCACAATCAACGTGATGATAGCTCGTCGCATCAGGTTGCTGAAACTGCGGAGGCTGGTGGCCTTGTTTCTCTTGTTGAGGAGAGTAATGGCGTTGAGGAGGAAAGCGGTAAGCAGAAACCGCGTTGTAAACTTTCAGACTGTTCTGCCACAGCGAGCCGTCCGTCATATACGCGTCATTGACCATGAGAAACTTGTCCGCCAGTTTCCCATAGGTATATACATGACTCCAGGGGGAAGACGCTGAGGACACGGGGTATCCTCGTTGCGAGTCGGTGTGGTAGCCATGGCGGGCGGCGATGGCGATGGGCGCAGAGAGCGCAGGGCTGATAAGAGAGGAGAAGAGCGCGGCGATGCAGGCGTAGTTGATAAAGATAGTTGGGATAAAAGAATGCATTGGTGTAAACGAGTGAATGTGTGTGGTAGATAAGGACTGTGATGATGGGCGCGGCGGGAGTAGTGCAGAGCCAAGGAGGGCTCGAGTCCCAGATGGAGTGGGAGTCTTTCAAAACCTCCGGATGCGATTGTGAAAGCACCTGGTCGACTTTTATACCGCAGAGCTATGATGGAGCCACAGGGCGCTGGGCCATGATGGATAAAATTTATGAAACTCTAGGCACCATATGCGATAAGTAAGTAAAATAGAATAAAGAAACGTCAATGTCATAAAAGCCACCTACGATTAATATGGGAAGCGGTTCTATTTTTAGAATATGAAAACCGCACAAGAACCACCCAAGCCACCGAGAAAGCCTAAAGAATCATTTAGAACTTAGCCTATTCCTTGACCAGATGGACAGCGTGAAACTACGCGTCTTCTTTCTTCTATCATCGTAAGCCAGAAGTTTTGCAACAAATGATCTTGCTGTGAGCTAGAACCAACGGCGAATGTTTGACTTGAACATACGTCTAACATTTGAGATGCACCTTGCACGATAACGCTCTTCCTGGATATGTCTTTATATGTTCAAGAATCTTCGGTTCCGTCACGGGTCATGTAGAAGGATGCAGAATGCACAGTGACAATGGCAGTGGCAGTCTGAATCTACAAATCACAGACCATTCGTTGTCTTCAACCATGCCTATCATCGAAATTAACTTTCAATCACATTAAGAGAAGAAAGAAACGCACATGAGCAGCATGGTATGCATCAAAATAACGCAAGCCTCCAAGCAAACCAGCGTGGACAGGACTTCATTCGAAACCTATAAATGTACCACAGTGAAAAATGACGTCAACAACTACGTGCATCGCAGTAGCTCGGTGTTTGTCCATGGATTGGATTTTCCCATTCATACAGTCTCGACTCTCTTTCCCGCGAGCCTTCGCGTGGATGCAGTATCTCTCGTGTCAACGAAAAGACAGGACAGACTTCACGTCGAGTGTTCAAGTCCCAACTCGTATTAGTCGCGACTGCACAGGGCAGAATGTAACCTATTCGTTAGTAGGAAACACTGGTTGTCAGCTAGTATCACACAGAGCACCCAATTGTTTCCAAGAAGTGTACGCTTAACTTAACAAGGTAGATGGGCAGCGTTTATCTTGAGTCTAATCGATAACAAAACTTAGTAACAAATCCTAACCGCAGAAACATGGCATGCATACGCACCGTTCGCCCTGCCATCCTTCATCATAAAAAGGGAACATGCACATTCTCAAATAAAGTTCCGAAAACTGACGAATGGAGCAATTGATGCCCATAATTATCGAGAAAGAAAAAAAGAGTACAGGTGGGATAGTGATACAAGATCCTAGAATAAGTGGTTGAAAGGAAAGCAGCACCGAAATAAATAAAAAAAGAAAGCCTCTTGAGTGGTAAACATTAAAAGAGAGTGGATGGATAAAAATGCGAAAACGAGAAAGAAGGAGTGGAAGAAACCTTAGCTGAGGACATCCCCAAATGCCCAGCGATTCCGATCCGATAAAGAAAAGCACTACAATCCTGACCGAGGAGGCGATCCTGACTTTTCTTGACTGTCTCCAAGACTGGCGATGAACTCTGCGATGGCACTCCAATACCCGGGTTGTGTACATGTATCATCTACCAAATGAGCATAAAATCCTTAGGCATTGACAAAGAATAACTCACTGTGTGCCCCACACTCAAATTCCATGTACTTGGCCCGCTCAAGCCCAACCTTGTACTCGCTCCCATTTGGTTTCTTCTTCTCGCCCCTCTTCGCCACCGCCTCCCACAGTGCACGCATATGCTCCCTCGGCACAATCTCATCTCTCGCTCCACTGAGCATGAGTATGGGCGTCGTTGCAGGTATCAACGGGATTTTGGACGCCGAGTCCCATTTTTGGTGGCACAAGAAGGAAAAAGGCCCGAGCACAGGCAGCGCATGTGGGACGAGGCTGGGCAATGAAGTAAATGTGTTTTCGAGGATGAGAGCTCTGATCTTGGTGGGATTTCGGCTTGCGAGGTCGATGGCTACGGCACCGCCGATGGATTGTCCGTATAGGATCTACTCGGAGATTAGCGGAGGACCGAAGTGAGAAAGAAATATGCATACAATCGAGGTTCGTTTAAGAGTAGGATTCGAGGTGAGGTAGTCGAGGACGGTCTGCGCGTCTATTCGCAAGCCTGGATTTTTGTGTTAGCTTTTGCAGCTGCGAGGTAAGTAGCAGCCTGAGGAACTTGCCCTTCTCTGATGGCGATCCGTCGGAATGTCCGTAACCTCTGTAACACATCATAAGAACATTACACCGCATCTTCCTGTAGAATATGCCTGCGAGCGGAATGCGATGGCCCATGTTCCCGCCATTCCCGTGAAACATGATGACTGTCGGCCGACTTGAAATGAACTAGGACACCTTAAATCAGCGTCATCTCACTCGCAATACGTAAACCAAGGACTGACCTCATCCTCTGTCACGGACTGCGGGATATCCATGTACGTCCCTCCGTGTCCCACATCCTTCTTCTGCGGCAGCAGGTAGCACCGTAGTGTCACATCGTCTGAAGTCCTGAGTTCCAGGTCCTCGTAAGGCAATTCGAAATCGGATGGACGGGCAACTTCTATAAAAAGCTGATGTGTAAATGGATATTCATTGCTATCGCAGCGCCACCAGTACCTGTCCTGGATCCAGGGGGGAAATGCTGAAGGATATATCAGATAGTTTTGGCCATAATATATAAGACCTGCGCCTATCGAGTCCGTTAAAGTCTGTACAGACCCCAAAGTTGTGTTGGAAACACAAACCTAAGGTCGACAACCCTGCCGCTGTGGCAAATGTGCCCTACATGTACACATTCAGTATAATAATTTATGAATTCATGGAGGCTTACTTTTGCAAAGGTTTCCAGAGAAGGGAAGAAACCGGACATGGTATGAAGCAGAGTTGATGAGTTCGCGCTGTTTCGCGGAGATTGGGAACGGCGATCCGCGCTTGTTCTTGTTTGCCAAACCCAGACTCAAACAATAAAAGCTCGGTCCAGCTAGAATCAGACAGAATTGTATCATTATTATGGCGAAGAAAGGTTGCAATATCATTTCAATATTTTATCAGATATTATTCAGTGCTCTTTACTGTCTGAAGTAGTAACGGAGGATTTTTGTTGTGCAAGGGCCTTCCTTACAAGGATCGGTCGCTGAGTCATCCGATAACGAAAGCACTGCGCCGAACGCAAAGGCCGATCGTAACTACTTGTAAACCATCTTCCTCCATCCACCTCCATTTCTATCTATTTTTTACTCTTTCTGGGTTGTAACCTCCTCAAAGTTTTTTCAAATGGCTCTCCCCAAAGTGTGTAATACTATCTGCTCCTGAATCTCTACTAAGGATCGCGGGCTTATCGTGTTACAGCGAATTATCAAGGTAAGCACAACCCTGTTGCGTAACCGCGATCGTGCGACCAACTCACCTATCCTTCTCTCACAGGAAACGGAAAGACTCGTCGCAGATCCAGCTCCCGGAATCTCTGCACTACCACATGAAGATAACTTGCGGTACTTTGATGTCATCATTGAAGGTCCAGGGGGAAGCCCATTCCAAAGTACGCCCAGGGCTCTGTTCTTTCAGCTTCGATGACTGATCACCCTGCATGAATTCTATCAAAAGATGGCAAATTCAAACTAGAGCTTTTCCTTCCTGAAGAGTACCCGATGGCGCCTCCCAAGGTGAGGTTCCTGACCAAGATCTACCATCCCAATATCGGTCAGTGGCGCGTTTGTCATCCTTCCCTTATCTTGCAAAGCTCATTATCATTTGCTGCCCTCGTTATTTACAATTTCACAGATAAACTGGGACGGATATGCTTGGATATCTTGAAAGGTACGTCATCCCTACCGATTTGTCAACCCCTTACCCATGTCATGCCCATCCTCTGCATAGACAAATGGTCACCCGCCCTCCAAATCCGAACCGTTCTACTATCCGTCCAGGCGCTCCTCAGTGCCCCTAATCCCGACGATCCTCTTGCCACCGATGTCGCAAAGCACTACAAAGAAGACGAAGCGGATGCACAGCGAGTGAGCCAGGAATGGACCCAGAAGTACGCTGTCTAGATGTTTAGGCCCATCATTGGGAGTAGTGCTGGTACGTAGGCGAAGCGTACCACTCCACATATCCTAGTCTATGGGCTGTTGTTTTGATTTCCTAGTTTCTGATTCCCCCGCCAACAACGACAATTCAAGCTGTTAATGATATTCAATCACGTTGTAACGACCAAGTAAATAGTGTAAGAACAGGGTTGCATTCTGTATTGAACATCCTGTTGTACAGGGCTGTTAATATATTCTGTCACACTTGCCGTGGCGTACGACAGATTCCTGGCGATTATGGTGAGCTAGAGGGCGGATTTAAGGATGTAATGAACAATTCGGGAACATACTTACCCGCTTTAGCAATCGATCTGCTAAATTGATAGGCTCTACATGGTAAAGGATGCCATCATCTGGGAGCACTGCTCCGTCGGTACATTCTCGGGAATATTGGCTTCGTGGACAATTCTCCAACCCTCAAGCAGAAGAACTTAAAGACTCATGTACAGGCCCTGTTTTCCTAATTTGGCTCGTATTTCAATAGTACGTATCATGATCTGGTGTAATCCAAGTTGTAAAATCCAAGTTAGCTGAACTGTGCTTTCATGAGCAGGACGACAAACATGTATTCCGAATCCAAGTTTATTTCCACTTTCAGCATCGCAGGTAAATGGGGCAGAAACACGAGCGCTCGTGTCATACTCGCCGTATGAACTAGGCTGTTCTGCGGCAATGATATTGATTTCACCCGGCTTTCTAGTCAGAAGGTTAACTCCTGGAAAGCTTAAGAAGCAACTACATAGTGGGCACTAGTGGACATCGGCCTTCCCGGATGACCCTTGGGCATAATAGGTGATTCCGACTTCCTCGATCAAATGGCACATGATGACGTTGATGATGATGCGATTAGCTCGAAGGGTGTACGCAGCGGTCGACGGCGGCCATGCAATTGCCTCTCTTGGCTTTGGCACTTGTGTGTTTGACTCGCCATGAATGCACATGTAATACGATTCACAAAACGGCCTTGGTCTCCGGTGAGTCTATGGGGAGATCTTCTATGTACATACGAGGGAGAGTGTTTTGCAAGAGCTCCTGAAGGCGCATTCGTATTATTGACAGTGATGAGTCTCTTAGGCGCCCATAAGTCCTAAATGGGAATTGGGGAAACAGTCTGTCTTCGTATGTCCCGTCCCTTCATCATGTTTGCCACTAAGTTCCATTGTACTTCGGGTACTCGAGAATCCAGAGCTTCTGTGTGATGATGAAAGACATGTTGAACGATCTATGGCAAGTAACCCCAGCTAAGATGAAACCCATCTGCAGATTGAACCTGAATAGCTTTCTCCACAGTCCAACCTCTCTTCCTCCGATCGCCCCGTTGTTCCGTATCGGTCACTTATACTCCTCTGGGGACTCTCACACGTTACTCGCCATGAGGCGCGACGTGTCTACTTGAAAGCGACCGATAAGGTCAAAGACTCAGGCTTCGTGTAAGGATAATGGAAATACGGAAGCTCTGGGCCGTTTGCATATATATGCAGTCAATTTCCCCAAGAAGGCAGTAGACTGTAGAATAATTCGCAGAGTGACAAGCCACTGCAAAGCCGACAGGATACTTTCTCGGTTATCCCAAAACTGCGTACTTCATGCCAGTGGAATAACTCCGATGTTAGAGGACACGGGAGCTCGACGGTAAGAATGAAAAAATTCTATACGCTAGTACCTACATTGGTTACGACCGCTGTTTTAGTTGGTCAGCGGCCCCCTTCACGGAGGTTTTTGCATTTTGCTCAAATTTTGCTACTCCCGGCGGCCTGGCTCGTCCATGTACCACCGTGGATCCGAGTCCCTGACTCTACTGCTGACATTGAATACTTTGATATCTACTATCAATCCGGGTCATCCTTTAAGTCTTTTAATTCAACAAGAATATATTTCTTCGGAAGTATAGACAGTAGATTGACATAAACGAAGTCGAAGCCAGAGATGTATACATTCCACGCCAGTCAAAAGATGTTGCATGGCAATCACTTCTTCAGTAGCTGATTGTCATCGAGAACGCCATAGCCCTAGGAGATAGCCATGCACCGGTCATGAGGTCTTGATCTCATGTCGATATCTCGGCGCCTAAAGCCTGCTGTCGTCATCTGTAAAGATAAGATCCAATTCAGATTACCTTGATTATCTTAGTCGACACCACTTACTTTCGCTGAAGGCTTCGCATTCCTTCCCAGTCCATCTAGGTAACATCAAAATATCTCTATTGATATGATTTCATTGAGGTCTCGATCAAATTGAGTACAAGAAATAAAACACTACCTCCTTCGAGATGAGGGCACGAGCTGATGGATATCATTCGACACGTCCACAGGCTCAGATATCCCGGAAAAATCGGTCAATCATAGCGACTAGCGACACACATTTGGAATTAGAAGTTTGGGCTTGGTAAGGAACTGCCCTTTGAATGACGGATGATGAAGGTTCTGGAGGCGAGTCCACAGACTGGCCACTCACTGCGCTGGCTCGGCCGAGGAGTTCTAACGACGAGAGAGCCTGTGGAAGTACATCCCACAGAACAAATCCGGCCGAGAGATCAGAATTACACAGGCGCAAGTATTATTGACCAACCTGAAACAGGAGGTTGGTTTGCACCAGATCGGTAGCTGCCCAGTATGGGATGTGCTACCACGCCTTCATCCCACCTGGTGACTCGCAACTGACAGCGTTAAGATGACCACTGATGCACATTAGAAGTGCTGAGAAAGATCATGGATTAACGCCAATCTATAACCGTTATTCGTACATCGCCGCATTGTGATTGTTGCTAATATACAGTGGTAAAGGAGCTTGGGAAGTCATGTAAGTTGTACAGAGGATGGAGAGAAATGTGCGTTCATCGGGGCATGCGCATGGTGTGCGGGGGTGAATCGAATATGAAATATCAAGTGATGAATGAAGATAGTGAGGATCTTCGAATTTTAGCCAATGGATGTGTGATGCGCAATGGTCATCGGTGGGAGAGGGTGGAGGAATTAGGAATTAATCCAATCACTCAGAGTGCCTATCATTTCGTGCCCTTGATGAGTTCTGAGTGGGATGATTTGGGGATTGGGAACGTGGATATTCACACTCACTGGAAACACTTGGCTGGCGAAACCGGAGTCCGACGGCAGGCGTCGATCCGGAGAGGTAGAAACGAAGAATTTCAGAGAGCCTGACGGATCCCCGCTATCACGGCAGTGTGAAAAAAGCCGTCTGTCGCTTAAAGCTCCTCCCAAAGCTAAGGTTCCAGCTTCTGATGGATAGATGAAGAAGTGTGTGTGTAGATGCTCAGGGATGGTGAGCTATGTATGTATTTTGTGATGAGCGTTATCAGATGCATGTTGTAACATTGGCGGTGTTTACCTTTGCCAGTATACGTCGACGTATCCAGTTCCCGTCAGGAGCACCAGATACGTCGACGACTCTGTATTGTTCTCCATCGGTGCTAACGACAAGGCGAACAATCGACAAAGGAATTTGAGGCCTAGAAAGATCATCGCGTCATGTCGTCAGAAATTGGATGATACATATTTTGAAGAGACCCACATTATCGAGTGATAGGGAGAGGAGCCTGAGGAGGGGGTGGAGAAAGTTCAGTCGAACAAGCGTCATTTACTGACCTTTTGTACCTTTGCTTTCCATGAGTAACCCGGTCAATAAATCTGTGATGATCATGTAGCCTTTACTTAGGAGTCTTTTTACTCTTCCCATCAAATTCCTGGTCCGAAGGCACAAATCGGTGCATAAGCCCATTGATTAGATGACTCGCTCATATGTAAAGGGTGTCAGTCGGATTACGCATCACGGAATTGGAAGGGATGGGTCTATGAATATCCCAGCAAAATAGACCCCTGCACGTTTGATGGGTATGATACCCAAGTGCTTCAGGTCCTCGAGGTGCTCCAGGGTCATGGTCCGAAGTCATTCCATCTCGCGATTAAAGTCTATCTAGCAGTAATGATCGCCAGGATCATGCGATTTTACTTCGACTCTGAATCCAGAGTCGACTCGGATTCAGAGGACACTCGGGCTCCCGGCTGCAGAGAACCAGGCAAAGTTAGAGATCTTGAGATCCATAGGTTTCGGGAATAAGGCAAACGCTTGGAGAAAAGACAAGTATGTATGTTGATCAATGTCAGTGGATGAATGTGTCGAGTGTAGGCACAATAATAATTGCATCGTGTTCAGTCAACAGGACATTTCAGGTCTGAGCATGCCAGCTTGAGGGAAATTTGATCGTGGGATTCTTTCCAAAAGGAAGTTGGCCCATCCCCATCGCCTTTTTCTTACCCACGGCCACGAAAGAAGAAAAGTCGAGTTTCAACCTGTTTCAACTCATTCCCACTTCTTCGGTGAGTGTTCTATACAAAGATTCCAGATCTAAAGCGGGAGCGGAACACTTATATTTAGGCTGACGACCTAATATGGTATTTCTATCTGCTGCGAGGCATTCGCTTCGCACATTCCATCAGTTTGTTCTGCTTATCGATTGAGGATTAAAGAAATGGTGCGATGATTTTCTGGCTCTCCAAATGTCTAGGTCTGGTAGTTTGGCACCTCGAGACTGACTCATGCTTCAAAATGCACATCCATGAGATAAATATTCTCCTGCTGGCTTCATATTTAAAATAAAGCCTGCACCATGCTACGCAGCAACCAAAATTTCCAACATCAATCATTCGTTCGCTTCCTTCTCACTCCAGCCAACCTTTTCCGTCTAGATGGGGTTTCGCTATGTCGAGGAATGTCCATGGTGTTGTCCCATGATGCCCTATGATGTCTGTGGGCATCTGTTTACTTGGATTTTGTTCAGCCAACGTGATCGGACGATCCGCCTAATTTGAGGACACAGCCTCGCCCAACACTCTCACGTATTCTCCCATCTAAAGTCTCCCTGAAGCCTAAGGAGGCCCTAAGGACTAAAAATGATGCTCGGCAAGCTTGGTTCAGTTGGTGCTGCTTGGTACCTGAGCCTCCACCTACAACCGGTGATGCACCGGTAGGTCCGCACAGTGGGAGGCCAATACACCCACGCAAGAACTCCACTCTGGACTAGTGTATGTGTCAAATGCTCTACGCCAAAAACAGGTGGCTCATTGTCGGACTCTACGACGGCTAGTTCGGAGCTTTCAGACTAGAGAATTCATTTCCGCGAGGTTTTTATTTCCATGGCACTTCGCCATTGACTGATGTCCCTTTCACAGAGAACCGTCAAGCTTCAGTTTCACCAAATTTAACCTGACGGCTACAAGTACAAGAATGCAAGGTTTGCCCTTGGGGGTAGATTCTCGGTTCTTAATGTGCGATTAAGATTTTTTCTCTGTTTCACGTCGCTTATCTAATGGGCGGAAGTGGTGCAGAATACACCTTTGGTCCAGATGGAGAACGTAGAGTGCAATAAAGGTTTACTGCGTGCATTTTATAGCTTGGTAACTGATTGTAATGTGCGGTGCGGGTAAGTAAGTGGGGTTTCAATTCAGATGTCCAAGAATAAGACCTGCGGCGAATTTACATGCTGCAGGCATTAACTTCAGCCTCCAGTTCAAGAATAATAGCTCTACGAAAAGCGCGGGATGGGTCAGAGTTTTTGTCAGGCCTATTTCTAATCGAAATGGATCCTTCATAATCGGCATTCGGTTTATTTGGAAGTGATTTGAAAATTCATTACGATCTTTACGCCCGCATTGACCTACAGATTTGTGGCTAAGTAATGTGCAGGTATCCGAGAGACTGGCCGGTGAATTAGGGAAAAAGGCCGCATGAACATTGACATGCGTCTGACAGAGCACAATGTTCACCATTGCTCCGCAGGCCTAGATCACGCAATACAAACCAACTCTCTGTGTTTAGCATCGGTTGCAAACCAGGATTGATCAAACTGCCCGTTAAAGTGGTTTATGCTTGATGGACCGGCCATTCGTTATCCATGTCCATTAGCATCTGAAAGGTCACCAATGTGTCGCTAGTTTGCGCAATATAGCGGTGACTAGCGTCTTTCGCCATAGAATCTAAATCCATAGTAGAACGTTGATTGAAAGTAACCTAGAAAACTCGAAGAAAACTTGTAATACCAAGTGAGTAATTAATGTACTCAAAGAGAAAGTAGTAAAGAAGGCAAACTTCCGAATTTAAATAAGAACTGTGACTCCGATAAGAGATATTTAGTCATATAAAAATACTAAAACTCAATGAAAACTTAGCGCTCAGCCTCAGTGGCCCCTGTCTTCGTCAAGTCTTTGTTTTAAGTTCATATGTTCAAGTTCGTCTTCAGAATCATTAACTCTGCCTGTGACTGTGCACGTGACAGTGATAACCGGATAACGGTGTGACAATGTCGAGTGAACTGTTTATAGTAAGTAACTGCATCATAGACAGCGACGACCAACTCCCGCCCATCCGCAGCTAGGTCTGCTCCTCTAACCATACCTGAATACAAACTGAAGGGTACTATTACCCTAGGATAACTCTCTAGACAATGGTTGGAGAGGGTGCGGGTTCACGACTACCAACATGGCTCCTACTTGTCGCAGGTCTCTCTGCTCTCGTCGCCGTTCTGGTCTCGATGATGTCCATATTTCTCCAGTTACGAAACTATCGAAAACCTTCTTTACAGCGGTGAGTGAACGCGTATGAATACGCTATCTGGGCTCTGTGACTGACTAAATGTCTTGCTTCAGTATGGTTGTGCGGATCATGTTGATGGTGCCGCTTTATGCCATTGCCTCGCTCATCTCTCTGTTCTCAGTGGAAGCTGCGTTCGTGATAGACGCGATTAGGGACGTCTATGAGGTGAGATACCTTTCTGTCTCATGAATTGAAAGGGTTTCTGGCTTTCGTCTCGAGTCTTGCAGAGCTTTAGCGCCTTTCTATACTGCGGAGTAGTTCGGTTCCGGGCTGCGTATCGGATTACCTCCACGTCAGCCTAGCTTGAAAATTAGGATGTGCTCATTATGCTAGAGAATATCTACGGCTCCTACGTCTGTAGACCATGATACTCTTGTAATTGGCCAGGTTTCTGCCGGTTAACCGAGGGTGTAGTTTCCGTTGCAGCATGATTCCTTGGTCCTCTGCTGCGTAACTGATAGCCCTCGCATCTGTTATGGCCGCACTATTCTTTATTCGCAACGCTAACAAATCTTTTACATTGCTGACTGACCGTATTTTCAGGCTTTTGTGATCTACTGCTTTTTTGTTCTACTCCTATCATATCTCGGCGGCGAGCGTTCCCTCCTTATTCTGCTACATGGACGACCCCCAAAAGAACCTGTTTTTCCTATCAACCTCGTTAAACGCGAAATCGACGTTTCAGACCCATACACCTTTCTTTTTCTAAAGCGTGGAATACTTCGTACGTAATGGTTTTGTCTTCTCCACATGACATATAGATCTGATATCCCACAGAGTATGTGCAGGTCAAACCCATTCTTGCTGCAGTCACCTTGATCCTTAAAGCTGTCGGCAAATATAACGATGGAGATTTCCGCGCCAACTCGGGATATCTCTACGTTAGCATTGTATACAATGTCAGTATCTGTTTGAGCTTATACTGTCTAGCCATGTTCTGGGTATGCGTCAACGACGACCTCAAACCTTTCCGGTAAGGAAATAATCTTTATTACACAAAAGTCGACGCTAACATCGGCTACAGTCCTGTCCCCAAATTCCTCTGTGTTAAAGGAATCCTCTTCTTTTCGTTCTGGCAATCCATCGCGGTCTCTACCCTTGTTGCCGCTCGAGTTATCAGGAAGCTCGGGCCATACACCGACCCGGAACCTGTGTCTGTGGGTATCAACGACCTCCTGATCTCTGTGGAAATGCCCTTCTTTGCATTTGCACACATGTACGCATTTTCGTATAAAGATTTCATGGATCCCACACACACCTTCGTCGCTCGCATGCCTATGTATTACGCTTTCCGCGATGCATTTGGCTTGTTAGACGTGATTGAGGACACCAAGACTACGCTTCGCGGAGAGGGCATGGACTATCGTGAATTCGAGCCCGCTGAAGGATTCATGCATCAGGGTGCTGGCCGCGATCGGCGCATACGGGCAGGGTTGAGGTATAGCAAAGGGGGCAGCGCAAATATTGGCTACCGAAAGCGACAGAGGATACGCAACCTCCTGGACGTGTAGAAAGGATCACGAACAAGGTTATCAAAAGAATTGCTGGAGCAGATCAAGCAGAGACAGTGACTGCACCACTCCTTCCTCAAGATGCAGAGAATGTCGTGCATCTCGCTCCCTGACTTGCAAGATACGTCCGACGATACCGTCTGGGGAGATCCTAGTGTCGAAGATGGCTATGATCTACCATTTGGTGATCTTGACGATGGGGATGAAGAGCTATTTGCACATAGCAAAAGATACCTTTTTGGTGACTATAATTATCCATGCATTGACGTCAGCTCGGAATCTGCCCGGACGTTAATGTGGACGGAAGAGGAACGGGTGTTGCGGGACGAACGAGGGGCCTGGTTTTCGCCTATCAGAGGAGCACAAGGCCAAGCGGCAATGCAAAACAGAACAAGGCCGGTATGGGAAGGTTACGGCGCCGTCGACAACTCGCAGCTGCATCCACAGAGCAAGAAGCTTCAGGCCAAGTCACCCGAACGCTTCTTCAGTGACGACACGCAGGAGCAGAGGCTTATTGACCATGACGCGAAAGCCGCGGAGCCCACGGACGTTTCACTGAGATGGACAAAAACAAAAAGCCATAGTCGACCGGGGGCTTCTTCGCGCTCGCCAGCGCAGAATATACGAACCGTGCAGCAGCAGTCGGCGCGGCACACGCCCTCCTCATCCGTGGCCAGTGCGAGTGGGAGCAGTCGAGGCGACGTCCGATCGCCACCGTCTCTCTCGCGTGAGCCTTCGCGGCCCAAGGCAGGCGATTCGCCTGTGCTGCCGCCTGACGCGGTGGATCTGGTGGTAGAGGACAAGGCAGCTGCCGAGGAGGATCTGACGCGTGAGAGAAGGAAGGGCGAGCCAGCGACACGAGGCGGCTCGGGTCTGCGCAGGATCTACCGCCGAGGCTTTGTGGCGCAGGGCGAGGATGGGGAGCGTGCGGAAGGAGAGGTTGAGGTTGAGGAGCAGGCGGAGGATGCTGAAGACGCACGTCGCGTGGAGGTTGGCGAGGAGATTGTGCACGCTATTGGAGACGACAGTGGTGATGAGGAGGAGGAGGAGAGGTTTCCCAGGACCAGTGGGCACTCAGATTGGGTGCAGGATGTGCAGGTAGAAGGCGTGGTCGCGAGAACGGGGACGCCTCCTCTGCACGCTCGTGTACAAGCACATCAGTATCATGATATCCCCGAAGATGACAATCCGTGGGCATAAATAATTCTCACTTTTTTCTCCATCAAACCTTCATCTGTATTATGTTCATTTCCTCTTTTTTTGCTCCCTCAACACATCAATTATGATTCCCCGCTACGGTCGGTATATAAAGGTAATATCACGGACTTATCGGTGCTATCTTTCTGCGGGATTTTTCTGTATATTGTATTAATAACTACTTGCTAGAGTGTCATAACCAGCCTGTGTGCATTGACGGCTACCTTCTGTTGTACACGGGTAATAGCATATACACGCCCACATTCACAATAGGTCGTAGCATTTGTGAAGCACGCTGCACAAAACTCCAACTCGGTGCCACCATGCCTTAATCTCGTGGTTGTCCATGGGATTTCTGTAACGTGAAGTTGGCTCTGACATAACTCTATGTCATGTATGAATAAGACCTGCGAAAATGACCAGATGGAATGGGATGCTGCCCATACCGCTGTAAGATTGCATCTCCTATGCTTTGGCGAGCTTCAAAAGTTTGACAAACTCTCATAATCTTATAAATCACGAACCGAGCGGTCTGTAGCACTGCCTCGAGAGGCGATTGGTGCAGACGCGCCACTGAGAAGTTGTGCTTCCAACGAGCGCAATAACGCCAGTCTCTTCCTTTTTTACGATATTCCCTGTCCCCGGATATTCTATGAATTCGCCTCGTTACTTTCTGCATCTATTTTTGGTCACACACTCTTCATCATGGCTATTTTCCAAGTCCACCGTAGGGTACGGGTTATGATCAACAGTAATCACCTCTCGGGAGATCGTTTTGTTCTGGATTTGAAATCTTCAGTGAACATTAGTTCTGATTCAGACAAAAGAAATGAAAAGATGCAAGGGTGCAAGGCCTGTTGGAAGTCCTCTAAGATTCAGGCTCTTCTCCGATCTTTGGATTCTTTTACATTTGGATGGAAAAAGCGCATATATGAATGACGATTTCAGGTAATCTACAACATGATTTCTATTTGTGTGATGCAACAATAATAATAGCCATTTACAAAGCTGCGAGAACGGCGTCCGCACCGGAAGCGGTGACACCAGGACCAGGCTCAGGCTTAAGAAAGATATGTCAGAAAGTAAATGATGGTTAGAAAGAAGGAACTCACTCCAAAGTATTTGATGACGAGGTCATCGATAATCAAAGCATATCGAGCGGTACGAAGTCCAAGCCCCTTGTCGGTGAGATCAAGAGTTAAGCCAAGCTTTTTGTTCCATTGGGCATTGGTATCAGACAGGGCGAGGATCTGTTGGTGTTTTGTTCAGATTGAGTCAACAAGTTTAATGTGGATGAGGTGCTTGCCTTGTCCTTGAGTCCCTCGACGCGGCCCCATCCGCTCATGACAAAGGGGTCATTGGCAGCAACGACAGCGATGACATCAACACCTTTGGCCTTGAACTCATCATATTTTTGTATGTAAGGAGGCAAGTGATTCACGTGACATGTGGGCTAATCAGAGAGTCAGAATAGTTCATCAGCCGTTTGATCTTTTGACGAAAATAAACCGGGAAACTCACGGTGAAAGCTCCGGGAACAGAGAAAAGAACGACTTTCTTGCCCTTCCATTCGTTCGTGGATAAAGTGGTGGCTGAGTGGTGGTGTCAAAACTCAGGAGTGTTTCAAGGTTCATCATGGAAGACGTACGAATTCCGCATGCAAGCTGAAAGTCTCCAAAGATCAGCCGGTCGTCGCAACATGTTAAACCAGATCTCCACTCACGCCACTCTCCAGGTCAGGTGTGTATGGGACATATTTGAAGGTACCCTCAGGGATGGTGTCTCCAACTTTAACAGAAGCCATTGTATGCGTTGATCTGCTGCGATTGTGGGGGTTAATGGAAAGAAAGATAAGATTCCGCTCGCGTCATCCTGAGACTACAAATAGTGCGCGATAACGTGACGCAATCAGCCTGCACGTGAGCGTTTTGTCAGTAAGTGACAAAGAAATGTGCTGGATTCACGTTGCACAAAGATTCACACCATAATTAGTTTCTAATCAGCTTCTGAGTGCACGCGTTTTCAGTGTCCATAAGCTGCGGGATCTGTCCGCGATATGTAACGCATCTGGGGATCGTATGCGCACCCGTTCCATCCCGTTGGAATGATGATTAAATCGAGCACGCAATGATGTTTTCATCCGTGATTTACCTGTAATGAGAAACAATGCACACATGCCCATGTTTATATTGAAAGGAATCTGTATGGTCTACCGTATCGGGCTTTTCGTTGTTGATTACTTGAGCTAACTGTCGTGAGTGTAATGAAAACCATGCAAAAACGGTTAAGTTCAATCCGATACAGCCACCGGAGCCCTCCGGAGCCCCTTACGCGTCAACCAAATTTGATTCCATCCACTTTTGCTTCCGACATGCATGCATGAATGCTTTATTTGAGCGCGGTGCAACAACAACTTTTGAGGTTTTCAGGCAAAATTTCTCCTGGCTTTCTGGCCCGAAATTTTTATGACCTTGATGCCTGCCACTTGACCAAGCCTACACCTCACTCATCTAGCCAATTCGAGTTGTCTCTATTTCGGAAACTCACAACCATCATGATGAGCTCGCACCTTCTCCAGACGGTGATATTTTAATACACGCTGGAGATCTTACGCAGTCCGGCACTCATGGAGAAGTTATATCAGCTTTGCAATGGCTTGCAGACTAACCAAATCCACACAAGGTTTTCATTGCGGGTAATCACGGTCAGGCTCTGAATACCAGTTTCGGGTCCTGGACGCCTTCCCGAATCTCATTTACCTGGCCGAGTCTTCTGTCACATTAATCATCAACACACGAGCTATCCATGTATACAGTAGTCTCATGACCCCGAAATACGGCTCCTGGCCATCTTCACATCTTCGGTCTTTCTGATCTCATAG
Source organism: Psilocybe azurescens (assembly GCA_023853785.1). Lineage (NCBI taxonomy): Eukaryota > Fungi > Basidiomycota > Agaricomycetes > Agaricales > Agrocybaceae > Psilocybe > Psilocybe azurescens. The sequence goes on from JAJIRX010000983.1 coordinate 199,423, forward strand.
TGTCTGATATTGATTTAATGGCATTGTTTCACTGTCGAGTGGGAGCTTCTGAAGACTATTCTGCATGGCGTCGTCAGGCACTTCCCTTCGCATTTTTCTTTACTTTATGAAATTTCTCTGAGGATAATATAGAAAGTGGAAGGGTTTTGATGTAATGTATTGCATGTGTTTTGAATGTAGATCCTGGAGAGCTGTTCAAGATACGGAGAGCGTAGCCTCGAGATGCCCTCATTTTATTTAACATCTGAGGGACTCCACAGTGGAGCTCTAGGAGAGACAGCAAAGTGCGAGTACAGTATTGTGATTAACATGGTCGAAATGTGTTCTCTGTGATAACAGAGATGCGAAGGGCACTTGGGTTTCAATGAATGGGGTCAGTGCGCCTCATGTGCGCGGCAAGGCGTAGGGGGACGAGCGTTTCGATTTGTTTAGCTTCCTGTTTTCCGTGACTTGGACATATTTGCAGAATTTAATCATATCATTTGATCGGTAATTCAGCTTTGTGGTTGGTCCAATTACACGCTGTTGTTGATTCTTCGAAGAAAGAGACATAACGAAAGATTACACTTACAAGTAATGGTCGTAACATACAGATAAGAAATAACCAGACCAGAACAATGCAATAACGATGGATACAAATTTTTGTCAGACACTCAGCGAGACACAATTAAAAACCAATGTGGAACGTTGTCCCTGTCTCCCTCGAAAATGTGGGATTAATCCATCTTCAGGGATCTCTGCAGTGCAGTGATAGCATCAGCAAAGTTGCTGAAGTGTAAATTTGAACGCTTCATCCCATACAGAACCCTTAACTCCGACTCATCCAGCGACCACGACTGCTGAAGGCAATAAGAATTCCTTTCGGCAGAGCTTACATGCTTCTTGGGCCACTTTGGCATTCGCGCGTTGCTCAAAGTCTCGAGGAACTATATCGTAAACCCGAAAGACGACATTAGATCAACGTGTCAAAAAAAAGCGATGAACTGCAGTGCGCACCTTGTCGTTCCCTACCAACATTTCCAAAAACACCACTCCCAACGACCAGTAATCCGCCTGGTAGCTATACTGTGGTGGTTGGGCACACATTGCCTCCAGATATACTCGCAACCATGGTGAAAACCAAGGTCTGCCTTGTCTTCACATCGTGATTGCATGCTACCCTCCGAATTCCGGTCCAACGGAAGATATGAGATGACAAGTTGGCGCTAATGGTTACTTGAACAAACTACTACTAAGTCAGTACACTTCTAAGAGAAATGAATTAGACGCCGTACGCACGTCGTTCAGAACGTGATATAAATCTGCTGGAAAGTTCGTATTCAGAAGAGATATCGGACAATGTGCTGGTGGAGAAGTTCTGTACCGCATTCAGCACGACTTTAAGTTTGACTATAGTAGAACTCATTCTTACCGAGCCTTTCATCTGGAGTATGCGAGGATAGGTCGTTTGGTTTAACAAAAATGAAGCTTATATGTGTCTTATGGAGTGGCTGCGATAGGCTGCAATATGAGATTCACTTACGGTTACTTTGACTTATCCGCCAAGATGTTGCAGACGAAAACAATGCCCTCTTATGATTCGTATATTAATGGAATATACACGTCGCAATATAATGAAATGATCAAAGGATGATTTAATGTACAAAAAAGGGCCATGGTACGTTGAAATGCAAATAAAAAATTCTTTCCACCAGGGCTCATGAAACAAAGAGAACAATGGTTGATTATAATGAATTCTTTATCACAGCTGTCACTAAAGCTTTTACATTGTATCCACATCCTTCTTCCTGCTCTATGGCTTCAAATAAACCGAAATAAAACATGAGAATGAAAGTCTCTTAACAAAGGAAACGGCTTACCAAAATGACATAATAGACGCCGTTGAAAGAAAAGGAAACATTCGTTCTATTGGATGCTGGTCGAGGTGGGTTGAAGTAAGATTCTTCACCATGACGGCTTATTGCGCCTTTCTATGTCGACATGCAGGTGGGGGCTTAAAAGATATCGTTCTGACCGCAGGACTTTTACACGTGATGTCTTTAAGCGCCCGTATCTTTAAGTTCAATGCTCGATGTGGCCGTCAACGAGCATATTCAATAATAATAAAAAGGATTAATCTGTGTTCCTCAGACAAATATTTAGGTAATTTTTTGATATAAATAAATGGTCGCTAGTAACAAAACCGAATATTTTATATATTCTAGAATACCCACCGGCATCTTGGTCAAAATAAGTCCGTAGCCTTCAGATGGACTTTCACAGCGAGTGTCATTGAATCGGCTACGAGGCAATACGCGGACCGATACTACAGATATCTTCCGGAACGCTGTCCAGTGTCTTTCATACCCCAAGTACGGGAAGCTGAAAAGCGTATTTCGAGTCCAGATACATCTGCATCTCGGAACCTTTCTGGTAGTATACCTCTCGATATGCCGAAGGCGTCTTTGATATTCGGAAATCTGCAGAATAATCTCAAGAGTTCGTATCGTACCTTCAGAGGTATAACACAACGGTGACTTCAATTTATGTATTTATACAAATTTCTGTGTACATCCTACTTCAACAATGCCCCTAACTTGTTCGACCGTGCTGAGTTGCTTCGACTTTCTTTGACAATTGCAATGATCCGGCAAATCACTAATGTTCACGATTAGCTATCAGCTTCGTACCAAATTTTGGGAGCATATATTACATTTACTGATCCCCGTCTTCCTCGTCTGAGAATTCGACAGTGCAATCGGACCCGTATAGCTCTTCGTCTTGGGCGGCCTCGGAACGACGTGTGAGTCGTTTAGGAGGCTTATGAGGGTTCATGTTCCCGGTCCCGTCACGATATACATGAACGCGATCACCTCCTTTGCGGCGATTATATCTGACTGTCACATGGTCCTTTGGATCGTTCTTGTTGGAGTGCCACCAAGTCGATGGTTTCGTTAGGGGCACTGGGCATACCCTATTCAATCATCCAGAACATAGTGCATGAAGAAAGGAATGATCTTACGAATAGACGGATGCCAAGTTTGAAGAATGCAGGTCCGAGTGTGCCTCTTGAAATGTCCTACACGCAGTCGCTATTGCGGGTTGCTCGGCCGGTAAGAGGGTTGCAGGAAAGAACTCCGTTTTCAAGTCTTCGATTTTCAACACGGACATAGTGGAGACCAGGTTAGTTATCGTGTAATATGTAGGCAGTCAATAGATCTGAGTTGGTGGACTGTGCCAACTCGAACATGGCTGCTTTTAAGGCACCGAGACGCTTATTAATTATGCCGAAAGTATAAGAGAAGTAAGTACTAGAAGTCCGTCAGTATTAATCTTAAGCCCTTGACGTTTGTCCTGGAAGCAGTTTGAAAAGAATACAATGCATGCAAGGGTCAAATGACCCGCAATACGAGCTTGGGTCTCAGGAGTTAGGTTATGGGAACCGTGCTAGAATATGCATCGATATGTAATAATTTCTCGGCGCTGGAAAACTCCGAAAGAGCAAATAAGGAAAGGTCATTCACGACTAGTACTCGTTGAGAAGCCTATCCAATAAATTTACAACATATTTTCGAGCTCTGATAAGCGCTAATGAAGTCGGTAACAACAACGTGATCGCTGACTGTTACATATCCTGTTCAACAAGTTCTGTAGGACTGTTGGTCCAGGTTGGCACATGCGGTCACATAGTTTTTATTTTAGCGTGGCAGGTCCCTATCTGTGAGGGCCCTGAATCCAACCTTTGACCTTGAACATTTTGAGCGTTATGTATATGACTATACATAGAATTCATGTGTATTGTCTAATATAATACCGGAGGACACAAATGCCGACTTCCTAGAGTGATACAGATGACAGCTCCTCAAAAAGAAATTTCAATATTGGATGACAATGAGGCTTGAAGCCATAAGGTTTACGAACCCTTGGGTCCAGAAGTATATCTGCTCTAAGAAAGTTGAAAGACAACCTCAAAGAAAGGTATTGTTTTGGGAGATTAGGGCTGAGATGAGCGCTAAATACAATGGAGAAAGGGTATGAATACGCAGAGAGGCAATTATGGGAATGCCATGTTTCTGAATGCGATGGGGAAATATAGTACATTCGAGAGAGGGCATAAGCGAGCACCTTATTTCATTTTGGAGTGCTACGCTGTGATTGCGTTCTGAGAGCCTAAGAGCTGAAAGACTCAGAGATCTATGCACCCGAAGTTCGAGCTGAGACACTGTTGCATAGACAGGTCTTAACATTAACCTCCAGCTATCTAGTATAGGTTGAAGACAGATACATCCCACCGTCCAGCTAAACACTGATTTGATGAAGTCCTCGATGTGTTCTTAGAATAGTGCATGGTTGAGACCTTCTCATATCGTGTACCAACGATGCCATCTTCGAAGGTTTGTGTTGAAGTTTCAATTCTTAGAGATACACAGGTTAAACTCAGGGACGGAGGATAAGCACTACCCAAGTACTATTTGCGGCTTTAAGGATGATCTAAGGATAAGATGTCAGTGAGAAAGAGGACTCCAGTTCGAGATTTACATTGGCCTTCTGTAGCATTTGATGGTAATTGAATAATTTACCAATGTCAATTGTGCTTCTTTAGAATCACTCAATATTGCTTCTTTCTGCTTCTCTCCCCTCCGCTCTCGGCCTTTCTTCTTTTATAGAAGGGTTTGGATTCTTGCTTTCAACTTAGCCAGTACTCAAATCTCATCCTTTTGTCTCTTTTTCACATCCTCCCTTGTTTCCAGTGTTTGGTACGGTACAGCGACGGTTGAACTCCGTTTCGGACTTTCTCTTTGCTTTCCCAAGCGCTCAAACTTCTGGCAGACCACTCCTTCCCCACGTCGCGTCTCGCTTCTTGGAGACCACGTGTCCCGAAGTTTTGGGCAGTCAAACGTCAACGCTGAGTCTCGAGTCCCCACATCCGCATTCGCATTACACGGATATTTCAAGGATATTCTGTCTTTCTTATATCTCTCCCCGGATTTCATTTCTCAAATCCTTTCAAACGGCTAATATCTTATCCAGATCCATCAATAGCTCCGAGCCGTGCTGAGTACTGTTGAATTCTCAAATCTCCGCAGAGTCAACTGTCAGACTTACAATCTCCGCCTGGACATTTAACGAGTAATCTCTCTCGTCTAAATATCGTCCACTTCAACCTACAATCTCCTACAATGTGCCTGATACCAGACCACGCAAGGCTCCAATCTTCTCCAATCTTTGCGAAATTTGTTCCCCTTTTATCATGTGAACCCAATCAGCAATTACGATCACGAGAAACAAGTGATGTACAAAAGGTCTTGGCGGGGACAAACCGACACGAAAGACGTCCTGGGCATCCATCGCGTAATATAAGTAGAAGCGCACTGTCCTTGACCGGAGCGAGGAAAGTAGGTCCGTGTGTCATCCTTATTTCGTCTCTCTCATCGACGCTTTTCTGATACACAGGGCCTCCGTTTTTTTTGCCCAGTGAGCGAGTCAGCTGGAGTCTGCAATTTTTCATGTTTAGCGGGCTAGCCACATCCTTCGACTTACTGACACGTACATCTTCGTGGACGACATCGCTGCTTACCGACTTACCCTGCGATTTGGCGATAGACGACATTGTTCTTTTTTGAAACCGAGTTACGGAATACGAATACAACTATGCGCGGGCTTTTTTCCTTTCTGTGTTCTACTCGCCTTGCGGTCTACGACCCTGGTGGCTGGAGGGGCGAATTCTGCGACACCCAGTCCCGAACTAAGTCTCGACGAGATTGCGAGACGGTATACGAAGCGAACTGAACATGGCCTGCATCTACCAATCGTGACGAGAAGTTCACCGAGCTTGGAGCGGAGGGGCGGGGCGACGGCTGCGATAGGGGTAGGGGATTTCATCGATGTGTGAGTCCATTCGGAACAACGCTGTTTCTCCAAGATTCAAGCTGTGATAATGCAGCACTTATTCCGTCCTTTTGACCGTCGGCGGTATTACCACCCCTCTCATTCTCGGTGCGCAGAACTTGTACATGATTGTGCTACTGACCAACGTCTTGTGGCAGACACCGGCTCTTCGGACCTATGGGTGATGTCGGATGCGTGCTCAGTAGGATGCGCGGGGAGCGTTTCGGTGTATCCGCAATCGAGCTTCAAGTATTCCGGGGTCGACGTCGCTTTGCTATATGGCGATTCCACCACCGGAACATTCGCACAAGGGGCCATTGGGGATGATATCGTAGGCCTGGCTGGGTTGAAGCTGGAGAATCAATTCTTCGCTGCTATCAACAAGACGAATACGAGCATCGCCGAGGCAGGTTCGGCGGGTATATTTGGTTTAGGGTTCCCTGTTAACAGGTCCGTTTCTTTTATTCCCGCTGGACGACTGTTCTTGATATTCTTTGAGGGCAGTGTCATCTGGAATGATCTATTCTCCCATGAAGACAAAGAAGAACAGGTTTCCATTCCTTCACGGCGAGACGATGAGGTTGTACCCGCTGCCAAACCCGCATTAAAACTGGGTACCCCTTTCCCTTCTTTCAATTTCCGTATGCCAAAGTTCCCCAGCCTTCCAACAACACTGGGCGATTCGCCTTCCGGCCACGAAACGCGCCAGACAAAACAAACGACTTCGAATGCGCTTTATAGAGTCTTCTCTTCGTACAAAACTCTGGCGCCGTTGCTTCCGAGGCTGATTGCTAATAGTGTGCTTGAGCAGCCGATGTTCAGTGTTACGCTGCAGCGGGATAATATCGATATTGGAGGCAATGTTGGGATGCTGAGTATTGGTGAACTGCCGGACGGGGTTTCGAACGATAATTTGACATGGGTGCCTCTTCGCTTATATACGAATTCAGAAGGCGGGTTGCCTGCTCCACCGAACTCGCCGGAGGAAGTCAGTCTTTTCTTTAGGGCCAATTTTTATATGGGTGGGATTGAGTTTCTCATCTCTGAGTTCTATAGGTGTATCCGATTACATGGGAAGTCATACTTGACGGCGTCTACTTTGATGGCGAATTGCTGCCTTTATCCGCACTCTCTGACTCTAGCATTCAGCTCTCAGCTCTTATCGACACTGTATGTTACCCCTTTACTTCTCAATCATTCCCCGAGAACTCATAGTTTATTCATTCTTTTTCAGGGAAACTCTCTGATTCGCGGTCCGGCCGATGTTATTGAGCAGATCCAGAAGAAGCTAGGGGTTGACGGCCTGTTCCCGTGTTCCACGCCACATACGTTGGCATTCAAGATCGGGGGCCAGATGTTCCCTATCGACCCTCGAGATTTTATCGCTCAGGCGTTCCAGAATAATGTAATGACATGTTCGCATAACATGGTGTCGACGGATGCTCCGTCGGTGGGTGGTTATCAGTTTGGATGGAGTTTAGGAACACCGTTTTTGAAAGGGTGAGAGTTTCTCTGTATTTGGTCAAGCCAGCCGGCGAATTTTGCTGTTTTTATTGACGCGCTTTTCTCTTTTGGGGTTTGGTAGAGTGTTGTCGGCATATTATTTTGGAAATCTGTCGTATCCCACCCAGGATCCTCCGAAGATGGGATTCCTTTCGACGGTGCCGAGCGATGCGGACCAGCGGCTGAGAGATGCTGTCAAGGCTGCTGCGAAGGCTGATGATAACTTCCCAGGTTCGTTATCTTTTTGCGTACCCTTTATGCCATTATCCGTCTCTTACGTGATTTTTCATGCTCTGTCGATTAGCCATCACTGAATCTGCGCCTTCGGGAACTGCGAAACATGTCCAAACCAATTCGAATGGAATTGCACAAGCTACTGCCACAGGGGAGCCGCACGCCTCCAATGGTACCAGTGGCGCGCTCCGTGTTTACGGCCTAATGGGATGGTTCAACTCATGGTACTCTGCAACGATCACGGTCCTCCTCGCTCTCTCGCTCGCGTCAACATCGCTTTCAATGTGACCGCTTGAATCTCTGATGCTCATGCATATCTTGGACGATATAAATATTTAAAACAGATATCTATTACACACACAACATTTGATAGGGTGTGGGATCCAACACGTACACTCTTTTTCAGACAACTTACTCGCTGCACAGCGGCGTCGGACATATGGCATGGAAATAATGCAATCCTGTCTTTTACACACTATTATTCGTACATACCCCTATATCCTTTTTAATTTCTTATTAGGTACATAGTTATGCGCATGTGTACCAGAATACTGCTTCTCGCATACTTCGCTCGATATGCAAAATATAGCTATTTAAAACTACAAGCTAAAACTGAGCGCGGTCAATTGAATATCTTAGTGCGCTTGCGCTCACACAACAATGCGCGCTAATATCACGTGTATGGTAGGTGTGGTCCGTGCGCTCTCCGGCAGTATATAATCCGCGCCCGAACATTTTGAAATCTTTACCACTCTGGCCTTTTGGCTTAGATCAAGTGTAGTATCTGTTCTTAATAGTTTAACCACTATTATGGAGCCACCGGCTCCATTCATGGTTATCTTATTTTTGCCGCCCCAGCTCCTCGGGCTCTGCTTGCACCCCTTGGACGTGATGACCTTGCCGCTGCACTACTGGCTTGTGTCGTCGGGGGATCCCCTCTTCTTTTGAGGACTCTTATCTCTTTGCTGCAATACTTGGATTCACATCTTTTGATGATGAATACGAATTCAGCAAACGGAAATGTGTCTATAAATGAAGTCCTTAACATTTCAAAGTGTCCTTACTCTCAGCATCCTTTTAGATTTTTAATTCATATTCAGAAAATTGCCACAGTTTATATTGTAGACAGTACAGTGGGTGCTGCAAAGGAATAAATAACCATCTGTATTGTGTGTGTGATCATAACTTCAATATACTGATGCTGGATGATATCCTTCAACTTGAGTCTTGAATAGCATTCAGATAATGTAAAGTCTGTCCTAATGTCCAATATGTAGGGGGGGAGTACTCAGTCTGCGAGGACGAAGTGGGGGAGGAATACTCAGTCGACGAGGACGAGGTGGCAACGCCGCTCTGAATCGGTTGATGAAATTTGTGTAATCTGAATTAGGCCGAAGACACATGTTTACTTCAACGCCAATTTGTTCCCGCCGCTGCTTGTACTCCCGAGCGAGCGCGTTTCTGAATTCTCCTTGTGCCCATCGACTAATCCCAGATCTTGCCTGTTTTAACTCGTAGTCAAGACGCATCTGATTCTCAGATCCGGAGGAAGGTCCTGACGCGGATGTGTTTGCACGCAGAGCCTCGGATTCGAGAGCGTTCAGCTGGATGAACTGCAGACTGACCTGCTCGAGGATACGCCTCCTTAACGACTCCTTCCATTCTTCGTCTGGTTCATTGACGTCATTTGGCACGATGATGTCGCATGCGATGGGAGAGGTAATATGTGAGGTCGCGTCGATCTTATTCGCCCAGCTGGTATCTTCTTCTGTCAGGGTCGTAATGTCAGCCGGCAAGATTTGGGTCGCAACACTCCCAGTAGGACTGTTGACAGTAGAAATCTGTTGCCGGGTTTGCTTGATCGCATTCAGGATGTTTTCTTGCTCTGTCTGAATGATCTTATCCCAGCCATCTAGCATAGGGAGACCCGCTATCCATCGACGTCTGTTGCGTTCCCGAGCTAGCTCCGCAGCAAAAGTATCACAGGCCATTCCCGTGTAATGGGTGCACAGTTGCTCGTAGCCCCTCGTCAGATGTGAGTGCTCAGAATGCGTAGATGCTTGGCTAATCTTTGCATAATAGCTGGCAGCTGCTTCTTCGCGCATAGCTCTGAGTGAATCTGATATACTCCGTCGCAAGGAGTCTTTCCATTCCCTGTCTGGTTCTATTTCGATGTGTTCGACCGACATGGAAGAAATGGGAAACGATAGTATTGAAATTGGAGGTGGTTTTCGGGTCGATTAACTGAGGATGGTGATAGTGGGAGGGAAAGAGTAAGTGCCACTTGCATCACGTCGATGGCACGAATTTGAAGGTGAGACTGCAGCTGGCTGCAGGCAGTGATGTCAGCTGATATCGTGTTGTCCACCCCAGTGATTTGCCTCGTGTCAACCAGATACAAGGTACCACACGTTGGATCCGCAGGTGACTTTGTTTTCTTTGTCTGACTATCGGTAAATATCGCCCACTCCCCTCCTTTGCTCCTTTGCTATGCCAACCTTGACGAAAGCAGCAACGACGGATATTGTGTCGTAATCATATTAAAAGAACAACGCGCTCCCGATTTTGGCTCTTTCTCTTAGCTTTTGCGGGGGTGTGATCTAGCCGTAAGTGTGCTCGGTTAGCGACAAAGAAATACCAAAGTTATCTGTACTTGAGTATCATAATGCTCAGATACCGCCTGCACAAAGTAGAAGCCAAGTCGTCACTCGTGAGTGGATCTTGTGTGCCTAGTAGTAGTTAGGCGCCCGTCAACAAGCTCCTGGATACAGGGTTTTAACAGCTCGAGACAGACTTTATTCATTTGATTTCCAATGTAGACTCTCCAATTTCGAGCAGTAGATTTTTTTTTATGACTTCTCACTGATGTTTGGGCTGAAATACACGTATGATTACAGATAAAATCAGAAACCATACTTGGCTAAAAAGGCTTCAAAATCCTTCTTTGAGTCTCCTCCATCCAGCCAGACACTCGCCAGTTTTATCTTCATATCTGCGGCGTTCTTGCGCAGAACCCTTCCCTTCTCACCACGGCAGTCATCAATGACTTGCCTGATTTCGACTCCTACAGCCTCCCGCGTCCCCTTGGCCTGACGTCCATCTCTCTTCAAGGGTTTGATCCCCCTGTCTCCTGTCCGTACTTCGACTAACTCGAGGCCGACCTTGAGGTCTTCACTAATGTGAGCCGCACCCATGGGCTGGTCAGCATGGAAAGGCCAGCAGATACTGTCGTTAAATATTATTAGCACTGTGGATGGTGACGCAGCCGGTGATGTGAATCTTACACGGGGGTGCCGCTTCCGAGACTCTCCATGACGCTGTTATGTCCGCAGTGAGAAACAAACCATCCCGTAGCCTAAGACATAGCATAAAATATCGCACTGAGTGATGGGCTTCGTTATGGTAGAAAGCTTACCGGATGGTTAAGAATATATTGCTGGGGAGACCATTTGGAGACCAGGCCTATGCCGGACGATCGAATCCTCTCGATCAACTCATCCGATAGTGTGGCAAACGGTGAAGCATAGCAAAGAATCTGTTACTGATGTGAATTAAACTCTCGATTGATTCAGTATACTACTTACAAAAGGGAATTTCTTTTCAATCAAGGCTTCTATGACCTCTTCGATGTAATCCTGTACGGCGGGCCAGTACACTGTTCCAAAGGAGATCTAATCCCTTATTCATAAGTAGCTCGATGGACAATCAACCGTGTCTGTAGCGAGTGCACACCAACATAACCGAATTCTCCCCGCATTCGACTAATGATTTCTGGAGGAAATCACTTGTTTCTTTGATCCTCTGTCACTCTCCTCGTCAATTCCGTACCCAGTGGGTAGAAGAGGGCCGATGATATATATGTCTTGATTCCATTCGGAGAACCAGGACTTTATCGCCTCCATTGACTCCGCTTCAAAGGCATATGCGGAAGTAACAAATCCAGCATCGGATTCCTTAAGTCCTCTGGTACACATGGTCGGTATACCGTCAAGTTGGAGCAAATACTTCAAACACATACGCGTAGGAAAGTCTCAAGAAATCGGAAAGGATAATATCAAAGGGGAGCTGTAGTAGAAGTAAGCGCATACCATGAAGTTAAACAATCGAGAGCACATACCTTCTGCGGAAAGTACTCCCAGTCGTACATTTCCGTCAGTCCAGGGACCTTGATCACTGTACCATTCGAGGTGTCCCATAACTTCGTGTTCTTTAGCAACCTTCTTGTCAATAATAACATGTAAATCCTCACCGAGTCTCCGATCTCCTTAGCAGTGACTCCAAGGTGAGCAGCCTCTGCGTCGATTTTGGCCCCTATGTCTCCTAGTCCCCCAAACGCTCCAGTCCATTGAAGCGAATGACACTCGATACATGGCCGGTTATCCAGGAGATAATGGGAACAGATTTTCCGGTCACTGCTCGCGTTATTTGAAACAGTGGGTATGCGACCGTCTAAGATAGACCCCAACGAGTCAAATAACATGATAATGCAGTGAAAAATGGATACACACATCTAGAACCACGACGTTAGGCGGGGGAGCGGCATCAAATACTGTCTTTGTCATCCCACAGGTGACAGCTTTGCTTTGTAAAAGGTCTGAGTAGGCCGCCGCATATGCTTTGGCATGTGGCTCGAAGAGCTCCAGCGGGTGCTGAGATTCAGAGTGGAATAAGGCAAGGATTCTGGTGCAGGATGACTATGAGCATACTGTCCAACGCAGAAAAAATGGAAGACAAGGGCACCTAACGCGTCGAACAACGCTCTCGGACGCTTTACCTTTAAATTCTACCTCCAACTCATCTTTAGCCCTATTGAGAAGATTTGGAGTAAGTAGTAGAGTCACGAAGGCACTATCGTTGTCCTTGACGATGCGTGCTGCCAGATTACAGAAAGATCTAACATGGCCTGGTGGGTTACAAGACGTTAGCAGCTTTCATATATTGGTCGTCAATGTAGTGTGTTACCCCACGATGGAAAGGCAGAGAATAAAAATGGGGAATCTTCTGGCTCATTGAAGACATCGAAGAAGTTGAATGTACTTGATCTGGAGAAAATGTTAAGATATGCTTGCATAGTACATGAAGAGCGCTCGCACATTAAATAAAACTCGTTTTGATTGGTGTGCGATAGTAGTTTATGTGATATTTTCCCGGAAAGGCCGTATTCAACGTTTCACGGATACATAGGGGTATAGATCCAAAGAAGCATGATGCTTTTAACACCTTATGGTACAAGTCAAGCTTACCGATACAATCCGGTGGCACTTGTGCTCGATTTGCGCTTGACGGTGGGGCTTATTTGAGTTTGTAATTCCGAAAAGGTCTGGAATTTTCTTTTTACAGCCATTCTATCCACATCCTTCCAAGGACCTGCAAAGTTTGCTGTAATCTCGTCAACATCCTTGTCGAAGGTCTCTCTTTCGTCATGATCGCAGCAATAGTCAAGAACTTGCCTGACTTCGATGTCGCCTCGCGCGGCCCAATACAAGGCTTGAAATATTTGTCGAAGTGTAGCACCAAGCGAAGGGCAGCAGAGAAGGATTGGAAGGAGAATGAACTTTCCTTGATGCTGTTTTGTCCGCAGTAAGAGATCCGCTCTACATCATTCAGGGCTGCGCGGAACCGACAAACTATACAGTGGCCTAACAATAGCCTAGAGTATGTCACAATGGTAAGTTGCAGCTCCTCTCCATTTTTACCCCGAAATTGCTCAATTACTTCCAACGTACAGCTTCGCGCGTTCCCTTGGGCTTGCCACCGTTTCTTCTCAAAGGTTTCATACCGTTGTTTCCTGTCCTGATCTCAATCAGCTCGAACGCGACCTTGAGATTTTCGGTGAGGTGCGGGGAATATTATTGCATGCAGAATATTCTTTCTGCAGTCCTTTCGATCTTCCATTGCTTACAGGCGGTGGGACTATCGCGATGAAAATGTGGTGCTTTGAGTTTGCCCACAAGCGCCGAGAACTGCCGAAGTAGCAGCCATTCTCACACATGTTCGGCTGCTACGGCACGCAGCATTAGCGTCGTAATAACTTGGGGATTGAGCGAAAGCTATGTAAGGGAGCATTCTTAATATATAGGACGCATAGTTTCATGTACGGGAATTACAGTTTTCTATCTGAATACCATGGTCCGTGGCCGTTGAAGTTCGGGCAACACGAAGATAACCCTACAATGCGAGAACTTGTATATTACACCAATTTAGCATAGATCGAAAAAATTGCCCGACGTTGTCTCTAGAATGATACATATAAGCGATATCCAAAGGTGGACCCATATTGCTTTTGATGCGCTTGTCCTTTGATGCTCCTGTGAATACTCCAGAGTTTCTCTAGACTCGACCGGAATCAAGAAAGAAGCGCGTGAATTCACCCACTTACGTGGTACCAGCGCCTACCGAGATAGTGCCGCTCCGTCCAGTGCTGAAACCCAGAGGTTCCATTTCCCGCGTTACGCCTCAGCTCTATTGATTATATATTTAGATCTAGATTCATAACGCTAGGGCAAATCAGGCAATCATTGATGGACCTATCGAAGGCCCGAGGATTCAAACCGCACTGATGTGCTGTCAGTCCTGATCAAACGGACTTGGTATGTCATGGCGGACGAGCAGTCGGGGTAAGTATATAAGTCAGCTCTCTTCATTGACCTTGCTCGCTTCCCATTGTCAGACTCTGCATCTTCTTTGATGACGACAGACACTACAGTAGCTCCGCGCGCATTCGGGGGTCTATCTTTCGAGTCATTCGTCTTGAGGTATATCCTAGCTGGATGTAGTGCCGTGAGCGTTTTAGATCGCTCTTCTGCAAAAGATATTAATTGGTCAATAGATTATCAGTTGGGATATCCTAAGCAACCTGAAGAACGAGTACACATTACTCTTCAGGTATCGCATCAAGCTCACGACAGTGGTGTACATGGTTGCAAGGTCGGCAAATGGCCGGTTTTTGCTTGTATTTCTTCTGACATCATGCAGATTATCAACTCTGGCATACATTCTGGTAGCCACTATCTTCAGCAGTAAATTTTTATCTCCATTGCTTCAGATTTTATGCGTTCCACTGAACCGGATCATTTAATTTATTCAGCAGCACCCATCAAGGCATGCAACCAGTTTGTGCTCGCAGTGCACATTTTGATGACCATTTCCATATCCACCACCTCCCTCCTTTTCGTCTTCCGCGTGAGGGCAATCTACGAGGGGAACAAATATATCGCATCGTTTTTCGGGCTCATGTGGCTCGCTGTCGTAGCAAGCTTCATCGTAACAATGCAAGGACTAGATGCACACCTCGAGTCAAATGGGAGTGGGTCTCTGACCTACTGCGCTACTTGGAGAATCTCTCGCTACATCGCACTCGACTTCGTTATGCCTCTCGTGCACGATACCTTGGTCTTTCTAGCAATATCCTGGAGACTGACCACCAATTCAATACAACATTCCAACGTCAAGAACGGTGTTCGGGCCATGATCTTTGGGGATTACATGCCCGCTTTCTCAAGAGCATTGTTGCAGGATGGGCAAATGTACTATCTGTAAGCTTTTCCGGGTTTGATATAATATTACTCCGAGAAGAGGTTCAATGCAATGCTTTTGATAATTTTTTTAGAACAACTATTTCTACTGGTCTACTAGCCTTCGTCATGCTTTTCATGACAAGCGCCGAAGTTAACACCATATTTCTGGTGCCCAACATTATGCTCATGAACATTATGGCCTGTTATGTCTTCAGAAAGACGAGATTTGGCATTTTTCCCGAAAACGGCATATCAACTATCAAACCCTCTACCCTTCCTCTCGCATTCAATATGGTGAATGCCTATTGACCAGCAGTTCCTTCGCAGACACATGACTGACGGTTACTAATCATTTTTCCAACCACCAAACCTGGACTTCAATATTGCTTCGATAAATTGTCTACAAACACTGCCGGCCAGTTTGAATAGTATGTATTTTTTGAACCAGTTTATTAACGTGAAGAAGCAGTCAGAATTCTAGAGTATCTATTACACCTCGGCTCTCGAAGTATCCCGAACTTGTTCATCTAAAGGTTCGAATACGTATTATGCTCATTTCATGCTTGTTTAAAATTATCATCTGTTTTAATAGAAATCTGTTATATATGTCTGGGATCCCCATAGAACTCGCCACGTACACTGAGAAATGAGTGAGTGGTGTACAAAGTAGGTTGCAACTTACACCCATTCTTCTTGAGTATTGCATATAACTCTAGTTCCTTACAGAAAACGAATAGGACGTCTGATCAAATATCTAAGACAGTGCCCGATTCAACATGAATTTCATTATCATCATGAGCTGGTCTGACTCAGTTTTTTCATTTAAGGACTACAAGATATACACCGAAAAAGTTCCATCCGTTTTCTTTCATTTTCTTTCCTCAGTTCACAGTCATTATTATTTTTCAATACATAGACCCGCACCCACAAAAAAACCAACAAATTTATGGTTTATGAAAAGTGCAAAAGAAAGAAAGAAA
This sequence comes from Psilocybe azurescens, assembly GCA_023853785.1. Taxonomy (NCBI): domain Eukaryota; kingdom Fungi; phylum Basidiomycota; class Agaricomycetes; order Agaricales; family Agrocybaceae; genus Psilocybe; species Psilocybe azurescens. The sequence continues at coordinate 215,525 of JAJIRX010000983.1, forward strand.
ACACTTGTGCATGTATAACTAATTCTACAGAGCAAAGCAATTTAAACACAAGAAGGAAAGGATACGAGCAAGCGTCTGTATGTACAAAAGAGAGGTATACAAGGCGAAATGCTTGACGTAGCCTCGACTCGAAATGGACGATCGGCTTTTTGGCGTCGCGAGAAGGAAGTTTATGAGGGGATTCGACTCGGGGAGGATGGCGATAGCGACTCGGAGGGTATGGAGAGTGTGACAGTAGAAAGCCATCCGATCCCTGCACTCGAGTAGCAGCAGCAGCAGCAGCAGCAATCTGTACAGCACAACATCGTTAATAAACCATCGTCGATCAAAATCGGAGCTCATCAGTCCAAAAATTTAACATCATCAACCCAGTCTATCTTTTTTCTCCTTCCTTCCTTCCGTTCCTTCTGTTACAGACCGCAGCTTCTCCTCCGACTCGGGGAGATTTCCACCTTCACCCTCACAGGTAAGTAAACCCCTTCGCCCGCGACCAATCCACCCCATTCTTCAGCTGCTCGAGGGTCAAGAAGGTGAGGATCGTCGTCGGCTGCAGACACGTCCATGCGGGCAGCCACCCATCGAATATGAACATCGCGCCTTCGGCCTTCATCGACGCGCGGATGAGGCCTATTGTGGACTATAGCATAGATAGATGCGAGTTGATGAAATGAATTAGGCAGCGAGAGAGGAAGAGGAAGGGAGGATACGCACGTTAGATCCCAGCCCAGAGGCGTTCATGAGTCGACTCTTGAGCACGTCCGCAGGTGAACACACAGTAGTAGCCACCATTCCCTAATCACCAAATACTTGGTATTCAACAGCTCCGCCTCGAAGAAATCGTATCTATAAAAGTTTAAGTTCACAAGGAGATCACGTTCGTTACCGTTAATCGCATATTCCTCCGAGACAAGTCGGAGGGGAGAAAGGAAGAAGGAAGAAACTTACGAAGCAAGCTGACTGGGATTTATCAACACCGCACGGAAGACGTTCGGAGTGGCACCGCGTCCGAGGGACGACACGCCTTCTTCCCTGACCATCTGGAATGCAAAAAAAAATTGTCAGAACTTGGACAAACCGCGCATACACGGACACCGAAACCGAAACCAAAAAATAGACAAAGAAACCCCAGGTGAAGATCAAAAGAAGAAGAAAGGGGAACCACAAGACTGTAAATAAATAAACCGTGACCCCTCCTCGATGTAACCACGAACACGAGCACTAAACAGTGCCATCAAAACAATCGCCCACCACCTAATCATCATCACGATCAGGATCTAACGCATCTACACAATCCCGTCCCTACCCGTCCGGGTCTAACGCGCTCGAAAACACAAAAAAAAAGCGCATATACATAACGACAGTGGTTGACGGCAGGATCATATGAAAGCAAAGCCCAAGGCAACAAAAAGAATGGAAACAAAACCAAAATCAAAAACACGCTCACCCTAAAAAGCTCATTAAAACAATGCTTATAATTGAACCTTTTCTCCGGCGCTTTCGCAAAGTCTCCCTGTAAGCGCACCATCACGATCTCTATAGAGTTTTGCAAAAAAGGAGTATATAATCAAAAAAAAATCGGCCCTCGTCATCATCGTTCACTTCACATTTCCATTCATTCATCAATTGGCCCACCCCTGCTAGCAGACTGTTGATTGTGACTGCAACTCGTGCGTAAAATTCTGACAGTGTACCAGCATCGGTCGCTCAGCACTGGGTTCCTTAAATGGCACAACACCCGCTACATTCAGGCTTTTTTTTGCAGAGTCGTAAGATAATTTTGCCATATATTGTCAAAGAAAAATGCGAGCACAACCTGTGTGAATGTCGATCGGATGGATAGATACAGTCTGGCACGAGAATAACCAAAATAACCGCTGATTTAGTTGTTTGTCGCTTTGTCAAGCTGGCTTGTCGAATTTTTGTAGTGAGTTGATGAGTTACGAAGCTGTAGAGTTTGTCAACCGAAATACTTCCGGATACTAATAGAAAGGGACAGAGCCTGTGGTATATCTGCCAGAATTTTGACTCAACAAGGCGAGCCGACAAGTTAGGATGTCGGCACCCGGTCAGAAGACCAATCCACACATTCCTTACAAGGCGAGAACCTGTATATGGACCTGTCTGTTTTAGGAACAACACTTTATCCCTCGAAGTTCTCATTAAACTCAAGATGAAGGCGGACTAGGGATACGCTTACCCTGCGCTCTACATTTGAGAAGAAAATTGTCGAAATATGTCGGGTGACGAAGAACTTCAAGAGACCTCACACGGCGTACCAGCGCCTAATACTACATTCCGCACAGATACCTTGGCAGTCTCATCTAGCGCCGAGACCGAATTCCATTCCGCACGCATGCGGTGTTAAAACCTTCTCGGTCGTATTAACCGTACTAGACTTAGAAATACATAGTTTATGCACCGGGTAGATCTTGGCAATTTTGATGGATTGAAAGGCTTAAGATTCACAATACATTATCCTTAGCCTAATGTCCTAAAGACCCCATGCAAACCTAATAATTAACTACTGCAAGCGATATACCAGTACCCTTCATATGGCTCCATTCCCGTGGTCCAAAAAAAAAACGAGCGACCTTAAATAGTTGTTATATGGATGCAAACTATAAAGTCACCTCCACCTTGTCGACCCTCATTGCCCTCATCTTTTCATACGCTAAAGTCTGTTTTTATAAATGACCCACACTGCAGAAACTCTGTTGCGTATTTCTCCAGAACTGGGCTCTCAGACTTTACTCACGAGGTATATGGTGGCTGAATGCAGTTATGTGGGCGTAACAAATTGGACTTTGTATCCAGATATATTAACCGGTTAATAGATCTTCATTTGGGACACCCTGAACAATCTGAATAGAGATCATACATTGGTCTTCAAATATCGAATCAAGACCCTGACGGTTGTGTACATATTTTCAAAGTTGGTAGTAGAGTATCATTGTCCTACGAGCATGCTTTCTAAGGCAATGTAGGTTATCAACCCGGGCACATATTCTTGTGGCCACTATATTCGACAGTAAACTTCCATCTCCCTCACATTGTATTTTGTGCGCGCGTCATTGAATTGGACCTCTTTCTTGCGATATTCTGGAGACTAGCAAAAACTCAATCCGCCAATCAAATCTCCAGGGTGGTGTTCGGGCCATGGTCTTTCGTGATTACATGCCCGCTTTGTCGAGAGCACTATTTCAGGACGGACAAATCTACTACCTGTAAGCTTTTCTGATCCTCAGGTGAGTCATATCTTTTGAATCATATTTAAAAGGCTTAATTCTAGCACCTCTATTCCTTAAATTTAAGGCAGCATTTCTGGCCAAATATCATGCTCATGAATATTATGGCCTGCCAAGTTTTTCCTCCAAACCGTGTCGATGTCACTCAAACCCTTCCTCTCAACTTTGATCCCCAAGTACCTATACATGGCCCTAACCCCATTGCTCCATTACATGGTTGCAGTAGTACTTTCCATATTGACTTCATAAACCCACAAATTTTCCAAAATGGTATATGTTTTATATCGAAAAGTCGATCCCCAATTCCCTTGAGTTCGACATAGTACTGGTATATGTACTGCCAACCAATTACGGCGTTTAACTCTGTTCGAGATTTGTCATTAAGGTGGATGTCATCACAACCCAAAATTAATTTGAGCAAATCTACATAACGTGAAGGCTCCATCATCGGACGGTCAACAACGGATTCTTTAAATGGCACGATATCTCCCCTTTCAGGAATCCATAAGTCTATGCAAGCCGCCAACGGCCTCCAAGCACTGAGGGGACATCTCGAAAGCCATGACCCTCATCTGGTTTCCTCATTATCATCCTTTAGGCCCTCTAAGAATATAGCCACGTATAAGTTTTATTCACCTCGACTTTCTCTACTTTCTCGAGCAATGAATGGCCACTTACGATTGTGAGACGTAATAGCTGTGGCGATAGCAAAGTTGTGAAAGGGGCTAATCGACGATCTAGTCGCAGCGTTTGTCACCATGGTCCGTGGCCGTTGAAGTCCGGGCAACACGAAGATAACCCTACAATGCGAGAACTTGTATATCACACTAATTTAGCTTAGATTGAAAAAATTGCTCGCCGTTGTCTTTAGAATGATACATATAAGCGGTATCCAAAGGTGGACACAGAAATATCTAATGTAGCCTATTTGGCGTCGAAGAATCAGCCATTTCTGCTGCTGTAAGGTCTACGAACGTGAACATTACCCCATGCTAGAAATATAGAGAACAGAAAATAGGGTGGGATCTTGTTGATGGACGACATAATAGTCAGAACTTATATGAATAGCCTGAGTGATATTGATAATTATTGAATGCGGGTCGCTCTATGCCAACCATGGAGTTCTTAGCCGAACTGTCCAAACTCCATATTGCCGCAATAACCACAGAAGGCTCATGTTCGTAATATGTTCGTGTATCACAATAAGGTTCCGTGTAGCCCCAGTCGACCCGCGCCTGGGATCGGGGCCTTTTGCTGGGAAGTAAGAAGGCCACAAAGCAATTCGCGGCCTTGCGTACTCGGCGCAGGCTAGTGTACATGTATGGTGCGTGTTGATGTTCTCTGAACTACCGTGCAGTGGTCAATCGTACGTGCTAACATTGTCAAAGAAACGATATTCGACATAAATCATGACAAAGCAATTCCTACTCCATATACGAACGCCATTTTAGGTGCAGAAAACCATACCAAAAAGACAATCTCCTCTAAACTCGTCCGGATGGACTCCACGAAGGATTATCTGTAACAACATTGCCTACACCGCCCTCGACAGCTGAGTCGAGCACCAGCTCAAGCCCAGGCGATATTGTCTGATTTGTCAAGGACCATATTGCAACAGCCACCGTGCTATCATCAGAGAATTGTCAGACCGTCTCTTAGAAATTTCTTCACACCATGAACATGACTACGTACTTCTTCCCATGGTAGTTAAGAATTCCTTCATGCACAGGGAACTTGGCTTGAGGTCTAGTAGTGCTGCACGTAAGTGCGTATTCTTGTACTAATTATTACATCAACTTACCCAAGGTTTCCTACTCTTTTCCCCATCATCCATCCATTTACAAACAGATACGCTCGGTAGGCCTGCCCCAACGGCTCCGTGAACGTGAAGGACATCATGGCATCGACTCCTTGAATATCCAAGTCGAACGTGGTGACAAAGAAACCTACACCAGCTCCGTTCGGCAACCCATTTGATAGTGGTCGTGTTTCCCAGGTTGAAGTCGAGAAAGACGGCAAATGCCAGCCTTTGCGTTCCCCAAATAGGCCACCCTCATTAAGAACACCTGCATTTGTTCATGTATGAGATATGGTAAGCAATACTGCGAAAGAAAATCATCAAACACACCTCGAACTTTGTCCAGGAAGCTGGGTAGCGATGGGTTAGCAGAATTATAGAGATTGTAGTTGAACAATTCATCACGTACTTCTTATAGCCACCAACCTTGCCTTGTACTTTCCAGTCAGTAAAGCTCCCACCGTTGTCCAATTGAAAACCTCTGATCCCACGAGGGCTTTTAAGAACATCATTGGCTGGACGACGGTAAGATTCCATAAGTTTTTATGTGATGGCAAAGAAAACTTACGGTTGTATCCATTTTCATCTAAGCCCATGTTATCCTGAAAAAGCGACGGTAAGAGAGCGTCAGGTTCAAGGCAGCAGCTTTTCACGTACTTGAACAACTGTTATCACGTTGTCCTTCCCTGACAGTATTGAACCAGCTGGGAAAACAAATGTCTGGTTGAATTCCGCCGCATTCGAACTGCCGTATGGTAAGCCAATGATCGTCTGTCAAGAATAAATACCTACACTGTATAGCTATCCAAGAAAATGTCGTTTAACCAGACACTGGCGGCAAAATCTTGAACACAGTCAGTCAGAAGCAGAGGTTTCAAGTGGCGAAGGTACACATACTCTGCCCTCCGTTAACTGTTAAATTCAGACTCTTTTCTTCGCCAGTTGCCTTGAAGTGACCTCGCCAGAGAACTATGTTCTCGCAGCTAACCAAAGATTAAGTCAAAGATACATCTCGGGCGAAGTAAAACTACTCACAACCCGTAATCGCATCCATACAAGATCTTCCCGTCATTGTAATAAGGCAGGTAGGGGATATTAGTCGTCGTGTGATTTGCAATGGTCCATGAGTTGTCATCGAAATCCTTCTGAACCTCAGGTAGGCTGTCCCGATACTTCCATTCCGTCAACTGTGGTACCCTAATGCTCGACAGCGGCGACTTGAGCTCCAGCTGACCACTAAGCCCACCTCTCGAAGTGATGGCTGAGGAAGCATCGTCGCTGAGAGCCACCCTGGCACCATTCCAGGTAATCGTTTTCACCTTTCTTGGCGCAACGACACGGAGCTGGACGCCATTTTGAAGATCTCCTCGCAGGGCAAGTGTTGACCCCAATATGCTAGCATCTCGGACAAGATAAGGACCTCCCACAAGCACTGACTCATTTGTACCTATCCCCCAATAGGCTTTGAAAGGATCAGCAGCGTTCCCTGGAATTACAGGTGACCAAAACGTTGCAGTAGTATTGGTATCGGCAAATAAGACGAGCTGCGTGTCCGAGTCCCAGACAGTTACAAGATCATCGACACCAGTCCCAAAAGTGACGACCGTGGTATCGTGAGGCAGCTCGGGTAATCTGGTCGAAAATGTGACATGAGAAGATGATTTAAGCTTGCTTGGGGTACCAGTAAGAGTGAGAGCGGTTTCGTGAGTCTGATCAGAGTCTCCGTGTAAGAAAAGGACATCCCGGCCATCGATTACTCCAGCGAAGAATATCTGCGCAGTAGAGTAGAGAGCTTTTGAAGACGCCCCAAATCGATAGTCAGTGTTTACAACTTTGGACTGACGACCGCCGATGGTAATGGCAGATGATACTAGTGGGATCTGGAGAGCACCAGCAGAGGTCGTTACGTTCAATTTTAACGTTATAGTTTCACTGAAATTGAAACATCAGGGTTGCCTAGTCATAAAGCCGAAGTGGACCTACGTCGACGATGAATTGGCCTGACGGACGATAAAGTATCCTGCTTGGATATCTGAATTTTTCATCTCAGTAATGTATGCTGCTGGGTTGCTTGAAACCGAAATGCCGGTGTTGGTGTCCGCTACCCAATCCGTTTTATAGAAGTCAGGTGAACTGCGAAGGAAAAGCCCCTGGCGTTTCATCTCATCGAACTTTGTCGTCAATTGCCGTGACTCTGCGATCTAAAGAAGGACTGAGATAAGTACAGGTAATAACGTTGCTCAAAATGACAAACGCACTGTTGCACCATAGTCGTAAGACGTGTAAATACCGGGATATGGAATCGCTCCCCAGGAAGTTCCGCTAGTGAGATGCTTTGAGGATGGTATCACAGCGGCGACAACGTTTACGTACCCGTAAAACATATAAAAGTTGATCATCTTGGCGTTGCTAGCCCATAGAGCGAGATTGAACATCGACAGGAAATTGGGACCTGTTAATAGTCGGCAGCCACCATATCCTAGAGAAAAAATTAGCACTCGTCAATGCTCGAGAGTCAGTGAGAAACACCAATACCTGGAGATGCAAGGCCCCAAGAGTCCCCAGCTCCGCTTTGAAATTCTTTCCGACATTATTATCAGAACGTTGTAGCAGAGGAAAGGAGTCAAATGACACACCAGGGATGAACTGTGGATTTTCGGGATTAACTTGCATATGATAGGAGTAATAATTAGTCGGAACAGGATTCCATGTTTGGTGAGTACAGTCGGATCGTTGAGGATATTCGTCAAAGCTTAATGGGGAAAGTTAAACGAGGAATAAACGTAAAAGAATTGAATAAACATACCCATAAAGGTCCACTGCTCCCTGCAGGTGACAAGATTAAGCGGTGAAGGAAAGGAGTAAGACGAATAAAAGCTTACAGTTCCATTTATGAAGCTAGATCCCATACCGGGATCGTTATATGTCAGAGGAACGTCGATAGATGAACTGTGATAGACCTCCTCGATTTGAGCAAAGTACGCAGCGTGGAAGTCAGGAGACTGTGAATACTCGTTATCTGGGATATCTATAATGAGACGTATTCATTGCTCGTGTAGATAGACACAGACATACCAACTTGAATCGCTGTTAACGTAGTCGTTCTCTAATGAGAATCTCAAAGGGATCTAGATTGAATGAATGGCCTCACCGATTACTGGTCCTCCTGAAGAGATTTGGTTGGGTGCTGTGACTTTTATAACACCTGCGATGTAGTCTTGCCATGCGGCTCTATAATCTGTATCATTCGAGCGAGGTTGGCCGGCTATTTCTGTCGTAATCCAGTGCGAAATGCCACCCGCAGATGTCTCAGCATTGATGTACTGAATGATGCGTTAGAGAAGAAACCTGCAGAGTGGGACGGCATATATTACTTACAGGACCTGCAATAGGAGTACAATTGCGTCAGTTGCACCATGATTTTACACTTCCGGAAGCTTACCTGGTCGAAGGATGATCCAGAGACCACTCGCTTTGGCAGCGTCGAACAATGGCTGAAGTGCACGATAGCCATTGAAATCAACAACACCACGCGATGGATTTATCTGCGCCATGTGCGTATACACGCTGATGGTATTAAATCCAGCTGCCTTGATCTTCTGGAGGATATCCGGCCAAAGCGACGGTACGGGGAGGCGGTATGTGTGGAATTCGCCGGAGCTGTAGTCTTTGAGTCACAAGAAGATCAAACAAACACAAGAACGCTGCTCACTATATAAAGACCCTTTGACCCTTCACAATGAGACTGTATTTGTCCCACTGAACATCCGACGTTAATTTTCTGGGACTGATGATTGGCGTAACCTTGGGCAATGCTGATTTGACGCTGTGGAGTTGATCAATGGATTGAATTGTCGGCATTAAAGGAGCGGAGGCGTGATTCCTTCTCCCAGAAGTAGCAACAACAGATAAAAGCAACAACGACGCAATCCAAAATCGCCAGTGACCAAACATTTTTGTTGAACCCACATTAAGAGTCATTTCGGGATTGACGAGGCTGGCGTAGCGGAAGGGACATTAATGGTATGGTCGTTGATTTATACCTACGATTGAGATGTGCTGTAGAGATCGAGAAGCCATGACCAAGTTCTTGAATTCGACTCATGATCGTGTCCCACGTGAAAGAACCCTAGAAGTTGGAGTTCAACATATTCTCCAGCGCTCAAATACCTGACCATTTTCCGAGGGGACATGTCTATGGGCGATAAGCTGTTTCAAAAAGCGGCCCGCAAGGTCAGAAGAAGTTTTATTTTTGACATAGCGGAAACGACGAGCCGGGACTGGACCTATGAAGAGGGAGTCTAAATGATAAATCGCAAAATACTCTGCAGGTAAAACCTCGGATAACAATGATTGTCGCATCATCCTTGGTCACAAAACATAGACAACAATAACACAGTGAAGATGCAATGACAGTCGACCAGCTCAAGAAACAATTATCTGCCAACGTCTGTGTAAAGAAGAACCAAATCATGGTGCAGCTTATCCGTCGGGGCGGTTTATGCAATCTTATTCAATGCAATGGTTCTTCCTTTAGGGCATGGTGGATCATGGCTTTTTGAAGACGAAGATCAGAATATGACTATTCCCAGCCAAATGATGATGACTCGCATAATAAAGCACACTCTCTCCAGCTGGCTGAAGAACGCCTCCTTCAAAGCCTAGTTAGTCATTAACGGGCAGTAACATGACCACACAGCGAGCTTGAACGGCTGGTATGTTGAATGTTCAGTGTATGGTGGAATTCGATCCTTCATGGTCCAATGTTCATGCCAACCACTGTCGCGCTATGCGGTTGGTTGATAAACGGCGCCACTAGAGTTAACCCATCCAGTATTCACGACTGTGATGAGAGTGGGAGAACTTGAGTCTAACGACTTGAAAGGTAGAAATGCCGTGCAGAGACTCCAGAATTGAGATTGACGGGATTCCAAGATATCGTTGCGTGAGTGAGATGATTTGGAGGACATGATCAAGGCTCAAGACATGACTTGGACATGACTGAAATTTGCCAGATGGCGCGGTCAAAGCGCGGTGTGGATTGGCACGGTGTCACTACACCGTGTTGCAATTCTGAATCAAAATCGCGTGATATTTCGGCAACTCGCGCTGGCCGCTGTCGGCGGCTGCTGGTTTTCTGACCAGCGTTTCCAAACAACTTCAAAGCGCCTCTCTAAGTTGGCCTCTCCTTAGAAGTCCTTTATGACCTAGTTATACTCATTATATATATCTTATGATGTAGTCTACTGTTAAGTGAGAGTAGATGAAAGCTGGTGTATTAACGATTCAATTTACTGGGAGGTTAGGTTCAAAAATCTTGGTTTTCAAGGGGTTGGCTATATTAAAGTCCTCATTACTATTTCATCGAGTGTGAAGGAGATATGTCCACTCTTTAATTTTAGTACTATTTCATCAAAATATTTGAACATGTTGAGACAATGTGATGACAAAGTGGAAGTGGATGATGCCTCCAATGCTTTTGAGTGTTGAACTGCGGTGAATTGCTTTGGTGAGTGGCGAAATACTTCCATGAACTCTGATCACAGCGATATGTGAACCTATTACTCCTTTGTACGGGAGATGGGGTATTCAACGGGCACGCAGGGAAACTAAATTGCAATAGCAAGCCATATCTGTCAGAGACCCGAAATCCATAAAGCGTGGTTAAACTTGCCTAAGGCATTCATGAGTCAGGATTGGATTCCCGAATCGAAGCATCGACTATGCACGATACCAAAGCGAGAATATGTGTATATTCGCTGCTTTCCGCAGTCGGTGCTTCGCTTGCTGAGGAACTTTAACAACCGGCTCCTAACGGTATCACCCAACTGACAATGCCAGAGTCTGGGGTGTATCCCGATTGTCGGGTTCATGGTAGCCTTAACATCACCATCAAAAGGCCTCATACAGCTCAGATACCCCTTGTAGAGGCTCCAGCATGTGCACAAAACTGTTGATAAAAATTAGAAATCCATTCCCCAAGGGCTGACGGGATGAAAAGACGACACGCACACTTTGCCACGAATAATCATTGGCGAAAATCTTCTGGAAAGTCCATGCTGAGCAAGATAATGGTAGCAAGTGTAGCTGAGGATAAAATGACTGATGAGAAGGGTGTAGGCTATCGACGCTGATCAATAGACAGAAGCTTACCTTCGGCATTGAGATTTCTCTGTACTATTGGATTGATCTTTGGAGCGGGGCAGTAGAAGTGATATATATTTCAGGTTTCATATATCTAGAATATATACGGGCTCATGAGTGGCGACTAGCTATCTACTTTAGCTCTACAATATCGTACAAAGAGTGTTTGGGAGAAGAGCAAGACACATTATTCTAGGGATTTTCATTGTGCTATGGCAATACAAAGCATGAAAGGAAGAGAAGTGAAAGAACGTTTACTAAATAACATTGGATGATTTACCAAGTACATGTTTAATGTCAAAGACAGTTTGTTCAGAAGCTGTTTTCGTTTATTACACTATCATACATGGAGTCATGAGCGGTACTATTTCGTTTGCGAGAAGGGCGTCCAAAAGTTACCATGGATCCATACGTGCGCTTAATACACCCGCGCCATGACAAAGCCCTTACTATAAAGAACATTGAACTATTGGAACCTCTATAACTCCCAAAGGACGACAAAGAGCAGCCAAAGCGTGCAGCACACTGGCAATGGCTGACGACAAAGGCAAATTAAAATTAAGTCACCCAACCAGTCTATAATCGACTCAGGGCCTTGGAGGCCGGGAGGCTTAACATGAGCACAATAATTGACCAGTTATTGAACAATCACCAAAGGCGCATGAAGCAGTTTTACAGGCATGGCCTTGAGATTTGCTCGATCAGGCTGTGCGCGATGTCAAGCCTCGGAGCCCGTACCCTACAGAAAGATTATGACAAGAACTAGTACCAAATATAACATGTGCAGGGCAATCCGACGATTGAACTTCGGAGGTTTAACAAGACATGGGGGTTATATCAATGCAGAAGCCACAAGACGCCTGAACTCAGGCTCTCAGCAAATATAGAAATAACGAAACACGAGTCGTCAAACCTCGGAATTTCCAGTAATCAATTTGAGCCTCCCGAGCGTTTCGAGCGCCAAAAGGCACCAGGCCTATATGTAGAGTGTCTGCGGACCAGTTGCTCATCAATAGCCGCTGAACTCGACAGCGAAGCGGCGCAGGCACATGTTGATTTCGAGGATGAATCGACGCCGCCGCCGCCGTAGCATTTGGGTCCGAGTGCTCCATGTAGACAATCAAAGCGAGACTACAGTCGGAGGTTTGACAATGGAGAACCCCGCTGGTAAGCAATTTAACGACGCCAGGACGCCATACAAAGGAAACTCCTGTATTCACTTAATCGCCGTCGGCGAGGGTATTCCCTTCTTCGAATCCAATCCGAGCCGTCGAGCGCCCGAGAATCCAGATGTTGCAAGAGAGCGCTTCTCGATCGGGCTGGCGACCCGGAGGCTTGATGGCAATTTAAACACAGTAGTATGATCAAAGCTAGGGCCGGGGTACATATGGTGTGCATGGCGCTGAGCATAGTGGTAGGAACTGTTTTCCTTCCACCAAGCTTCGTACCTCGTCGCCCGAGCTTGAGCTTGAGCTTGAGCTCTCGCGCGGTGATTTGAGAGCTGAGAAGGCGCACGACAAGAGGGGCTGCCTGTGGTGTCATCGTATATCACAGTTCACGATGCACGATTCCGAGATGTAGCAGCCAATAAGCCAACTGCAGAGCTGCAAGATAGAGACCAAGACTCCTTGAACCCGAGAGAGACAAACCGACGAAGCCAGGCTTTGCATAGTCCAGTTCGTTGAAGCGCCCTGCAGCTTAAAGTCCGGAGGACTTCGACTTCAAGTTACCAAAGATAATCATCGCCGACGTTCAAAGGCGCCATGACCGAGATCCCATGCAACGCCGGGTTGGTATTTGAGGTTCAGTGTGAAGGTTGGATTCCAAGTTCGCGATGGTTGGTTGTAGCTTTGGGGAGGCCCTCACGAAAATCAGAGCCAAAAGACTAGAGGAGAAAAAAAGTGAGGATAGCGATAATCCAGAGCGGGGAACAAAACCGCACGCACAACAATGGTGGTATCCTATGGCAATGACTGCATGTCATGTAGACTGTCTGTCCAGGACGCCTTCGGACGATATTGCAGACTATTAGAGGCCCCACGCTACTTACCATATTCAACAGCATCTCTGTACGCTAGCATGGGCAGGCTTTACACTTGAAAGCCCGGCTTCAAGACCCGAATGAGTAGAAGACAGATGGTATAATTGTGTCTCTATCGCCATCCGAGTCCCATCCTCGATCGCGAAGGTAAGAGCTCAGAGGGCACGGATAGCAGCACGCACCAGTAGTTGTGTAGTAGCAGGGGGGGAATCTAGGCGGCAACTCGATCTTGACGCCTTTGTCTTTTGGAGTTCCCGGTGAGAGGCAGAGGCACCAGGATCGCAAAAAAGGTGGGAAAGGATGTCTTGCAAAGCCCGGGTTCGAGGAGAAGCCGGGTTGATAAGACCCTCCTTTGCTTTGGTCAATGATGGGCCTCTCTACCTCTATCCTGGACCCAGGGCGTCGTGATATGAGAACACCGATAACGAGGACGGGGATCGCCTCGCAAGGCGGATATGGTAGGAGCGACGATATCACGAATAAGCCACATATCGCATACAAAGCTGCGGACTCGACTTCGCTTGACGCTTTTATCCTCGGGAAAGTTGACGCTGGAGGCTCGACGATCGTTCAGTTTACAGACGTTAACAAAGGCATTCATACAAACTCGGCATCGAGTGACGAGTAAGTATGTAAGACCTCGGTGAGACTCTGCTGGATCGGACGTCGAGCCTCCGATACGTTTTCGTTTTCGATGTCTCTATCTCCGAATTCCGAATCTTGGAATCTGGACGACAGCGCTAGAGGCCAGAGGCCACGACGACGGCGGTGACCAGCGGTTGGCTTGGGCTTGACGTGACGCCTTTCGCCTTGGGGGTTGGAGGCCCGACCAACCGATCATCCACCGGTCATCAACAAGAGCCTTTGAGCCAGAAGCCTGTCTTATACAAGGCTTGGCTTCAACTTCGACTCCTGGTAGAGCGAGACTTTTGGTGAGGCGTTTGAATCGGACGGTCCCGGTCGAGCCTCCGCATATCGATGTCGATATCTATATCCCCCGAATTTGGACTTTCGGCGTCAGAAGCTACGATGCTGTCGATAATGGTGGAGAGCATCGAGGATGAGGGTGGGGATGGTGTTGTATGTACATACAGTATGGCAGGCAAGGCGTGGGTGTGATGGCATCACGACTCGGATGCACGACCACGCCAGGACCGCATACAAAGCTGTAGACGCGATTTTCCTTGACGTCTTCTGCTAGGGAAAGTATACGATAGCGATAGAGGCTTGATCATCCAGATCTCTGAAGATATTAAAAGTCTTTCAGCCAGAGGCGTCGGATTCAAGTTGTAGCTGGACCTACGAGTAGACATTCGCCAACGAGCTTGTACAGTAGTTGAAGGGGATCTGGGAAGCGCGTAACAATCATGATGGGGAAAGGGGAAATGCAGATGCAGATGCATATGCGCCGAGATTCTTGCGGGGGTTTGGAGTGTGCATTTTTAGCAAGCTGTGAAGTTCGAAGGAAGAAGGAAGAAGAAGAAGAAGAAGACGGTGCTGCTGAGATCAGAGGGGTTGACGTGGAACGTTGCTAGACGGTTGTAGGCATAGATGATGATGGTGGGATGGGATGGGACGATCGTGATTATTATACTTAGCACAGTGTTCTGGCTGTTCTAAGTATGTCTTGACGCTTCGTGAATCATTGTCGGTGATCGCTTGTATGATCGGAGGAGGTGGGTGATAGATGTCGATGTCGATCCGTGGATGGACGAAAGGAGTGTGTGGATCTCCAGAGAGCCGAAAGGAGGCTTAAAGGAAAGAAAGAAGGATGGAAGATGCCGGCGTATGAGCATTATGACTCTAGTTTGACTCTAGTGCGTCGGTGTAACTTTTGAACCAGAAGAAAATCATTGACAAGAGATGTCGGGTCGATTCGGGGCTTGAGGTGAGGGAATTCAAGGGGTTCCGCCGCGGGAGTGGGACTGCGATCCGTTATCCCTGTGATACATTGGACAATGGGAGCTCTGAGATTTATTGTAGATAATGGATGGAAAAAGGGATATAAATGGGGCGTGATACCCATCGTCGCATAGCAGATAATCATGCCGCGTTTTTGATTCTGAAGGATATGTATGGCAGGTGCCGGCGGAAGGCAGGATGACCGTGCAGTACATTGTGCTGTGGGAGACGTGAGTATTAGTAATTGCTTCGAATTCCAAGGTGCCTGTAGGCTGTACGTACCCCATACTTACGACTGAGAGAAATAATGCGGGGTAGAAATGATAGGAGGTGGGTCGATTTTAGAACACAATTGAACGTGAGAGAAATGGGATTGAGGGTGGATGTGAGACCAGTATTGGCTTGAAGGTATCATATTGATTATCGAGTCGGTGAGGAGGGCTGAGCAGACTGCAGGGACGCTGGACTTGAATGAGGTCATGAGATCAAAGTGTGCAGGTGACTGACAAGAGAGGTGTTGTTGTCACTCATCCTTCCCACTGCGGTACGAAATGGACTCATCTGATCTGTCTGCGCTATGCTTCCCTTTTCCTCCCGAGCGAGCCAGATCTGGCACGGAGACAAGAGCCGGCTCTGCTATTCATAGCAAGCCATGCTTCCTCTCCCATTCAATTCAATTCAGTCCATTCGAATTCCCTCTATACACTCGCTCAACCAACATCTACGCTGCACCGAGCTCAAGCCGCCATCCGCCCCCAGCTGCCCGTGCTCGCCTAAACATAGGATCAAAGCAGAGTTATAGTTGTCCCTGCTGCAAGGAGAACCGTACTGCGATCCCCTAGCAGCCACAGCCAGCAGCCGACTCCAACTTAAACAACGACTTCTCCTTTTCACTCGCACTTGCTCGCTTGACCAAGACTCGAGTAGTACATAGTAAACTCTGTTTCGCATTATCTGATCTCACCCCCATTCTCACCGGCCGCCCCCTGTAGCCTTGTACGCCTGTACCTTGCACTCTGCACACGACCCACAAATCGAACTCCGAGTCTACAGGCCCAGGTGTGGGTATCATTATATTAACTAGGCTCCATCCCACCTCCGATTCCCTCTCCCCCTCCTTCTTTCTTTCTATCTCCCCTCCCCGCCTTTCTTCCCCTTCTCACCCACTCTTCCGCCTTATTAGATCCCTCCATAGACAGTAGAACATCGGTGCGTTGCCTTTCCTCCCTTCGTTCCTCGCTCCCGCGTCTCCCGACTGACTTCCAACAATCGACAGCGATCTGCATCTGTGTATAGATCAAAGAAAGAGTCAAGACTGCTAGACCTCCCTCTAACGGACACACTGGTACCTATTTCGCATAGGATCTCAAGAGCATAATCAAAACCCGAACCCATCGACGCAATGGCATCATCCACCACCACCCCGCTCCCCATCGAGGCGAACGCCGCGCTGAAGCCCGCGCCGCCCAAGAAACAGCCCTACCCGTTCTGGCTCGGCGGTGTCGCGGCCACTATCGCGGCGTCCATCACCCAGTACGTCGACGTCTTCAGTATCCTTATCCTTCGTCGCTGATATGAATTAATTTGAATAGCCCTTTGGATCTCACCAAAGTCCGCCTCCAGGCGTCGGGCGACAAACGCATGATAGAGAGTATCAAGAAGACGTATACAACTGCAGGTCCGCTTCTCCTCTTCTCTCTTTCCAACTAACCTTGTTCACTGATCCTCTCCTCTCCTCTCCTCTCCTCCCATCCTCACTCTTTCTCTTTCCCACCACCACAACTCCCACAAACTCATAACAAACTCTCCCACAACTCTAACTCAAAAACAAAAGGCGTCCGCGGCCTGTTCGACGGCATCTCAGGCACCTGGCTCCGCCAGATGTCGTACTCGATGTGCCGCTTCTGGGCGTACGACGAGAGCAAGAAGCTGCTCGGCGCCGGCCCGGACGCGCCTGCGTGGAAGCTCGCCGCGGCGGGGAGCATGGGTGGGTGTTTTGTGCTTTTTGTTTTTTGGTGTTTTTTTTTGGTGTTTTTTTTTGGTATTTTTTGGGATGTTTCTGGTTTCTTTCTTTTTCTTTTCTGGGGGATAGATAGGATGAGACGACCCCTCTGCGCGTGCGTGTGTTGCGCACTGCTCAAGAGGGACGACCGACCCCAACTCGGACTCTGGACTGGACTCTGGAGTGGGGCGCACAATCGCAACCGCAGTGGCTTCGGCTCCGACGCACGCGAGTCGTGCCGGTGTTAGGCGGCCAGCCCTGCATAGAGTTATGATGATTTACCGAGAATACTCGGTGTTGGTGTACGCACTTTAGCGCCTGGCACCACGTTTTTCGTGTTTGTTTTTCTCTCTCCCTATAGTTACTCTGTTCCCTTTTTTGTCCCTTTCACATTTCCACCTCCGTTCGTTCGAGAATGCTGACAACAATCGTATCGCACAGCTGGAGGTATCGCAGGGCTCATCGGAAACCCCGGAGGTACGCACACATCACATCACATCGCACCACGTGTATATCCTACTATGTACTCATTTTTTCGCAAAAAAATTGTGTAGAGATCGTGATGGTGCGCTTGCAGGGCGACTTTGCGAAGGCGCCGGAGAAGAGGTTCAATTATAAGCATTGTTTTGATGCGCTTTTTAGGGTGAGTTGTGTGTTTTTGGTTTTTGGTTTTGTGTTTTGTTTGCTTTTCTTTTGGTTTGCCTTGGGATTTCTTTTTGCTTTCATATGGTCGTGCCGTCAATCGCGGTCGTTATATGCGCGTTTTATTTTGCTCTCTTGCGTGTTGGACCCGGACGGGTAGGGACGGGGTTGTGAAGATACGTTAGTGATACCCGGGAGCGGACATATCACTTTTTGAACTCTGTGCGATACAGGCTTGCGGTTTCAGGTCGGGTCCAATGAACACCGTCTCCGTCTCCATTTCTGTGGTTGTCCCTGTCTCTTGTAGCATGGTGTAACGGTGTAGCCTGGGATTTAGGGTTTAGGGCTGGTAGACGATCCTGATCTGATGATGATCGGGGGTGGGCGATTGTTTTGATGGCACTGTTTAGCGCCCGTGTTTGTGGTTACGTAGAGGTCATGGTTTATTTTGGAATTACAATCTTGGGGTTCCCTTTTCTTCTTTTGATCTTCACCTGGGGTTTCTTTGTCTATTTTTGGTTTCGATTTCGGTGTCCGTGTATGCGCGTTTTGTCCAAGTTCTGACAACTGTGTTTTTGTATTCCAGATGGTCAGGGAAGAAGGCGTGTCGTCCCTGGGACGCGGTGTCACTCCGAACGTCTTCCGTGCGATATTGATGAATGCCAGTCAGCTTGCTTCGTAAGTTCCTTTCTTCTTCCTTTTTCCCCTTCGACTTGTCTTGGAGGAATATGCGACCAACGCTAACGAACGTGATCTCCTTGTGAACGTAACTTTTATATAGATACGATTTCTTCAAGGCAGAGCTGTTGAAGACCAAGTATTTCGATGATAATATTATGTGTCATTTCACGGCTAGTTTCGCTGCTGTAAGCTTCTCTCTCTCTCAAGACTTCGTATGAACTTTTATTTATTTATTTGATGATGGTTAGGGAACGGTGGCTACTACTGTGTGTTCACCTGCGGACGTGCTCAAGAGTCGAATCATGAACGCCTCTGGGCCGGGATCTAACGTGCGTACCCTCTCTTCCTCTTCCTCTCTACCGCCTAATTCATTCACCAACTCGCATCTATCTATACTATAGTCTACGATAGGCGTCATCCGCGCGTCGATGAAGGCCGAAGGCGCGATGTTCATGTTCAAAGGGTGGCTGCCCGCATGGACGCGTCTGCAGCCGACGACGATCCTCATCTTCTTGACGCTCGAGCAGCTGAAGAATGGGGTGGATTGGTCGCGGGCGAAGGGGTTCACTTACCTGTAAAAAGTGAAGGTGAAGATGGAAGTTTCCCCAGTCGGAGAAGGAGAAGCTGCGGTCTGTAATAGAAGGAATGGAAGGAAGGAAGGAGCAAAAAGACAGGCTGGGTTGATGGTAAATTTCTGGACTGATGATCTCCGATTGATTGATGGATGATGATTTATTAATGATGTTGTGCTATCCATATTGTTGTTGCTGCTGCTCGGTGCAGGGATCGGATGGCTTTTCTACTTTCACACTCTCCATACCCTCCGAGTCGCCATCGCCATCCTCCCCGAGTTAAATCTCTTCATAAATATCCTTCTCGTGTCGTCACAAAGCTGATGATCCATTTCAAATCGAAGCTACGTCGAGCTTTTGGCCTTGTATTACCTATATTTTGTACATACAGGTACTTGCTCGTATCCTTTCCTTTTTGTGTTTAAATTGCTTTGCGCTGTAGAATTAGTTATACATACACAGGTTTCTCTCTCTTTCTTCATGAACAATAAATTTGTTGTTTTTTTTTTTTTGGATGTGGGTCTAATGAAAGATAACAATGGCCTTAAACTGAGGAAAGAGAATGAAAGAAAACGGACGGATTGATGTGCGGTAGACGCGTGCAATCGGTTTGGAACTAGTCACATGGCTGTGTGGCGAAATGGCATCGCGTCTGACTGAACAAGCATGAAATGTGCATAATAAATATTCGAACTTTAGATAAACAAGTTCGGGGCACTTGGAGAGCCGAGATGTAATAGATACTTTAAGGGCAATACTTCTTTGCACCCGTGCGTCTTAGAATTCTGACTGCTTCTTCACGTTAATAAACTGGTTCAAAAAATAAAATAAAATACATACTATTCAACTGGCCGGCATGTTTGTTGACAATTTATCGAAGCAATGTTGAAGTCCGGCTTTGGTGGATGAAAAATGATTGGTAACCGTCACGCACGTGTCTGCGAAGGAATTGTTGGGTCAATAACATTCACCATATTGAATGTGAGAGGAAGGGTAGGGGGATTGATAGTTGGTATGCCGTTTTCGGGGAAAATGCCAAACCTCGTCTTTCTGAAAACATAACACGCCATAATGTTCATGAGCATGATGTTGGGCATCAGAAATGTGGTGTTAACTCCGGCGCTTGTCGTGAAAAGCATGACAATGGCTAGGAGACCAGTAGATATAGTTGTTCTAAGAAGAATCATCATAAGCAACGAACCTCTTCTCGGAGGATATATTATATTAAACCCGGAAAAGCTTACAGATAGTAGATTTGCCCATCCTGCAACAGTGCTCTTGAGAAAGCGGGCATGTAATCCCCAAAGACCATTGCCCGAACACCATTCTTGACGTTGGAATGTTGTATTGAATTGGTGGTCAGTCTCCAGGATATTGCTAGAAAGACCAAGGTGTCGTGCACGAGAGGCATGACAAAGTCGAGTGCGATGTGATGAGAGATGCTCCGAGTAGCGCAGTAGGTCAGAGACCCATTCTCATTTGACTCGAGGAGTGCGTCTAGTCCTTGCATCGTTGCCATGAAGCTTGCTACGACAGCGAGCCACATGAACCCGAAAAACGATGCGATGTATTTGTTCCCCTCGTAGATTGCCCTCACGCGGAAGACGAAAAGGAGGGAGGTGGTGGAAATGGAAATGGTCATCAAGATGTGCACTGCGAGCAAAAACTGGTTGCATGCCTTAATGGGTGCTGCTGAAGAAATTAAATAATCCGGTTCAGTGGAACGCACAAAACCTCAAGTAATGGAGATAAAATTTACTGGTGGTGATAGTGGCTACCAGAATGAACGCCAGTGTTGATAATCTGCGTGATGTCAGAAGAAATACAAGCAAAAACCTGCTATTTGCCGACCTTGCAACCATGTACACCACCGTCGTGAGCTTGATGCGATACCTGAAGAGTAATGTGTACTCGTTCTTCAGGTTGCTTAGGATATCCCAAATAATAATCTATTGACCAATTAATATCTTTGCAGAAGAGCGATCTAAGACGCTCACGGCACTGCATCCAGCTTGGATATACCTCAAGACAAATGACTCGAAAGATAGACCCCCGAATGCGCGCGGAGCTACTGTAGTGTCTGTCATCATCAAAGAAGATGCAGAGTCTGGCAATGGGAAGCGAGCAAGGTCAATGAAGAGAGCTGACTTATATACTTACCGTGACTGCTCGTCCGCCATGATATACCAAGCCCGTTTGATCAGGACTGATAGCACATCAGCGCGGTTTGAATCCCCGGGCCTTCGATAGTGATCCATTAATGATTGCCTGATCTGCCCTAGCGTTATGAATCTAGATCTAAATATAACGCAGGAAATGGAACCTCGGGGTTTCAGCACTGGACAGAACGGCGCTATCTCGGTAGGCGCTGGTACCAAGTAAGTGGGTGAATTCACACGCTTCTTCCTTCATTCCGGTCAAGTCTAGAGAACTCTGGAGAATTCACAGGAGCATCAAAGGACTAGTGCATCAAAAGCAACATGTGTCAACCTTTGGACAACGCTTCCATGTATCATTCTAAAGACAACGTCGAGCAACTTTTTCAATATAAGCTAAAGTGGTGTAATATACAAGTTCTCGCATTGTAGGCTTATTTTCGTGTTGCCTGAATTTCAACGGCCACGGACCATGGTGACAAATGCCGTGACTAAATCGTCGATTAGCCCCTTTCACAACTTTGCTATCGCCACAGCTATTACGTCTTGCAATCGTAGGTGGCCATTCATTGCCGGAGAAAGTAGAGAAAGTCGAGGTGAATAAAACTTATACGTGGCGTGGCTATATTCTTAGATGGCCTAAAGGATGATGAGGAGAAAACCAGATGAGGGCCATTTAGTAAATCCCCTGTTGCCAGCTTTCCTCGAAACGAACAGTTGTAGCAATCGGTCCATTTCTAGGCAACATAAGCTATGGCTTTCGAGATGTCGCCTCAGTGCTTGGAAGCCGTTGGCGGCTTGCATAGACATATGGATTCCTGAAAGGGGAGATATCGTGCCATTTAAAGAATCCGTTGTTGACCGTCCGATGATGGAGCCTTCACCTTGTGTAGATTTGCTCGCATTAATTTTAGGTTGTGGTGACATCCACCTTAATGACAAATCTCGGACAGAGTTAAACGTATGTATTTTTAAGTCTAGTACGGTTAATACAACCGAGAAGGTTTTAACACCGCATGCGTGTGGAACGGAATTCGGTCTCGGCGCTAGATGAGACTGCCAAGGTATCTGTGCGGAATGTAGTATTAGGCGCTGGTACGCCGTGTGAGTGGCTTTACTGTCTCTTGAAGTTCTTCGTCACCCGACATATTTCGACCATTTTCTTCTCAAATGTAGAGCGCAGGGTAAGCGTATCCCTAGTTCGCCTTCATCTTGAGTTTAATGACAACTCCGAGGGATAAAGTGTTGTTCCTAAAACAGGCAGGTCCATATACAAGTTCTCGCTTTGTACGTAATTTGTGGATTGGTCTTCTGACTGGATGCCGACATCCTAACTTGTCGGCTCGCCTTGTTGAATCAAACTTCTGGCAGATATACCACAGGCTTTGTCCCTTTCTATTAGTATCCGGAAGTATTTCAGTTGACAAACTCTACAGCTTAGTAACTCATCAACTCACTACAAAAATTCGACAAGCCAGCTTGACAAAGCGACTGACAACTAAATCAGCGGTTATTTTCGTTATTTTCGTGCCAGACTGTATCTATCCATCCGATCGACATTCACACAGGTTGTGCTCGCATTTTTTCTTTGCCAATATATTGCAAAATTATCTTACGACTCTGCAAAAAGCCTGAATGTGGCGGGTGTTGTGCCATTTAAAGAACCCAGTGCTGAGCGACCGATGCTGGTAGACTGTAAGAATTTTACGCACGAGTTGCAGTCGCAATCAACAGTCTGCTAGCAGGGGTGGGCCAATTGATGAATGAATGGAATGTGAAGTGAATGATGATGACAAGCGCCAATTTATTTTTTGATTATGTATTCCTTTTTGCAAAATTCTATAGAGATCATGATGATGCGCTTACAGGGAGACTTTGCGAAAGCGTCGGAGAAAAGGTTCAATTATAAGCATTGTTTTAATGAGCTTTTTAGGGTGAGTTTATTTTTGGTTTTGGTTTTGGTTTTGTTTCCTTTCTTTTTGTTGCCTGGGCTTTCGCTTTCATATGGTCCTGCCGTCAACCGCCGTCGTTATATGTTCTTTTTATGTTTTTTTTTTTTTTTTTTGTTTTTTTGTTTTCGAGCGCGTTAGACCCGGACGGATAGGGATGGGATTGTGTAGATGCATTAGTGCTACACCGGGAGCGGGCGAGCATATCACTTTTTGAACTCTGTGTGATATTCAGGGGTTAGGGGCGGCCTGACGGGGGTTGACATCCTTTCGATGACGTAGACGATCCCGATCGTGATGATGATCAGGTGGTGGGCGATTGTTTTGATGGCACTGTTTAGTGCTCGTGTTCGTGGTTCAGTCTTGTGGTTCCCTTTTCTTCTTCTTTTTGATCTTCACCTGGGTTTCTTTGTCTATTTTTTGGTTTCGGTTTCGGTGTCCGTGTATGCGCGGTTTGTCCAAGTTCTGACAATATCGTTTTTGCATTCCAGATGGTCAGGGAAGAAGGCGTGTCGTCCCTCGGACGCGATGTCATTCCGAACGTCTTCCGTGCGGTGTTGATGAATCCCAGTCAGCTTGCTTCGTAAGTTCCTTTCTTTCTTTCTCCCCTTCGACTTGTCTCGGAGGAACATGCGATTAACGCTAACGAACATGATCTCCTTGTGAACTTAAGCTTTTATAGATACGATTTCTTCAAGGCGGAGCTGTTGAAGACCAAGTATTTGGTGATTAGGGAACGGTGGCTACTGCTGTGTGTTCACCTGCGGACGTGCTCAAGAGTCGAATCATGAACGCCTCTGGGCCGGGATCTAACGTGCGTATCCTCTCTTCCTTTTTCTCTCGCTACCTAATTCATTTCATCAACTCGCATCTATCTATACTATACTCCACAATAGGCGTCATCCACGCGTCGATGAAGGCCGAAGGCGCAATGTTCATGTTCAAGGGGTGGTTGCCCGCATGGACGCGTCTGCAGCCGTCAACGATCCTCATCTTCTTGACGCTCGAGCAGCTGAAGAATGGTGTAGATTGGTCGCGGGCGAAGGGGTTTACTTACCTGTGAAGGTGTGAAGTTGCGCGAGTCGCAGAAGGAGAAACTGCGGTTTGTAATAGAAGGAACGGAGGGAAGAAGAAAAAGAAAGCCTGGGTTGATGATGTTGAATTCTCCGATTGATTGTTGATGATTTATTGATGATGTTGTGCTGTACATATTGCTGCTGCTGCTGCTGCTGCTGCTACTCGGGTGCAGAGATCGGATGGCTTTCTACTTTCACACTCTCCATACCCTCCGAGTCGCTATCGCCATCCTCCCCGAGTCAAATCCCCTCATAAATTTCCTTCTCGCGACGCCAAAAACCGATCGTCCATTTCGAGTCGATGCTATGTCGAGCTTTTCGCCTTGTATACCTCTCTTTTGTACATACAGGCACTTGCTCGTATCCTTTCCTTCTTGTGTTTAAATTGCTTTGCTCTGTAGAATTAGTTATACATACACAAGTGTTTTCTTTTCTTTCTTTGCATTTTTCATGAACAATAAATTTGTTGGTTTTTTTGTGGAATCTGGATGCGGGTCTATTGAAAGATAACAACGATTTTGAACTGAGGAAAGAAAATGAAAGAAAACGGATGGAACAGACATGCGGCACTGGTCTGCAATCATTTCGGAGCTAGTCACATGGCCGTGTGGCGAAATGGCATCGCGTCTGACTACGATTAGTACGCGAACTTCTGATTGCGTGACTGTCATCAGGAGATTGTAGGTTCGAGACCTACCTCGGTCATCTTTGATTTTTACTCATTAAAACGAGAGTTCGAACCTCGAGTACTTTCAAGCTGTTTTTTCTCTCCGTAATAGTACAATGTAGTCAGGGAGGTATTATGTAAGGAGTCGAGGTTGTTCGAATATCGAATGCGAGAGGAAGGGTAGGGAGATTGATAGTTGATATGCCGTTTTCAGCGAAAATACCAAACCTCGTCTTTCTGAAAACATAACATGCCATAATGTTCATGAGCATGATGTTGGGCACTAGAAATGTAGTTTTGTATAACTTCGACGCCTGTCATGAAAAGCATGACGAAGGCTAGGAGACCAGTAGAAATAGTTGTTCTAAGAAGAATCATCGTAAGCATTGAACCTCTTCTCGGAGGATATATTATATCAAACTCGGAAAAACTTACAGATAGTACATTTGCCCATCCTGCAACAGTGCTCTTGAGAAAGCCGGCATGTAATCCCCAAAGACCATTGCCCGAACACCGTTCTTGACGTTTGAATGTTGTATCGAATTAGTGGTCAGTCTCCAAGATATTGCTAGAAAGACCAAGGTATCGTGCACGAGAGGCATGACAAAGTCAAGTGCGATGTAGCGAGAGATGCTCCGAGTAGCGCAGTAGGTCAGAGACCCATACTCATTTGACTCGAGGTGTGCTTCGAGTCCTTGCATCGTTACGATGAAGCTTGCTACGACAGCGAGCCACATGAGCCCGAAAAACGATGCGATATATTTGTTCCCCTCGTAGATTGCCCTCACGCGGAAGACGAAAAGGAGGGAGGTGGTGGATATGGAAATGGTCATCAAAATGTGCACTGCGAGCACAAACTGATTGCATGCCTTGATGGGTGCTGCTGAAGAAATTAAATAATCCGGTTCAGTGGAGCGCACAAAACCTCAAGTAATGGAGATAAAAATTTACTGCTGAAGATAGTGGCTACCAGAATGAACGCCAGCGTTGATAATCTACGTGATGTCAGAAGAGATCCAAGCAAAAACGGCCATTTGCGAATGCCGACCTTGCAACCATGTACACCACCGTCGTGACCTTGATACGATACCTGAAGAGTAATGCGTACTCGTTCTTTACGTTGCTTAGGATATCCCAACTGATAACCTATTGACCAATTAATAGCTTTTGCAGAAGAGCGATCTAAGATGCTCACAGCACTACACCCAGCTAGGATATACTTCAAGACCAACGACTCGAAAGACAGATCTCCGAGTGCGCGCGGAGCTGCTGTAGTGTCTATCCTCATCTCCCCAAAGAAGATGTAGAGTCTGGCAATGGGAGAGCGAGCAAGATCAATGAGGGAGCTGACTTATATACTGCCCGTCCGCCATGACATACCAAGTTATTACCAACCCCATTTGATCAGGACTGACAGCACATCAGCGCGGTTTGAATCCTTGAGCCTTCAATAGATCCATCAATGATTGCCCGAATCTGCCTAGCGTTATGAATCTAGATCTAAATATATAATCAATAGAGCTGAGGAAGGTGCGCGGGAAATGGAAACGCGGGATTGTAACACTGGATAGAAAGGCGCTATCTTGGTAGGCGCTGGTACCACGTGAGTGAGTGAGTTTACAGACTTCTTCATTCCGGTCAAGTCTAGAGAAACTGTGGAGCATTTGCAGGTGCATCAAAGGACAAGTGCATCAAAAGCAACATATGTCCACCTTTGAATAACGTTTCTACGTATCATTCTAAAGACAACGTCAAGTAATTTTTTCGATCTAAACCAATTTGGTGTAATATACAAGATCTCGCATTGTAGGGTTATTTTCGTGTTACCCGAACTTCAACGGCCACGGACCATGGTGACAAACGCTGCGACTAAACCGTTGATTAATCCCTTTCAAAACTTCTCTATCGCTACAGCCATTACGTCTCGCAATCGTAAGTGGCCAATCATCGCCCGAGAAAGTCGAGAAAGTCAAAGTGAATCAAACCTATACATAGCCATGGATAGCTATATTCTTAGACAGCCTTGAGTTTTGAATGGAGTAACGCAAGATATATTAAAGGATGATAAGGAAACCAGATGAGGGCCATTTAGTAAATCCCCCCGTTGGCGGCTTTCCTCGAAACGATCAGTTGTACAATCAATTCATTTCTAAGCAACATAATCTATGACTTTTGTGATGATTGCTTAGTGTTTGGATGCCGTTGGCGGCTTTAAATGCCTGAACGGGGAGATACTGTGACATTTAAAGAACCGAACCCGTTGTTGACCGTCCGATGATGAAGCCTTCACCTTACGTAGGTTTGTTCGCATTAATTTTGGCTTAATGACAAATCTCGAAGAGTCTTAAGCCACGTAATTGGTTAGCAGCACATGTATCAGTAATCAAACTCAAGGGGATCGGGGATCGGCTCTTCAATATAAAACATCCACCGTTTTGGAAAATTTCGTGTGTTTATGAAGTCAATATGGAAAACACAACTGGAATCATATAATGGAACGATGGGATTAGGGGCCATGTATATGTGCTTGAGGATCAAAGGTGAGAGGAAGGGTTTGAGTGACATCGAAACGTTTTCAGGAAAAATACCAAACTTGGTCTTTCTAAAAATATGACAGGGTATAATATTCATGAGCATGATATTTGACAGCAGAAATGTTGCCTTAAATGTAGATTGGATACTTGTGATGAAGAGGATAACCAGGACCAGAAGACCAGTCGAAATAGTGGTGCTAGAAATAAGTCTCTTAAGCATGATTCAAAGATATGACTCACCTGGGGGTCAGAAAAGCTTACAGGTAGTAGAGTTGTCCTCCCTGCAATAGTGCTCTCGAGAAAGTAGGCATGTAGTCACCAAAGACCATGGCTCGAACACCATGCTGGAGATTTGATTGGTGGATTGATTTTTTTGCTAGTATCCAGGATATCGCAAGAAAGAGGTCCCATTTAATGATGCACACAAAATACTTTATGATGTGAAGGAGATGGAAATTTATTGTCGAATATAGTGACCACAAGAACATATTCCAGTGTCGATGACCTGCATTGCTTCAGAAAGTATGCTCGTAGGACGATGATACTCTACTGCCCACTTCGAAAATATGTACACAAGCGTCGGGGTCTTGATTCGATATTTGAAGATCAATGTATAATCGTTCTTCAGATTGCTCAGGGTGTCCCAAATGATGGTCTATTAACCGATTAATATATCAGGACACAAAGGGTAAAAATTTTACGCTCACATAAATGCATCCAACCATCATATACCTTGTGAGTAAAGTGTGAGAGCCCAGATCTGAGAGAATACGTGGCAGAGATCCTGCAGTGTTGGTCATTTATTAAAACAAACTGTAGCATATGAAAAGATGAGGGCAATGAAGACCGGCAAGGTGGAAGTGGCTTTACATTTTGCGTCTGTATAACAACTAAGGCCGCTCATTAGGGAATTAAGTTAAGGATAGTGTATTGTGAATCTTAAACCTTTCAATCAATCAAATTTGCCAAATCTATGACAGTAAATAAACTGTGTATTTATAAGTCTAATATGGTTAATACGACCGAGAAGGTTTGAACGCTGCATATGCGCGGAAGGGAATTCAGTCTCAGCGCTAGGTGAGACTGCAAAGGTATCTGTGCGGAGCGTAGCATTAGGCGCTGGTAGCCGTGTGAATGGGTTTACTGACGTCTTGAAGTTCTTCGTCACCCCTTGTTCTGATGTTGAGTCAGGATATATTTCGACCATTTTTCCCCAAGTGTAGAGCGCAGGGTAAGCGTATCCCTAGTTCGCCTTCATCTTGAGTTTAATGACAACTTCGAGGGACAAAGTGTTGTTCCTAAAACAGGCAGGTCCATATACAAGTTCTCGCCTTGTACGTAATTTGTAGATTGGTCTTCTAACTGGATGCCGACATCCTAACTTGTTGGCTCACCTTGCTGAACCAAACTTCTGGCAGATATACCACAGGATTTGTCCCTTTCTATTACTATCTGGAAGTATTACGGTTGACAAACTCTACAGCTTCGTAACTCATTAACTCACTACAAAACTTGACAACAAGCCAGCCTGACAAAGCGATTGGTGACCAAATAGGCATTGGTTATTCTCTTGCCAGACTGTGTCTATCCATCCGATCGACGTTCACACAGGCTGTGCTCGCATTTTTACTTCGCCAATCTATGGCAAATTTATTTTACGACTCTGCAAAAAGGGGTAACATGAACAACACTTACCTTGAAAAACGGCGCATGACATCTGCCGGTTGCAGGTTACAGGCACACAGATCAATTACAGCTTGAATGTGGCGAGTGTTGTCAAGACCAATAAGTAACGTTAAATTTAACAGATATGTAGAGAGCTTGACCTTGGTAATTTTATAAAGTGCTCTAGTTTTGGGGTAGTTATGAGGGGAAGGTGGGACTGATGATGGCAGACTGGATTCGGAAAACCGATGAGACGCGATCCCGTGCACAAAACGTGGTTGTGGGCACACTCTTAATTATTAAGTCACATTTGTCGGCCTGACTCAACATATCGAACAATGGTGGAGCCTTTACTCTCTGTGCACGGCAAATTTTGCCATATGCTGGCCGTAGTTATCCCATTAGTCGTCGGTTAGATTCGTGGTCCAAATAGGAGGGAAGGAAAAGACATACAGCATTCAACTTTGGCTCAACTTCAAACATTGTCTGAGGACACTAGGCCCTATATACTTGGGGGCCAACCATGAATCCTCCTCAAGGTCATTCGGCTTTGGGTCACATACTGAGTCCCCTTCCCCATCGAGTACAGAGAGCTCAAGAAGCCATTGCTTCAACATCAGCTACCACCAACACCAGCTACACCAATCTCATATCAATTCACAACAGTACCAGTACCAGCTCCAGAGCCAGTACCAACTCTAGCATCAACACAACCTCTCCCTCTGGAGCCAGCCCCAGCCAAGGCCCTTTAAATATAGAGGGCACTGCACAGCTAGATATGTACCATTGTAACATATCATATAGTAGAAAGGACAATTACAGTGTTGCATATCATATGGGTTCAGTGGTCCCTCTGAGCCAGTGAATGTTGTTTTATCCTTAAATGGAAATCTACACTGTACCATATCATATGATTCAGTAATTACAATGAATGTGCTATGGCTGGCTGGTTGCCTGGGGTATATCGCCTGCACTGCCCCGGAGTCTGGAAATAGTTCTCCCTGCCTGACACTTTTTTGGGTCCAAATGATGTAGTACAGTGACTTAAAAACTGTCCAGATGTTTTTGCAATTGAACTTAAACTGACTATAATGACATGTAATCTTAATGAAATCATATAATTTAAAATGTACTAGAAAGCCTTGGATCACAGCTTTCAGGAAATATAACATGTATTTGTATTTGTTTGGTTCATTTATTATTATTAAATACTTTACAAAAATAACACATCCAGACAGTTTCTTTGTGGCCTGTTGGAATTAACACAATAAGGTTTTTGTTATTGTAAACATGCAAAAAAATATCAAATGAATAAAAACATGTTAGAAGTATATAACAAAGACTGAAACCTTACATTCCCCCAAGTTTATAGCCCATTATTCTGTTGAAAAGACCAAATTAATCAGATAAAAACCATGTGATTGGGAGGTAAATGCGTAGCATACAATAATGTAAGTACTGTACTTATATACTATAAATACAATTTATACTAACTAAATTTACTCTATAACGGAGAATTCAGTTTATATATAAAATCTACATACTTGTGGCTGCATATTCAGCGCACGGGATCACGGGAATTGTGCTGTTTGATTCCCATATTCCAACATATTCTCTGCTACACAGTCATGCATTCTCTCTTTTAAATTATGCTCTAACATTATCTTTATGCTAGAAAATAGTGATTCTATTTGCAGAACTGATGTCAAACTTGCTTTTTGAAGTCAACTATTTGGGTGATATGTTTTGGGATAGAGTTATTAATGAAAAAAAAATCATAAAGGCCATTTTTCTAAGCTCACTCCTCATGACCACTGCCACCTAGTTTGACTTTTCTCCACTAGAAAGGCTGATACTTCCACACAACTCTGCTGACAGCTTCTCACTATCACTAACACATCTATCTCCTTCTAAAGCATTCAAAAATTTCTCAAAAATGGATCTTGTAGCACAAGTCAAGGTCAAAACACCATTCCTCTCTAAGAACCATGGGAAGGCTTACTTGAAATTTGTCCAGAAATATGAAAACCAAACAGAAAAGACTGGAAACATGTTATGTTCACAGATAAGCCCAAGATCAATTGAATTGGGTCAGTTGGAAGGCAGTAGGTGAGGAAAAGGGCTGGTTCTCCTCTCCAAACTCAGCATATAGAAAACCATCAAATTTAGAGAAGGACATATGATGATTTGGAGTTGTATAACAACAAGTGGTATTATCTACATGTGCAGAATAGAAGGCAAGATGGATAGAGAACTCTATATAAGCATTTTAGATGACTATGTCTTCCAAACTCTGGAGTATTACAACCTTAATCAGGATGATTTCATCTTTTAGCAAGATAATGACCTCAAGCACACATTCAAAAGGGTGTACTTTACCTCCACCCATATACTCCATATGGAGTCCACCAACTCCATACAGAATGTGGTGGACTCCACATGGAGTCCACCTGGAACATATGTAAATGTTCAAAATGTCATCTTTGATAAGTGGAGTCCAGATGGAGTCCATACAATTCCACTTGAGGCCAGATAGAGTCCACCTGGACTCCATATGGACTCTGCACGGACTCCACATGGACTCTGTATAGACTCCACATAGGTCTTAATATTCTTTATTTTTTTATTAGTATAGTCAAGGTCTAGATAGAATCTAGATGGAGCTTTTGTATATTTATTTTAAATTCATTATCTAAGTGAGTAGTAGACTTACAAGCTTATAAATAGATTTTTTGTAAGAAGTCTATATGAAGCTCTTAAAGTCTTCAAATTAAATCAAATAATTTATAGTGGTACACTAGAATACACTTCTTTTTCTACACTCTTATGCCTCATCATCTTCTACATATATCCCAGTGCCTTTTAATATAGTTTTCATTCTTTTCTTCTTCTTCATCATCTTCAGTATCATCAATTTGATGAGGCTTTTCTCTTTGTTTCTGCTTTTGAATGACATTTTGAGTGTGGTAGAACAGCATTGAATGTAAAAACCAATCAAAATTCCCAGATTTTATGTGCTTTTAGAATTGAATCAAAGCCACCTAACAATGAATTTAATTGTTCACATGCTTGTATATTAAATGCTTGTTGAAAATATTCTGTTCCATCTTTAGTCTTTGCTAGAAACACAAGATTTGGAGCAGAACCATTTAATGGAGCTGGATTACACCATTTACAGCATAGATAATCACTTGTTTGATGGTTGATATAATGATATGAATCAACAATAAAATGACTAGTTTTTTGCTAAGATTCCCAAGTTTTTTGCAATACTTGTTCACAGAACTTGGCAACCTTTATCAATACAAATATAGAATGGCCAAGATTATTCAGTTGAGGTTAAATCCAAATAGAATCCATGTAGAGGATGTAGAACTCCATATGGACTCCACATGAACTCCAAATAAAGTTCCACATGGAGTCCAGATGGAGTTCCACATCCTCCACATTGATCCACATGGAGGATGAGTCAATTCCAGCTGGACTCCATGTGGAGCCTCCACCCTAAATGGCTGGGATACCTGCCAAAAAAGGTCACCAAACTCCACCCAGTGTGGAAGAGTTGATTGTTTCCAGGGAGAGAGACGGATATAGGTGGTCGAAAACAGTGAGATTTGTGTAGATAAAATATTGGTAGATTGTTCTTTGTCGCTTGCACGGCTCAAATGTTCAAGAAGGCTCGGGCTCGGCTCAGTTGCTCGTTTGTAGATAAAATCCTGGGAAATTTGATATTGATTACCAGTTTTACAAACATCTATATACGAACACGGAGTGCGCATACTCTTGTGCCTCCGGTTACCACAGCTTATCTGTAATAATGAAATAGGTAGATAGGGGTGACCATTTGGAATGATGACATGAAATACGTTGTACGAAAAGCGGTGGAAAATGTGTATACAAGTGTCCGTTTGAAATAAAATAACTGGACAAGCGGTTAAAGGATAGACCATGGCATGCCAATGGCTTACTGAAGTGTGATTGCGCACGCATGGCTCTGCCTGTCCCAAGGGCATCCCCATCATAGCCCCTCAACTACGTCAGCGGCACCACAACTCCAGCAGGGGATCGTCATGACGGCAGTCATCCTCGCGCACTAGCCAGCATGTATATAGATAAGAAAAGTGTGATTATAATGAAGCATGAAATAAGGAGGAAAGATTCAAAGAAATAAGAAAACATTGGAAATATGACTCGCCAATGCCCTGTCCACTGTTCCTGGTTTCCGATGGTGATCCTTTTGCGTGTATTTGAGGGTCTAGGTGTGTATCTGAGCGTCGTTGAGCATCCGAGATTCGGTGAATCATGTTGTGCGTGTTGAACGTTTGTTGTGTGAGAAGTGGGGTTGTCATCGAGCTGTGCGAATTGGAACTTAGTGTCGTGTTCACGAGTACACTGTTCATCTCCTCCACACCAGAACATATGGGTGAGGGTAAAGACCTCCAAAAGGCTCAGAAATGGCTTAAAGACCATAAAATAGAGCTTGTGGACTGGCCAGCATAATAACTAGATCTCAATCCAATTGAAAATTTGTGGCATACTCTCAAAATGTGTTTTGTAAAATACAAAAATGCTCCAAAGAATATCCAGGAGTTGTAGGGCAGAATACTGGAGAAGTGGGAGAAAATACCCAAGGAAGACTATGTGAAATCAATCAATAGTATGTCTAGAAGAGTTTTAGATGTTTTGAAGGCAAAGTGGGATCACACAAAGTACTAGTTTATATAGATATCCATATTCCAACAGGCTGCAAAGAAACTGACTAGATGTGTTATTTTTATAAAGTATTTAATAATAGTAGATTAGCCAAACAAATACAAACCTACGTTATATCTCCTGAAAGCTGTGATCCAAGGCTTTCTAGTAAATTTTAAATCATGTAATTTCATGAGGATTAAATTGCGTTATAGTCAATTTAAGTTCAATTTCAAAAACATCTGGACAGTTTTTGAGTCACTGTAAGTATGGAAAGTGTGCCCACCTGAACCCGCCCTGAATGCTGCCCCAAAAATAGCACCTGTATTGAATTTCAGACATGCAATATATATAGAGATTACATGTACATTCTGTAAGGGTGATGGTATAGTGATTTGTGGCTCGAATAGCTACATAGACACTAGGGTTCAATGAATCCCAAGATTAGCTTTTTTGGTCTAGTTGGTGGCATCAATGCTGCTTGGGACTATGGTGATAATCAGATCAAAAACACATTCTCCTGTCTCCTCAACAATCAATTTAACGCTCTACAGTCCACAGAGTGCATAGCAGACCCTCTCTTTGTCTCTGCTATCCTTACTCTTGTCCTCTCTATTCACAACAAACTTGCATATCTGGGCTACTCATTTGTATGTCCCATCTCTACCCCTCCATGTCTCATCTTCATTTACCATAGGTCCTTCCTTGGGACCCCTTTCTCTACCCTTATGCGTTCTCACAAGCCATAAGTCATTACATCCAGTCAACTGCCCTCCACCCATTGCACTACCTCAAAACAACCACACGTTCTCCGCATCCCATCATGTCATCTATATCTCCACCCCCTGATCCCTGCAGCACCTCCTCTCATCAATATTCTCTCCGTCTCTGCTGCTGCTGCTGCTACCCAGTCCCTGCCCATCGGGCGCCATTCTCACACGTGAAGTGGTGTGTTCTCTAGACTTTGCATAGGGCAGAGAGGAGGTGCTGAGATTGTAAGACTGAATGGGTGTGATCAACAAGGAAGACTGGGAGACAGCTCCTTGCAACTGGGGGCTTGAGATATGATCCACAGAAGCCAGAGTTGAACTCGAATCTAGGAGACTGTAGGCAGAAATAAAGTGTTCTTTGGTAGAGTCACTCGGATCCTCAAGAGTGAGAGCGGTGTGGCCACTGCAGCCCATGCGGAGGAGATTTATGTTTGCATAGAGCTGGTGCTTTATGTGATCAAAGTTACCGTTTGGGATCTGGACGATGGTGTAGTCTGAACAAAAGTGAGCAAGGGAGTAAATATATATCAGTGTTGCAGCAGTTTGTGTATCAGTATTGCAGGTGTGTTATACCATGAGGTACAGGGATTGAACCATGTAATTTACTTTTTATAATTGCACAGAAGTGATATTGCAACCCAGCAGTTGGTGGAATGTTTGCTGACCCAGGCCTGAACCTGAACCTGGACCCAGACCCTTGGCATTTGTTTTGGCTATTCTACATTAATTCTCAGTGACTATCAGTGGTTTGTCAACCCAGACCTGGGCCTGGACCCTTGGTGTTTGTTTTTGCCATTCTGCACTAATTCTCAGTGACTTGAAGAACCAGTCTGAAGCCACAGTAGCATTGCATTGTCCAAAATATATATACTAAAAACCCCTAATCTACTCAAATGAAGAATCATCCATGTCCTCAAAGTATTCTGGCCGGTACACCTTTTTTGTTCACCTTACTTTCTTTTTGGCTGCCCTCTATGCAGACCATCAGACAAATCAGGAGGCAGGGAGTAGGGATAGGGATTGTGATGTACTGGGTCATTGTCTTTGTTTGATATTACTACCACATCTTGAGTAGGGTGAAATTATTTGCAGCAGAGGGGGTGGGGAGGTGAGCCATTATTGTTGCACATATCATTGGGGGCAACACAGATCCAGGCCAGGATAATGGCCAGGCATGATGCTGGGATATTCTTGATGGTGCTGGTGTGGCCACAGGCAGTGGGAGGATGTGGCTCATCATCTTCAGACATGTTGTCGAATGCCACTCCGGCTTGGATAAGAGATGGTGATGGTGATGGAGTGGACAATTAGTCAGACATGTTGGGTCTACCCTCCTTAGACTAGGCAGGGTTCCTGATGATTTGGATGTCACTGTCATCAGACATGTTTGCAAGGGTGTTGTTCACTTGCAGCCAGACATCCATTGATGAGACTATTTTGACCTTGTCATCATCAGACATGTTTTCTAAGGCTGCCTGTGCAAGACTCTGCATTGAATGGAGCAGATATAATTTCTACCTCATCTTCATTGGACATGTTTGCATACACAGGCACATGTGGAGGGACAATCTCTACATTGCTGTGTTCAGACTCAGACATATTGGCAAGAGCTTTGCCTGCCAGGCTAAAGATGTCTATTATGTTGGTTGCTGGGACTGGAACTGGGGCAGGTGTATAACCAGAACTGGGGCAGGTGTATAACCGGAACTGGGGCAGCATATCCTCAGACTCAGACATGTTTGCAAGGGCTTTGCCTGCTAGAATGAGGATGTCTGTATTGTAGGTCACCGGGACCAGAACCAGGGTGGGTGTATCCTCCTCAGACTCAGACATGTTTGCAAGGGCTTTGCCTACCAGGCTGAGGATTTCAGTCATGTTGGTCGCCGGGATCAGAACCAGGGCAGGCATATTTTTGTCTACATTATCATCAGACATGTTTGTGAGTGCTTCCAGGACTCTTTGACAAGAATTAGGAGAGCCATTGTTGTATACACCTGCTGGATGGATATGAGTAAAAATTGTGATTAGAGAAGGTGACAACACACAAGTTTCAACAGTGTTCCTTGTTTCTGAATTGTTTCCCACAATAGTCCCATCTTCTAACTCCATCCCATACCCAGTGTGGATGTCTGTCTGCTGAGACCGCCTGAGGGCAAGAACGTCTTCCCAAGTCAGGGCCTCACCCCATGTCCAGCAAGAACAATGTGGGGAAGCAATACCAGTTCTGGTACTGATCCTGATTCTGCTCTACTAGGCGGCACATTCATGGTTTCGTTAAATACAGCAGCTTCATGTAATTTGTAGAAGCTGGCAATACATTGTTTGCAGAGAGAGCTCTTGGTTTCTGCCAACAAATGAAGTTGCCTGGTATTGCAAAAAGCATCCACATTCATTTTGTACAAGTTGATGGCCATTTGTTGGTATATATTGCAAGAATTGCAATCCAGAGTGGCACCATAAACTGGAACAGAAATTCTAGGCACAGTGTCATACACCAATTTTGATTGGATATGAGATTTATCTATAAGCTTAGAGCATCTGTCTTGACTCCCCATTGCATGCAGAAGCCAGGGTTATTATTTCACATTTTTATCTGAAGCATGTCCCTCAATATTCAACGTTGAAGTCCATTCACAGTCCGCTTCAATCTCCATTCCAACTTTCAATCTCCACTTCAACCCTTTGATCAGCTACATTCCTATCAATGATTCAATTGTCTATCTATTTTGAACCTCAAGGCTATGTGCAGCTTATTCCTGGACATCATTTCTATCCATCCTAGTATACACAGCACTGCACAGCATCATATATCATCATTGTCATCAGCATTTGGTCATATACAATGATTTGGTCCTTAACTGGATTCCACATATGCAGCAAATCTTTGTCTCACTCAGCAGTCTTGGTAATGGATGGTTGAGCTGTGCCATGAATAGACTGGTTCTATTCATTAGCATGATACTTTTTTGCTATTTTGGCTCCTTTTCTATTGTCTGACACTTTCATATGATTGATCCTTCCTTCCTTTTGTCATTCTTGCTTATTGTACTTACTCAGCTTTGCTTCTTTCTTACTCATTTCACTTCGCTTTTCATAATCCTGCTTATACTTCTTACTCATCCTATGTTACTTACTTACTCATCCTTCTATTTTCACTTCTAAACTACATCAGCCTTCAATCTATTGTATGTAGTTGGCAGATTGATCTATTAGGTGTTGATCTTCAGAATGATTAGTATAGTTTGGATGCTTTTCCTCTTTCAAATATTTTTCTATGCTCTCCAGTATATAAACCATGTATTAGTATTGCTTGGAATACAAGGAAGTTACAAGTCCCAACTTTCTTCACAGCAAAGTTTTCAAGTTATCAACAGTCAGTATCAGCACTCCAGTACGCACTCAAGAAGTTATTATCAGTATTCAGCACAAAATCCAGCAATTACTCCAGTTATTCAAGACGTCCTTCAGTGGTTAAACCAGCCTATCCAACCACCCACGTTCTCTCATCACAGAGAATTTTATCCTGTTCATTTCAATCCTATCATCCTCCATGCCCTTCATTCTTCCTCTACATCAAGATCCTCAACTCCCCATCGCTTCTATTGCTCCAGAACATTTTATTCAGCAATTTTGGTCTTGTTGTCATCTTCATCCATTGCTCCAGTCATCCATTACCTGTCTCCCTGCGTTGTTTGATTTTTTTGGCTCAAGAATACCACTTAGGTCATCACCTTTGATTGCCCTAGTCATCCCTCATTCACCTCACTGTTCTGTTTGAGGTTTGGATCAAGAACATTACACAATCCTTCATCATATATCACTCCAGGCTGTTCTAGTCATTATTCTATTACCAGGCTTTACTTCTAGCTTTGCAGATGCTGCAGACTTGATTGAAGCGCACTAGAATCAAGACTACATTCTCACTCCTGCCCCTGTATCAATCCCTATGATTTATCTAGTCATTTGGCCCTTCACAGTCATCACTCCTCATTCACACTGTTCTACCCTAATCAAGTCAGGTAGCTTCCTCCCAGTAAACACTCAAGGGCATTTTATACCCTCTCATCCATTTATCTTCATTCAGATGTCCCTGCCCTCTTCAGACCATATACACCTTCACAATCTAGTGGCCAAGCCAACCCTCACTTTAAATTAACAGGGAGAGAGTCATCTTATCTAGTCTAGACCATTCCTCTCTGGTTTGTGTTTTGGTTTTCAATTTATATATCAAATCACACACTACGTAGTTCAATGGGACATACAACTACCTCACTGAGCAGAGTAGTTTACATGTGGTTTAACCATGGATTTATCTTCCAGTCCACTACTTTTTGGTCATTGAGAAATCTGTAACTGGATTTTTCTTTCTTTACTGTTGAGAATCTTTTAATACAGTCTTTTGTAATATTTCTGTGGTTCAATAGACAATAATGTGTCTCCTTTGCACCCAAAAGATTTTTTTGTACAAACAACTTAGTGATTTCACAAATATTGTGATCTATTTTGGGATACTGGCAGCAATAATCATGTTTAGCAGTGATAGAACACATGTTAACCCAGCTTGCATTAAACCACAACAACAATATCAGTAATGAAATTCAAGCACTCACCACCAAGTCATTGTACTCAAACATACTTCACCTGAGATGAAATTCTGGCCAGAAAACATCACTTATACTGGCAGTGAGTGTGTTTCTAACCTTCTTAGCAGAGCAACTCAAGCAAAAATGCTATCCATTGCACAGAGACATTTACAATCAGCAACAGAAATCCCATGAATATGCCAGGAAGTACAAGCATTTTTCTATATACTAATCTATGTTGCTCATTTTCATTTGCAGGCACAAACTCACTCTAAGTCCCAATGAAGCTACATCACTCAAGGACTCACATTGGGAGGCACAGACCCAGTATAGAGAAGCAAATTGTGAAAAGCTCAGACAGGCAGCTGTGCAGTACAGGTACATTCTATTCTAATCTGTCTTACCCATTTCAATTTGCTCACTAGTCATGATACATGTTTTGCATCATGTCAGATTCCACTGAATACCAGAGGATTATGGACATAGACATGGAGTAGTACCTGGTTGTTGTCTCCATTTAGATTGGAATATATTTGTATCCATTTAAATTGAAATGTATTCCATCATTTCAACTTTAGCTTGATGAACTCTCTAGTACCTGACTGCATAAACAAATGGGATTTGATATTCTGCAAAATGTATGTGCCCTATTTGAATGTTAGTAACTGAGTGATTCTGGACCACATAAATTTCTGAATATGTATGTATATTGGTATAGGCATAGTGCTGAAGGTGCCATGCTTTGTTGTGACATTTCCAAATGGTTTTGATTAAACTTAGAAAGGGTGGAGTGATAAAATATTTATATTATATTTAGTATGGAGGTGTGCAGCACTGACTTAGTAAGGTGCAGGAGCACTTCATTGGCAAGCTTTACAACTGATATGTAGTAGAGGAATTTGTGAGTGTGTGGATGCTGTTTAAATGAAGATGTGGATATCAAGATAGCATTGGGATATAATTTCCTAATTGGAAATAGGTAGTCTACTGTGCTCTACAAGTGATAACTTTTTTTTTTTGATGATAAAGCTCCTGTGTGGTTTATGCATGTAAAAATAAATAGACTTTTAAATTTTAATAAACTATAGATTGTAGATTGATGTGATTAACTTGCAGACTATTTTTATTGTGAAGAAGAAGAGTATAAGGCATGAAATTTAAAATGGCACAGTGCCACAGGTGCTGTGCATTTGAGATAATTTGTGGATAGTCAATGAGTAATGCAGTATTGTATAAAATATAAAGTAGAATAATAATTGATTGGGAGTGGATATGGACAGGGTGTAGATATTAAAACAGTTACAGACATCATGACAATGTACTGTGGATTAGTTGGAGTAGGTCTAATATGATTTGAAATTTTGGTTTCAGATTTACAAAGCAAAGAAATATTTAATGGACACAGAATATAGAGTTCTGTGTATATATATTTGTGTATTTGATCACTTTTTAGATAAGGACAGAAATATTGACTGTTATTGACTGAGTATATATAATTTGACTATAGAGGTGCTGTGTAGCTCTATAATGGACTTCAAAAATACTAGCAAGCTATTGGCCTGGCTGTGAAGCAAGTGTAGCTCTATAATGGACTTCAAAATACTAGCAAGCTATTGGCCTGGCTGTGAAGCAAGGGAGATAAATGTTGTTTATTTTTGAGTGAGGTGTGAAGCAAGAGGGGCTCATTCCCAAAAAAAAAATTATATAGATGACTGCTATCATTAATTTCATTAATGAGGTGTGAAGTGCTGATATTTTGCTCATTCCCCCAAGATATTATAATTATGACTGCTATTATTCATTTTTCAATGAGGAGGCACAGGGTGCTGACAAGCAGGAGTCTGGGGGTGCAGCCTCCAGCAAGCTGTTGACTCTGCTGAAGCACAGGGGGTGAGCAAAGTGAATCCCCCGACATGTAATGGCAGGTCATAAAGCTTGTATTCTATTGAAATCACATAATATTTATGCTTAGTTGGCATTATATAAGCTCTTACATAATTTATTAAAGTCACATGATATTTGTAATAAATGCAAAATTATAAAATGCATTCAACAGGAATTGAACCAACAGCTTTATATTTACTCATTCTACACATGCTTTTACCAATTATGTACACTATTAATGCTTGTGTTGTTTTCCACATTTAATAAATTATATACCATTCTTTTCAACACCCAATAATATATTCTGGCACTCTCTCTCAAACTATATCCACATATTATATATCAAAATGATCAGAAAATTGAGGGCAATATTTCTGTAATTATGTCATTATATAAAAATTATGTCAGCATGTTCAATATGCAAAATACTGTAAAGTTCAAGTTATGTGACTTGTCTGTAGCCCTGGCTTCAATTTTTAATGAATGTATTTTTTTATTTTCTTACTTCAATATTGAATGCTCACTTCAAACAAGGATTTTCTTTGTATCTACTGCAGACAGTACCAAATCAGGTGCAGATCTTTTAATTCCTGGTATATGACATTTATTTTATTACAAGTGATCTGATCTGGACCTGAGTAGTACTGCTCAGTTTTTTGTTGAAAATAATTGACTCAGTTTCTGAGTTGGCTGATCAGTTCTGAGTTTTCTGATCTGATCTGATTAGATCTGTTCAGCCAAAAATTTGGGCAATTGCAGGCCATTTGGGTGGTGAAAAGAGTTTTAGGTCGCTGATCAGAGCTGATCAGAACACATGGGGGATTGACAAGTCCTCTACTATGAGCTCCTACAGAGCCTTTATATACTGTAAGTCAATATATCTACACTGTTCTACTTATATCCAGAGTTATCTAAAAGTTATCTAATTACTAAACTGATGACTAAGTCCGATAAATATATATCAAGCTTATGACTCCGCCACGCGTCCGGGGATTCGCCGCTCACCCCCTGTGCTTCACGGCAGGGT
Organism: Psilocybe azurescens; assembly: GCA_023853785.1. Taxonomy (NCBI): domain Eukaryota; kingdom Fungi; phylum Basidiomycota; class Agaricomycetes; order Agaricales; family Agrocybaceae; genus Psilocybe; species Psilocybe azurescens. The sequence continues at coordinate 257,555 of JAJIRX010000983.1, forward strand.
CAACAGCTCATGGGGCTGCGCCCCCAGACCCCCGCTTTGTCGGGCGCCTTCGCGCCTCCCTCATTGATAAATAAATAATACCAATCACAATCATAATGTCTTTAGGGGAATGAGCTTCGCTCATCCCCCCTTTTTACTATTGGCATTCTATACCTCATGAAAAATAATAATAATAGCAGTCACTCTTGGGGATGAGCTGCGCTCATCCCCCTCCTCTACTTCACAGTCTGCTCTACAGCTTGCTGGAGTTGCACTCTGCATCTCCATAGTCAAATTATATATACTCACAGTCAATAATACTGAACAAATACACAAATATATATATACACAGAACTCTACATTCTGTGTCCACTAAATATTTCTTTGCTTTAACAATCTCAAACTAAAATTTCAATCATATTACACCCACTCCAACTAATTCACAGTATCTTTGCCACCATGCCTGTTTTAATATCCACATCCCTGCCTATGTCCACTCCCAATCAATCATCATCCTACTTTATATTTTATACAATACTCCACTATACATCAACTATCCACAAATCACCTCATATGCACAGCACCTGCAGCACTGTACTATTTTAAATTCTATACCTTATACTCTTATTCTTCACAATCAAAATAGTCCTGCAAATTAATCACATTAATCTACAACCTATAGTGCTTTAAAATTTAAATCTCAATTCTCACACCCAATACTTAATAATGTATTCATTTTTACATGTGTAAAACACACTGGAGCTTTATCCTCAAATAAATAATTTTATTGTCTGTACAGTATTGTACACTGCTTATTTCCAATTACAAAATCATGTCTCAATGCTATCTTTCCATCCACATCTTATTTAAATAGAACCAACACACCCACAAATCCTCCTGCTGCTATATGCCTGCAGCACTGTATCATTTTAAAATTTATAGCTTACACTCTTCACAATTAAAATAGCTGCCCCCTCACCCCACTACATTTGTCCTGCAAATTAATCACTTTAATCTACAGCCCATAGTAATTAAAATTTTCATGTTAATTCCCATGCACAATAGTTAACAGTGTCTACATTTTACTCATTACATTTGGAGTAAAGCACACTGCAGCTTCATCCTCAATTTTTTTTATCATCTGTACTGTACTGGAGACTATTTATCTCCAATTGCAAAACCATATCCCACTGCTATCTCTCTATATACATCTTTATTTAAACACTTTCACTTGGAGAAAACATGATTACCCACCCATAGTTCATTCCACATCAACTTGTCCACTGTTCACAACATCCCTTGCTTGCAAATTTATTCCACAGTTTCCATTTCAACTTTGCAACTTTATACAGTTGTTATACAGATGGCAAACAAACACAATATCTGTGGCCAGAAATGCTATTAAAATAGTCTTTAATGTATGTGGATTTATTGGCCCACTTAACCCTGGTGCCCACTGTACATATTTTTTTTGTTTTTTAAACCACCCAGGTTATGGCTAATAGACATGTTCAGTGTAGGCACAAAATGTTTGTTAGCCTGTGGCACCTATTTTATTGTTTGCCATCAGCCACTGATTGTTTGTTTCAAAAGCCCCCGCAGCGCCGGCCCCAAAACACAGAGGTCTGCTTAATAATAATTAGTCATGCTTAAGTAATTTGCTCCTTCCTTTTTAGAAAAACCGTCTCTTATATTATAGATTAATAGTAGATTGCCCATTCCCAGCAGATACAGATGTGGAGACATGTTGAAAGCTGGTAAAGTAATTGGTATGCAAACAGACTGAGGGAAGAGATGGCGCCGAACATGCCGACAGATTTGTCATAGGTCTTTCAGGGTCCTAGGCAAGAAAATGAAAATCGCGATTCCGCATAAATCTGGAAACCAGCTGTAATAACTGGTTCAAAAAAATACATACTATTCAAACTGGCCAGCAGTGTTTGTTGACAATTTATCAAAGCAGTGTTGAAGTCCAGCTTGGGTGGTTGTAAAAATGATTGTTAACCGTCACTCACGTGTCTGCGAAGGAATTGTTCGGTCGATAGAATTCACCATATTGAATGCGAGAGGAAGAGTAGGGGGATTGATAGTTGATATGCCGTTTTCGGGGAAAATGCCAAACCTCGTCTTTCTGAAAACATAACACGCCATAATGTTCATGAGCATGAAGTTGGGCAGCAGAAATATGGTGTTAACTTCGGCGCTTGTCATGAAAAGCATGACGAAGGCTAGGAGACCAGTAGATATAGTTGTTCTGAGAATCATCATCATAAGCAACGAACCTCTTCTCAGAGTATATATTTTTTCAAACCCGGAAAAGCTTACAGATAGTACATTTGCCCATCCTGCAATAGTGCTCTTGAGAAGGCGGGCATGTAATCCCCAAAGACCATGGCCCGAACACCGTTCTTAACATTTGAATGTTGTATTGAATTGGTGGTCAGTCTCCAGGATATTGCTAGAAAGACCAAGGTATCGTGCACGAGAGGCATGACGAAGTTGAGTGCGACGTAGCGAGAGATTCTCCGAGTAGCGCAGTAGGTCAGAGACCCACTCTCATTTGACTCGAGGAGGGCGTCTAGTCCTTGCATCGTTGCCATGAAGCTTGCTACGACAGCGAGCCACATGAGCCCAAAAAAGATGCGATATATTTGTTCCCTATGTAGATTGCCCTCACGCGGAAGACGAAAAGGAGGGAGGTGGTGGATATGGAAATGGTCATCAAAATGTACACTGCGAGCAAAAACTGTTCGCATGTCTTTAATGGTGCTGCTGAATAAATTAAATAATCCGGTTCAGTGGAACGCACAAAACCTGAAGCAATCGAGATAAAAATTTACTGCTGAAGATAGTGGCTACCAGAATGAACGCCAGCGTTGATAATCTATGTGATGTTAGAAGACATACAAGCAAAAACCGGCCATTTGCTGACCTTGCAACCATGTACACCACCGTCGTGAGCTTGATGCGATACCTGAAGAGTAATGTGTACTCATTCTTCAGGTTGCTTAGGATATCCCAACTGATAATCTATTGACCCATTAATATCTTTTGCAGAAGAGCGATCTAAGACGCTCACGGCACTACATCCAGCTAGGATATACTTCAAGACAAATGACTCGAAAGATAGATCCCTGAGTGGGCGCGGAGCTGCTGTAGTATCTGTCATCCTCAAAAAAGATGTAGAGTCTAGCAATGGGAGAGCGAGCAAGGTTAATGAAGAGAGCTGACTTACATACTTACTGCCCGTCCGCCATGATATACAAAGCCCGTTTGATCAGGACTAGCAATCCTTGGACCAGCGTTATGAATCTAGATCTAAATATACTATAATCAATAGAGTTGAGGAAGCTACACGGCATGTGTGGGAAATGAAAAAGCGGGGTTTCCATTCTAAAGATAACGTTGAGCGATTTTTTCTATCTAAGCCAAATTGAACTTCAACATGCCGCACCTTACAAGGGTCAATTCCGACTTCGCTTTAATCTAGTGGAGAGATCAAATGCCCATGCGGAGAAGCAGACATCGAAACCCGCGAACACATCCTCTGTTACTGCCCAAGATACACCCACGCCCGTAGCAGCCTCCGCAGAATCTCTCGCGACATATTCCTACCAGAGATCTTGGGAACAGAGCCCGGCATCAGATCCCTAATCGATTTCCTATCCGCGTTCGGCGCCTTCTCTCGAACTGGCCGAAACCCACGTAAATCTGAACCTCCAGCGTTTGATGACAAACCTGTACCCGACTCCGAGGATGACGAATCCGACGAGGACAATTAGCGAACCACTCAACCTCCCAATACATAGACCCACGACGACCCTCACTTCCTTTTCTTTCATTCCTCCCTTATTTGCTGTCTTTTGTAATAGATCTTATATTCTTATTCTTGTAACATATTTCTTCGTATACTTCTTACCCATGCCATAGTACTTTTATCATCATTTCCTTATATTCAAGCATCATGTACAGGTGCCTATGACGCCCTCGGCTTGATACAAGCTATACGTTTACACTACCCCTTCACGTACCCATGGTCACTTAGATACACAACCTCGCTACACTCGTAGAACCGAGCCTTAGTAGATACTCTACCGTAGGGCGGTGCATCCTTGCACCCGTGTGTCTTAGCGCTCCGACCGCTTCTTACACGTTAATAAACTGATTCAAAAAAAAAAATTTGAACTTCAACGGCCGCCGACCATGGTGACAAATGCTGCGACTACATCGTTGATCCTTTCAAAACTTTGCTATCGCCACAGCCATTACGTCTCGCGATTGTAAGCGGCCATTCATTGCCCGAGAAAGTAGAGAAAGTCGAGGTGAATAAAACTTATACGTGGCTATGGATGGCGATTTTCTTAGACGGCCTAAAGAATCATGATGAGGAAACCAGATGATGGCCATTTAGTAAATCCTTCCCGTTGCCAGCTTTCCTCGAAACGATCAGTCATACCAATCGGTCCATTTCTAGGCAACATAAGATATGCCTTTCGTGATGACTGCTCAGTGCTTTGCATAGGCCTATGGCCGCCTGAACGGGGAGATATTTAAAGAACCCGAACATATACCATTTTGGAAAATTCGTGAGTTTATGAAGTCTATGAAAAGCACTACTAGATCCTTTTTCTTTTGTGTCAATTTATGTCTATTGGGGCATAGCCCCATGCAGAACTAACTAATACGGTTGTAGATAACGGGACACAGAGCCCTGCTCCTAGCCCATATTACTAGATCCATGTAATGGAGCAACGGGATTAGGAGGCATGTGTAGGCACTTGGGGATCAAAGGTGACAGGAAGGGTTTGAGTGACATCGACACGTTTTCAAGGAAAAATTTGGTCTCTTTAAAAACATGGCAGGCCATTATATTTATGAGCATGATATTCGGCAGCAGACATGTTGCCTTAAATATAGATTGGGCGCTTGTGATGACGAAGATGACCAAGGCCAAAAGACTACTTGAAATTGTGGTGCCAGAAATAAGCCTCTTAAGCATGGTTCAACAGATGTGACTCATCTGAGGGTCAGAAAATCTTACAGGTAGTAGATTTGTCAGTCCTGCAATAGTGCTCTCGAGAAAGCAGGCATGTAATCACTAAAAGCCATGGCCAGAACTCCACCCTGGAGATTTGATTGATAGATTGAATTTTTCGCTAGTCTCTAGCATATCGCAAGAAAGAGGTCTTATTTCAATGACGCGCACAAAATATGATGTGAAGGAGATGGAAGTTTACTGTCGAATATAGTGGCCACAAGGGTATATGCCAGCGTCGATAACCTGCATTGCTTCAGAAAGTATGCTTATAGGATGACGATATTCTACTACCAACTTTGAAAATATGTACCCAATCTTCGGGGTCTTGATTCGATATCCGGACACAAAGGGCAAGAATAGGCGGCGGAGTTCCTGCAGTGTTTGTCATTCATAAGAACAAACTGTAGCGTATGAAAAGATGAAAGTGATGATGATCGACAAGGTAGAGGTGACCTCATATTTTGCGTCTATATAACAACCAAGACCGCTCGTTTAGGACATTAAGCTATAGATAGTGCACTGTGAATCTTAAGCCCTTCAAATTTGTCAAAATCTGCCTCAGCAGCGACAGTGCATAAACTAAGTCTAGTACGGTTAATACGACCAAGAAGGTTTTAACACCGCATCGGAATTCGGTCTCGGCACTAGATAGGACTGCCAAGGTATCTTTGCGGAACGTAGTATTAGGCGCTGGTACGCCATGTGAGTGGGTTTCTGACTTTTTGACGTTCTTCGTCACCCCTCATTCTGATGTCGAGTCTGGACATATTTCGGCCATTTTCTTCCCAATTGTGAGGTGCAGGGTAAGTGCATCCCCAGTTTGCCTTCATCACGAGTTTAATGATAACTTCGAGGGATAAAGTGTTGTACAGGTCCATATACAAGTTCTCGCCTTGTACGGAATTTGTGGATTGGTCTTCTGACCAGATGCCAACATCCTACCTTGTCGGCGCACCTTGCTAAACCACGGTAAACTTCTAGCAGATGTATCATAGGCTTTGTCCCCCTTCTGTTAGTACCCGGAAGTATTATGGTTAACAAACCCTACAACTGCGTACTTAACTCATGAATTCAGTACAGAAATTCGACAACAAGTCAGCCTGACAAAGTGACAGACGATTAGATCGGCGGTTATTTTGGTTATTCTCGTGCCATACTCCGTCTATCCGATCGACGTTCACACAGGCTGTGCTCGCATTTTTGCTTGCCAATCTACGGTAAAATTATCTTGCGACTCCGCAAAAAGTGTAACATGAACAACACTTACAGGCAAATCGATCCATTAAAGCCGGAATGTGGCGAGTGTTGTGCCATTTAAAGAATTCAGTGCTGAGTGACCGATGCTGGCACACTGTCAGATGTATACGCAGGAGTTGCAGTCGCAATCCACAGTCCGCTAGCAGGGGTGGGCGAATTGATGAATGAATGAAATATGAAGTAAACGATGGTGACGAGTGCTAACTACGAGGGACTACGAAGCACAACGTCATCGCCTGTAGCAAATAAATACTCTTAACGAATGGCATCAAGACCAATAAATAACGCTAAATTTAACAGATATGTAGAGAGCTTGACCTTGGTAATTTTATAAAGTGCTCAAGTTTCGGGGTAGTTATGAGGGGAAGGTGGGACTGATGATGGCGGACTGGATTCGGAAAACCGATGAGACGCGGTCCCGTGCACAAAACGCGGTTGTGGGCACGCTCTTAATTATTAAGTCACGTTCGCCGGCCGGACTCGACATATTGAACGATGGCGGAGCCTTTCCTCTCTGTGCACGACGAATTTCGCCATATGCCGGCCGAAACTATTCCCTTAGTCGTCGGTTAGATTCATGGTCCAAATAGGAGGGAAGGAAGAGGCATACAGTGTTCAACTTCAACATCCAATTCTTCGCTTTTCAACCACCTTGTATTTTGATTCCTCTACCTCTTTACCATTGAGTGGCTTTTAGCCTATGTACATTGTCCGAGGACACTAGGCCCTATACACTTGGGGGTCAACCATGAATCCCCCTCAAGGTCATTCGGCTTTGGGTCGCATACTGAAGCCCCTTCCCCATCGAGTACGGAGAGCTCAAGAAGCTATCGCTGCTGCCGCCACTGCTTCAACGTCAACTACCGTCAACACCAGCTACTCCAATCTCATATCAATTCACGACAGTACCAGTACCAGCGCCAGAGCCAGTACCAACTCTAGCATCAACACAACCTCTCCCTCTGGAGCCAGCCTCAGCCAAGGCCCTTCAAATATAGAGGGCACTGCACGCGTCCTCCGCGTCCTCATGGCACACACGGAGATCTTTGGAGGCATCAATATCGATGTCGATTCTGCGGGGTACCAAGCGGCTCTTGCCAAGTGGCACAGGTTTTACGATGGACTCGACAACGGAGGTGCCACCCTTTCAGCACGGCAGGAGTCAGTGCCTTACAAAGACCCGGAAACGATAGTGGAAGATGACGATGTCGACAGTGATGAACATTTTAATCACGACATCGAGCACGAATACGGAGACTTGTTCCTAAGAAATGGCCTCGAGTCCGAGGATGACTCTAGACTTACCAGATCTCCGAGTGGGCCACCGACGTCCATTGGAACTGGGACATCTTCCACGCGCTGGACAAGCGCTGGCAGCGTAGAAATCAGCGACGAGAAGCTGGAGACATCGGGAGACATAAGACGAGCGGCGTCTTTCCCCGTTGCCATAATAAACCTCCCCGAGATGACAGAGGAAGAGTATCTGGTAGCTTCTAAGACAGAACAAGCCGAAGCTAGCCATGAACGCGGGAGTTTTTCAGTCCACGGCGAGGAAGAATCCAGCAACAGCGACGACTATATCGACAACTACAATGAGAGCAATTGCCACATAGGACATCAATGCCTTAACAATGACTCTGAAGAAGACCCACTGGATGACGATGCTAAAGAAACGATGGCACAGAGACTAGACCCACGGCTGCGAGAATATAGCACCATCCTGCCGCTTCATGTCTTCCGAGGGGCGGGAGTTCGGAGGTTGGAACGTAATGCGAGGACGGGGCAGACCTTGGCTTTCGCCAAGGTTGCTCCAGTGTCTGGAGGGAACGGAAAGTCAGAGATCAACATTGTACATTTGATTGGACAGACTCTGGAGGACGGAAATGAAGGCATTTTTGAGAAAGCCCGGCCAACTGTCAACGGTACAGCGTGGGTAATCAAGCACTACAAGCCATACAGATTGAATTTCTGGGGAAGATTGCAGATGAACACCGAGCGCGAGGTGTACGCGCGCATCGCTACTATCCCGTTGAGCGAAGCGGGGTCAGAGTTTCTGATGCGCATAAAGGCAGCCCTCACCTTCAGAGTTGAAACTTTTTTTTGACGAGAGGGTAGGCCTTCTCATGGTGTGTATCATTTTAATTGGCTGTCTTACATCCGCATTTGTTGACGTGCATCAATGATATTGTGCATATAGCCAGCTATGTCTACAGATCTGGGCAGTGTACTGGATGATATGTCCCTTCCCAGAGTGGAGACGCGCCGAATAATAGCACAGTGTGTAAGTTTCCATTTCGCTCCTATTTGTGTTCTTACCTTTGCTTATAACCATAATTTCGTTATACAGGTCGTGGGTCTCGCGACCCTCCATAGTATCGGTGTAATTCACGCCGATATCAAGCCTGCGAATATCTTCCTTGATGCTCGCACGAACGTAAAAATCGGAGACTTCGGCCTCAGCTGTCTCTCCGAGAAGCAGAGGCCACTCAAGGCCTCAGTTGCGTATGGCCAGGACCAAGTTGGCACCAACGGTTACATGGCGCCCGAGGTGTGCACAGAACCCCCCAGTATAGCTACCAGGCGGACTACTGGTCGTTGGGGGTGGTGTTTTTAGAGATGGTGGTGGGAACCGAGTCAAGCGACGAGGTGCGTGCAAATTCTCATCGCTTTGTTTTGACAAATTGATCTAATTCCTTCTTTTGGGTTGATGTTCTTAGTTCCTGGAGACGTTGGGTAAAGAGCTGCTGCCGATATGGGCACAAGGGCACAAGACTGCGGAGAAACGGAGGGAGTACTTTGTACATCTGGCAAAGAGGATTATCGAAGAGCCGGATTTGGAGGTATTGTGCGGGGTGAGGCAGTCAATCTTTCACTTGTAGTTTTTGTAATGACTGATTCGATTCTCTTCTCGCTCAGCTTCTGGATCCGTTCCCCCATAGTCGCTTTGGAATAGAACATCTGTTGACGCACAGGTACTTTGAAGTTGAAGGAGGGGCCTCAGAGTTCCATGGTATCCGAGAGAAAGGTACATCTCCCACATTTTCTTCCATATGGAATGTCTGCTCAAGTTCACTTCTTTTCAATGTTTAGCGTTGAGTAGGAAATTGGATGAGGTCTGGCGAAGCCCGGAGGGTGAAAGGCCACCTGTTATCTACACGTCCGAGCCATCGGATGGCGAGCGTCCTTGGAGATGGATTGATCCGTCAGACAATCTTTAAGGCTCGAAATTGAATTCCATGTTATCATTATTTCTTTTCTATTTTGTAGGGCTATACTGTAATTCATAATCCATCTGTACATACGTAGCATAAATGTATCACACCCGTTTTCCAAAAATCAGAGTAACGCATATTTTCCACGACGAGTAAAGCTTCGAGGGGCAAGCCATCTCGTTCAATCAAAGACAGGATTAGCGTGCTAGAGAAAGATACTCACTGCTACTCAACACAGCATCTTCAAATCAATGCATCGATTGAGGATCACGGAAGGTTTCGTTCATGACTGACAATTTAAAGATAGCTGCTCACTGGATCACTCGACACCGATCCGATGTGTCAAAAAGACGTACGTTGAGACCTCAAGTAAATGGAGTATTCACTATTTTCGACTACGCCGCATAGGTATGCCACTCTGGCTTTGTAAGAAAGGAGTATGTAAACACTGGCAAGTGATACATATTTCCATGAGTTACCGTCTTCGTAGCAAGAAAACGATTGAAGAGCGAGGACCGTCGAGGCGCGAGCGGTTTGGACTTCAATCTAAGACACGGATCAAGGCACCAGAGAAAGCATATACGCGATTACTCATCACAACATCTTCAAATCGATGCATCGACTGAGGACCACGGAAGGTTTCGTTAATTAATAACAAGATAGCTGTTAAAGAATTCGACTCCAACTTCGTCGAAAAGATACAGTCAGCTTGATGCACTTGACGCCACAGTTGCAATGGTCCATGAGGAGCAAGCGTCAATCAGATAGCTCCAGTATGCAGAGGAATGGGTAGAGGCGCTCGAGGGTCGACTTGGTTATTAAAGGCGAAAGGCAGGTGTCTGGTCGTCTGGCATATGCGCTGCTCTGCTCTACGACTGCAGACTCTGGACAAAAGGACTTCGTACCACTGTATCGTTGTCAGATCTTATTGAAGAGTTTATCCTCCGCCGTAGGTTACACCAGGATGGCTCACCGGATTCGCGACACTTCGTTCCAGCAAGCCATTGAGGTGCTTAGTATAGGTAGCACAAGCTGTCTCGGAGTTCTTTGCGGCAAAATAATGGGTGTCGGGATATTCGCTGATCTCCCGCTTCTTGAGTCAGACTTTTGATAGATAGTAAGTAACCAAAGTAGAATGGGTGTTGTATAATTCAGAGAGACAAAATACACCGAGAGCGATGGTTGTGCTTGATTGGGGTCGTTGGTGGTCGTGGTCGTTGTCAAAGTTGTCAGCTGATAGCCGAGACACGACCCCTCTTGTCACTTTCTTGATATCAAACCGCCAGTCAAACTCCGGCCAGCCAACACTTTTCTATTCGACTTGTACTCGACTCGCGGGACAGCGAACAGAGCAGAGACAGGGGACTTTAAAGATTCACCATGATATATCACCTCCACGACACAAACTACAACTAACGACACATATTATGTTCCAAACCTTGCTTTCGCCGCTGCGTTCGCGCTTTGATCTATCGCCGCGCTCACCTACGTTTCCTGGGAATGGCACTGAGCAACCCACGTCGCCGCCGCGGTCGGCGTACAGTCTGACCTCGCCGGGCAACGCCTCATTTGCGTCGTCGGGAGGGTTTGGGAGCTTCAGCGCAAGTCTCACACCGGAGCAGGATATCACACCAGAGGAATTTGCCAGAGATGTGTTGATTGAGCTCATGCGTAATTCGGTGGAAGAGATGAAGGTGCGCGGGGCGGAGGCTTCGGAGGACGGGTTGCGAGGGCGGATGGAGGTGCGTTCTGTTCGCGCTCTAGTGTCATTGTCTTACTTAATCGAAATGTACAGATTCTGAGTGAAATGCTTAGGATTATGGAACAAGATGCATGCACGAAAGATATATTCAGGGAAATGGATGGTTTCCTTTCTCTCATGAGCGTCCTTGCTTCGCTAAGCGTGCCCGCAAAGGATACTCCTTCGTCCGACCTGGTACCAGTGGGCCCTGTCCAGCTTATTGAGCCCCTGGACGAGATCAGGCGGGAGTGTATAACGCGGGTGTTTACCGTCTTGGGGGAAGCTATGAAGGGTTCTCCGGAAAACGAGGTGTATTTTCGGGTACGTTGTACTACAGTGAACATTGGGATTTCACTGATAGATCCTGTCATTCATAGACGAAAGTGGGGTATGAATCTCTGAAACTGGCTCTTCAAAGTGTTCCGACCAAGGCGGACGACGCTGGCCTGTTGCATCTACACGTCCTATCCTTGTTTCTCGCTCTTTCACTTTCGGACTTTTCACCTCTATTCGTTGAATATTTTACGGATTTACAGGAGCAGAACGTCGAAGCCGTCGATGAAAGGGTCAAGCAAGTTGTCGGGACCATTAGACACGCAGGGGCGTTGCACATCTTATGGAACCTCGCAGAACCCGAAACATTAAATGATGTGGGACGTTATGCGCTGTACAAACTATTCGAAGGTCTATTCGGGGTCAGTCATCGGAATGCAGGCGTTCTTTCCAGCTTGGGCATCGTCGGAGATGTGTTCAGAAGATTCCGAGCAGCCAAGAAGGATGGGGAGAGTAGAGACAAGGAGAGGCATATTTTACAGAAACTTCTACGACGCTTGCTTGAAATGGGGGCCACTACGACAGAGGCGCGCGGTCTTTTTGAGGCCGCGATCGTTGACGAGAAGCTCGACCCCGAGATTCTGGACGTCGTTCGCTTTGGGATGAAGAGTCGTTGGGTCGAGCATTTTTCAATGGAAGGCGCCGCCGCAGTTGTTCTAGGAGACTCCGACACTAATAAATGGAAAACTTTGCCGAAGGAGGGTCTGACTTTCTTGGTGAGTTGATCTATTCACCTGAATGTGACAATAGTCTGACATTGGCTTAGTTGTGGTTCTTCCCATCCACGTTGCCTTCAACTCCATATACGCTATTTGCGGCTTCATCTCCTTCTCCGCCACCTTCATCTACGTCTTTGCACCGAGTTGTGACTTCTCTACCCATTCGTACGCATCTCAAAATTGTTCTTCGGCCGGATGGGAAACTATCGGTCTGGAGCAGCGCAACTCCTGACGAGGAACTCATCTTTCCCGCTGCCAAGCTGAAGAAAGGTAGATGGACTCATCTCGCGTTTGTATGGTATCAGCGCAAAGGCGGAAACCCTAACTTGAGTACGTTACCTCCAACTGGCATCATGAGCGTGTTTTTGTTGACCAATGTCTTGATTCAGGAATGTACATTGACGGAGCATTTGTTGAGGGACAAAATCTGACATATCCACGCTCAGAAATATTCTCGGGGTATGGCGCCAACTCTGGCATACGGTATACAATCGGGGATGCCAATGCTCAGAAGGACAAAGGCTCGTCAATGAGCTGGTGTCTTGCATCTGCCTACCTACTAGGATTACCTCTAGGTGAGCATGGTGTTTCTTCTTTTTGTTACCTATGTACTGATCGTAAGACATTGATGTAGCTGATGACCTACCTCGTCTTATCCATCACCTTGGTCCCCGATATACAGGCTCCTTCCAAGACCGCGAGCTCGTCAAATTCCTCACATACGAAGCGTCGACCTCTCTCAATATGTTTCTCAGCCCATCATCCACTGCCTCTGGGCCAGCCTTCATTCGCAGTCCGCACGGCATCGGTGGGGCTAAAGGCAAGAGTGTGCAAACCCCCATCGTCAAGGCGCTACGGGAAGGCATGCCCGCCATGGGTCTCAAGGAAGAGTCGCTTGTTTTTGTAGTTGCATCGGACGAGTTCGAATGGGGCGTTGACGGCGATGCAGATGTGGCGGTTAGAGACGCGGTGGGTGTGGATGTTGGGTTGGGCATCGGTGTGAAAAGCAGGAAAGGCGGATCAGATGCGAAATTGGTGGGCGACGTCTTTGTGGTCAAGGCGGAGAGCTTAGATGTTGCGCTGTGGAAGATCGGAGGAGCTGCTGTTGGGTTGAGGCTTGTCCAGTTTGCGTCCGTGAGTTCCTGACTTCTTTCGATTTTGCGTCTTCAAAGTAATTGTTTTTAATTGTTTAGACTTCTCATGAAATATCGCGTACGTTATCGATACTGACAGATGGGCTAAAGAATAGCTGGCAAAATTCAGAAGACATGGAAAGACTACGTTGGTCTCTCTCTTTGCATATCTTCTTTCGTGTGTTTAACCCGCGCGGTTTGCAGGTGGTTACGAGATTCTGGGTGATATTCTGCGCACTAAGGCGCATTTGGTCAACCTTACCGCCTTTGAAACCCTATTCGAGTTCCTTGGGATTAACTTCAACTCGCCCGAGTAAGTATATAGCTGTCGTTTTTTATCCAATCACGGCTTGGAAGTTTGTTAATAAAAGATACTCCTTTTCAGACAATCGACCGTGGTCAATCCTCTTGCATATCGCGCACTGGCCCTCGACTTTTCTCTCTGGTCACGAACCCGTGCAGAGATCCAACGCGCCCATTTGGAACAATTCGCGACTTTACTTGAATTAAGCCGGTATAAGGCCTTTAATTGGAAACAAAGGCTGAGCAAGATGGGTCTCATTCGGAAGATATTATTTGCTCTCCAGGCAGATTGGTACAGCAGCCTGTCTGATCAGAATGGACTTGCGCCGACGAACGATATGGGGCCCGGCATGCTGGCGCAACTTGTGCAGACTTTAGGTTCGACATTAAAGGCTCCTGGTGGGTTTGTGAAGGAAGATATCAAGGCGGTTGTTGCGTTTCTTGCTGCTAATCTGCATGAAAGTGAGTGGAATCCTTGTCACTGGGAATTCATACGAGTTCTTGGTCTAACAGTATTTATTATCAGCCAATAGCGGCGAAGGGTCGCCACATTCCGTTATTTCGAGATTCGAATTCAAAGTGCCTCCGCGCGAAAAAGCTGAACATGTTCTAGCCCTCCTGGTTCAAATCATCGGGGCGCAGCCATGTTACACAAAATTCACAACAGCGCTGCCAATGACGCGGATTCTACTTCTTCTCCTGGGCGATCGACCGTCGTCACACGTGGCCGCGCAGATTCTGAACATGATCTCCATCAGCATCCGCGTATCTAATTCGTTCAGCAGGAAGTTTGAGCTGGTGTCTGGATGGAGTGTACTAAAAACAGTTTTGCCAAATGTATGGGATCCAGCTGTGAACAAGGCGGCGTTTGACCTGCTCTTAGGGAGAATCAACACCAGACCTTCTGCGGAAGGGAGCCAGGCCACCACACCTACCTCCGCCACGAGGAGAGAGGAGAAAGATCGGACCAATAGCACTACTGTGTCATGTACGCATATCTTACCAACAATCATCTCGGCATTGCGGACAGGGTTGATTTCTGTAGCGAACAATTGTCACATCTCTGATGATAGCGAAGGTACCATCTTCGTTTTCGAATCCCTTTTTTTTTTTTTTACTTACAGGATCTTTGCAGCATCTTCCAATCTATCTTGGTCGACAGAAACTACGATGGAGATGCTCATTGAAGAGCTGCTAACGTTACACGCGTCAAGCTCTACATTCCGACACATCTTTGAGTCACAGCAAACCACGCAGCTTTTCATTGATGCATACAAAGCAATGGTCGCAAAACTATCAAAGGTTAACTACATCAATGGCTGGAATATCCGGATATTGGAGAAATTAACGCACTTTGGATTGGCACTTGCTTTGGACAACTCCGTCGGCGGTGGCCAAAAACGTGAGGTGTGTTGCCGTTCATGAATTATTTCTGTAATCGACTGTCTGACGTTATGGACAAATGGGTAGATTTTAGACAACATACAATCTGCCGAAGTGATTTCTAACCCCAACGCGATGACTACTATGATCGATCCTGGCCTAGTTGTGGATAATCGATCTGTTCGGCAACGGATCGCGTCTGCGAGATTCAGCATCCAAGTCGGAGAGAGATCAGTTATTCGGACCATCAATCGTATGACTGAATGGAGGAAGACGGTGCAGGTGTCGGAGAGAAAGAGAATACGAAAGACTGTGTTGGATATGTAAGCCATTTCATGTTTGTGCCTCAAGTTGATGAACCTGACAGATATGGTATGCAGGCGAGAACATAGGCGTCAAGTCTCAAGGTTGACCGAGTGGACCTATCTGCTAACGTCAGAAAGAGGGCTTTGGCCTCATCACGAGCCGATCCTTTGGAGACTGGATGAAACTGAAGGACCTCATCGGATCAGGTATTTATACTTCATAATCTTTTCGACAATACTCTAACA
This sequence comes from Psilocybe azurescens, assembly GCA_023853785.1. NCBI lineage: Eukaryota > Fungi > Basidiomycota > Agaricomycetes > Agaricales > Agrocybaceae > Psilocybe > Psilocybe azurescens. Next base: position 273,204 of record JAJIRX010000983.1, read on the forward strand.
CAGAGATCAGGAAAAACTCGAGTCTCAAACCGACAATAGTCCAAGTTCGCGAGTAGATGCTCTCGAGGAAATCACGCGAGGTGTTAATCCACCTGAGCCAGACACATCTTCTATCATGCAAGTTGAAGTGCCGCCATGGGCAGAGACATATGAGATTTCTGCTACAGAGATGGACGGTAGGTTCTCCTTCTTTCTATCAGAACCCAGCAGCTGACGGTTTCCATTTAGAACGACAAGACCTGGCAGAAGAAATTGTGGACGATAAGCTGAGAAGGATTCGGCATGAGCTTGAGCCAGGGGATGTTATCGAGGCAGTTGCTACAGTTGCACGGATTGACGGGGTTGACTCATCACGTCAGTAGTCATTTGCGTCTGTCACTTTCGATATGATACTAACTGCTCCTCACACAGCGGGTCTTTTGATCCTTGGCCGCACTCACATATATATGCTTGACGGTGTTGTCGAGAACGAAGACGGAGAGGTCATCGACGCTCATGATGCCCCTAAACGACTACTCTTTATCCCTGGGAGCATTGTCGAACTCGATGGTCCCCAGCGCGCGCAACGATGGTGTGTCAACTCAGTGTTAAGAATTAATCAGCGACTTAGGTATAACTAGGGCGCACTCGCAAATTACCACATGCAGCGACAAGAAGTTTTTGTTCCGCGACGTCGCGTAAAACCATTCCATTTTATGCGATCCATCTCAAAGTCTGAAGCCATTCTTTTTTTTAGATTGGAAATATACTTCAAAGACAGTCGATCCTTGCTCATTGTCTTCCTAGATAAGAAGCGGCGATCCGACCTGGAGCATCGTCTTTCCACAATCGTGGGTAGGCCATACTCGGAAATTGGTCTAACACCAGGGCCTGCCCCCAAACGCAGCGAACGCCGATGTTTGGAAAAATGGGTTCAAGGGTGCTGTCTGGGTTCAGGTCTGACGAGCTGTCAACGGCTACGAGAAAGTGGCAGGCTAGGGAAATTAGCAATGTTTGTGGCTTTTCCTTTTTGTTTAAGGTAACTGCTGACTTAAGAATCTGTTTAGTTTGCCTATCTAAGTATTCTGAATCAAATATCAGGTCGAACGCCCAGCGATGCTACTCAGTATCCCGTATTTCGTGAGTTTTATTCATGCAGGTCTTCTACGCCAGACTCATGTTCGTCTTATTAGCATGGGTCCTTAGCGATTATACATCCAAAATATTGGATTTGAACAATACCGAATCGTACAGAGAGTGTGTCTTCCTCAGTTTCTATCACTACAACAGTCTGATTGCTTATAACCACCCGCCTTTCCAGCCTGACAAAGCCCATGGGAGCTTTAACGTCTGCCCGACAACAAGCAGCGGAAACGAGATACAGCAACCTGGAGAGTGTTGGAGAGGATCCGTTCCATTATGGAACCCACTTCAGCTCGTCCATGATCGTTTGCCACTTCATGATACGTCTTGCACCGTTTACGAATATGTTCAAGACTCTGCAAGGTGGAGACTGGGATTTGCCTGATCGACTCTTTAGGTACGTTTTGTTCAGGCGAACTTCTGCAGACAATCCTCTGAAAATGCTGTAGTGATTTGCCTCGTGCTTATGAGTCCGCTGCGCATGACGTACGAGGAGATGTGAGAGAACTTATCCCGGAGTTTTTTACATGTCCGGAGTAAGTCTCCATTCACAGACACCTCTTATCAAAACTTGACATTCTACTCTCCAGATTCCTCGAAAACTCTGCGAATCACGACTTCGGTATTCTTCAGCAGACTGGCGAAAAGATCCATGATGTTAAGCTACCTCCTTGGGCACGTCAAGATCCATTGTTGTTCATTACACTCAACAGAAAGGTAAATGAAATATTGTTCGATCAGGTCCGATCGGTCCTGAATGTGCTATGTTTGTCTGTAGGCCCTTGAAAGCGCTGTGGTTAGCGAGCATCTTCCGGCTTGGATTGATTTAATTTGGGGGTGCAATCAACGAAATCCCGAATCCTTGAATGTTTTTCACCCATTATCATACGAAGGCTCTATAGGTTTGCTAATATCAAAAGCTTGTCCTCTTAGATACTGACCTTCTGCATAGATCTCGATGCCATCAAAGACGATCTCGAACGAGAGGCCACCGTTGGAATCATTCATAACTGTATGTCTATGGCACACCTTTTTGTAGTTTTACTTCTAATTTTGATGTCTAGTCGGACAAACTCCTCGGAAGATCTTCACAACCCCTCACCCTGAGCGATATCATCATGGTCTACACAGCTTGCCTATCGGTACACTTCATGGAGTAGAAGAAGATCCACACCTGCTTACTCAAAATGTTCGATGTTTCCAAAGGTAAGAGTTCCATATATCACGTTTCAGATAGTCGAGATCTGACCATTGCTGGGCAGACCTGGGACCAACAACACCAATCCGAGAACTCGTGCCAGATATCGTTAGCGAGAAAATAACGCCATGCGCAGAAGGCATCCTCTCTCTTCCTCAGTTTCCTCACGAATACGTTGAATGGCGGTCTAGGTCGGCGGAGCTGCGTGTCGTTGTTGACCACAGAATCGTGCAGGTTATTGAGAACGCCTTTTGCAACTGTGCTGCTTTTGCGGACTCAGCGAGTCTTGTCACGGGCTCGAGTGACTATACCGTGCGGTTGTGGAAGGTCAGCCGCGGGCCGCATGCGAACGGGGCGCAAAGTGGGATGAGGATCACGCTGTCGCATATCATGCGCGTTCATACGGATGAGGTGACGTGCGTTGCCGCGTCAAGAGCGTGGTCTTTGGTCGTTAGTGGGTCAAAGGATGGCAGTGCGGCCTTGTGGGACCTCAATCGAGGTGTATACGTGCGGTCGATATGGCATGGCGAAGCTGGGGAGTCGGCGGCGGTTAATCTCGTGGCCATCAATGAGAGCACTGTATGTCATGTTATTCTTCGTCCTATTTTTGGGAAAAGGTAAACTAACGACATTAATCGTAGGGATACATTGCGACGTGCTCGCGTCTCAAGCTATGCCTACATACCGTCAATGGGCGACACATCACAACGTTAGACTTGACGAAAACATCTTCTTTCTCCGCCTTGGTCCCTACAATCACCTCGATGACATTCCATGAGCGGGAATACTCACACCTCGGTGTTCTTGCGACTGGCGGTCCGGATGGCTCTATTACTTTGCGAACATGGACGGCCGATGGTACTCCAGAGGGAGAAAAGGCGCAATGGGAGTTCTTGACGATACGCACGATGAAAGTGAGGATGGTAGGGCATAACCGTCCGCCTGCTGTGACCGCACTCAAGTTCTTGGGGCAAGTCAATATGTCTTTTGTCTGATATCTGTTGGACTGACTTTCTTCGCGTTATTGATAGCGAGACCTTGTACCACGGAGAAGAAACAGGAAAGCGTACGCTTGGAATCTGCCAGACAGTTAATCTCTTTGAGCCAATCTTTTTAATTTATCGTTCACTGGATGTATATTTAATGCTGCTTTCAATTTTTTTTCATTTCTGTCTCTATATATACAGCATTTCTTCCCTTATCGTATCTTTATCCATCTAGAATTGATACCAATGACAAAAAAAAAATTCGGGGGCCATTTTCATTGACACCTGCACACCGGACAATTTGATGGGACTGCTTTCAACTTGCTAGTCTTGCATTTGGTATTTGCCCAAAGTCTCATGCCCCCTGAGGACTTCAATCCTTGTGCAAACTATTATTGGCTGGCTGCATCTGTCACATCCTTCGAATAGAGAAACATTGTGAAAGATAGCATTTATAAGTACAGGCTTTAAAACGTACAGATCCAAATTAAATACTACTATATAATAAGGATAGGTACAAAAAACTGTCAGACACTCAAAGAGACATAATCAAACGATTATGCATCTCCTTCGAAAAGTAGTGAATTGATCCACCTCCATGGATCTCCACTTTCCGATAATTCCGATAGGAAGATGTCAGGCTCTTCGTAAGCTTGCTCCTCCGAGACATCACTTGTAGGTCTTGCCAGTGCTGTAATATCAAGAAAATCAATGCGAACGAAAATAACTCCAAGCTGTGATACTGACCTTTCTGGCAGATTCCAGGGAACTCTGAACCTACTATGCTATTGACTTCAAAATAGCTCTCAATCAACAGGTGCTCAATCCTCATGCAGAGCCTGGGGCAGGGATCCAGGAGCTGTTAATGAAACGGAGATAGCATCAGTCATCCATATAAGTTGCTGAATATAATTTTGAACACCTCACCCCACACGGAACCCTTAAATCCGATTCATCCAGCAACCATGACTGCTGAGGGCAATAGGAACTCCTTTCGGCAGAGCTCGCATGCTTCTTGGCCCACTTTGGCATTCACGCCTTGCTCAAAATCTTAGGAACTATACCATAAACCCGAAAGAAGAAATTAGATCAACGTGTCAAAACAAAGCGACGCGTACCTTGTCGTTCCCTACCGACATTTCCAAAAACACCACCCCCAACGACCAGTAATCCGCCTGGTAGCTATACCATGGCGGTTGGGCACACACCTTAGGTGCCATGTACCCCTCTGTTTCCACTCACTCGTCCCCATATACAACAGTGGCCTTCAGTGTGGCCCCTGCTGGTTTGAAAATCGACTCAGACCGAAGTCCCAAATCTTCACATTCATGCTAAAATCGAGAAAGATATTCGCCGGTTTGATGTCGGCGTGGATAATTTCAATGCTATCAAGAGTCGCGAGACCCACAATCTGTATGAAGAAGTTCATGGCGATCAGCAAAAGTTAAAACCACGCACAAGAGTAGAACTGATACGTACACATTGGGCAGTTATCTGGCGTGTTGCTTCTTGTGGAGGTGCAGGAACAACCTTCAGCCACTCTTCTAGGTCAGTCTTCATTCTAGGCTGTGGAAATCATACAGTGCATTCTTGTTAAGGAAGGTTGGGCTTCAAGAAAATGATACTTACCATTTAAATCCCAAAATAGCCACTGTCTTGTATGGTTAGGCTTGCGCCCATCCACATAAGAAACTGTGTGCCCCCTCCTCAGCCTTAGTCATGGCCGCAATGCGCGAATATGCGTGCCGCTCTGCTTCAATCTGAAGCATCGCCTGCAGCCTCTGCTGCGCAAACCCATAGCCTGATCCTTGCCTCCTTGGGTCGTAGCATTTCAGGACCCACAGCCCATTTTCTGTGGACGCTGTTGCTGGACTCTCCTTTTCCTCGCTTGAAATAATGACAGACATACCCTCTAAATCTGTGGCTCCATCATTACCTGATAATTTTTGGGTTGGTGATTAGAAGGAGAACCTGTCTTGCTGCCACAGTCCCAGGTACATCGCGAATGCGTGGCTGTTCTGTTCCCACTCTCCGAAATACGTGGGGCGGCAAGATTGCGCGATGTGCCTGCAACCGTGGATCCAGAGCAAGCAGCGCGCTTTCTTCACCCACTTCATTCGATGCGCTATCTTCAGCGTCTTCCGAGTCTTGTGCGTAGTCTGATTCCCAACCCATTGGTGCTCTGTCGTCGCTAGTATTGTCCTCAATTCCTCAATCTCATCATCTTCATTGTCATCGTCACTATCGGCCTCATTCTTGTCACTGTCCTCATCCTCGTCGCTGTCCTCATTCTCGTCGCTGTCCTCATTCTCGTTGCTGTCCTCATTCTCGTCTCTGTCCTCATCCTCATCATCTTGCTCGTCGACTAATATTTGTCCGTCTGCAATGTCCAGTGGCTCCAGGCTTGTATCGTTCCCCGTTGGGCAGACGTTGGAATCAATCTTTGCAAAGATCTCGCGTTCCTCATGTTGGATGAGCACGTGTGGGGCGCATGGATTGGCGTCTGCATCTGTACTAACCCTACTGTTGTTGGTGTCAGAAGGGTTGGGGAGGGTGGTGTTGGTAATATCAATGAAGATCCTGGGGCTGGTTTAGATTAAATCAGGGGAGTGGATGTGTCGCTGGGTCCGGCAGTTGCTGATTCAGGGACACCGGCGATGGCTTGTTGAGCCCTCTGTACTAGACGAGGTAGGAGTCTGAGCTTGCGGCCCATAACCCAGTGATCTTGTGGAGAGGTCATGGTCGGGCCCTACATTAGAACGGGCACCATGTCCTCTGGATATCAGTCTGTGCCAGTTCCACGGAATGGGAAAGAAGGATGAAGAGTTTCGTGGTTGGAAAGTGAAGAACCGGATGTTGAACATAGTACGCGTTGTCTTTCCTCTCAGTTTGGACGACCAAGCGTCCGGGGCGCCGGATACTTCGCCGTTCACAGCGCAAAAAATCTCCGCCATTGTTAGATATGTTGAGCCAGGCCAGCGAACTTGACTTTGTAATTATAAGAGTGCTACGACTGCATTTTGTGCATGGGACCGCGTCTCATCGGTTTTCCGAATCCAGCCCTCATTATTCTCCCCATAACTAGTCCGAAACTTGAGCAGTATATAAATTTATCAACGTCAAGTTGTTCCATATAGCTATTAAATTTAGCGTTATTATTGGTCTTTATGCCATTCGTTAAGAGCATTTATGAAAGCCTGGCGTCACCAGGCTCGCTGAGGAGTCACGCGGAGAATGACAGGACCACGATATATCGATAGAACGACTGACTGGGCTACAGGTGTGTACGGTGCATAATGTCTAATGTGTAAGAGAGAAGTCGGCGTCGAAGGAATGGGTTGGGGATCGCGGTCACGTGTACGTAAATGTAGAAGATAAGATAATACGGAAAGGGGCTGTGGTAAGACTGGGGCGCCAGGCTTACAATTTATTCTCTGTAGGCGATATCTCTACTAATCTCATAGGGGCCGTTATTCTCTGCATTCCAAGCGTCGCGGTTACACTTAAAACATAACTTCTGGTGCCAAACACTACGCTCATGAATATCTTAGCTCGTCACATATTTAGAAAGACCGGATTTGGCATTTTCCTGAAAACAACATATCGACAGTCAATGTCCCTTCCCTTCCTCTGATCTAGTATCCCGTACCTCCCCACATAATCACCACTAACTCCGTCGCTCACCAACCGCTCACAAAATCGGTCAGCAAACGCAGATGAATTTGGAGGGCCCTTTCAATCCCACATTTAGGCTGTAATTGATTGATACATGCAAACTGCGACCGGCTGTCATGCACTGTTTCCGACAGAGATATTCTCACTTTTCCTGCGGAGTCAATCACTTAACTTAGATGAGACCTACGCGCAAAATGGATTCCTTGTGCCTCAAAAAATCAATCGAAAATATCAGTTGTTCAAACTTGATAAATAGTTTGAGTTGGAACAATTGAAACTTACAATCGATTTTTCGACATCGGAAAATTCATTTTTACGCGAGTGCTAATCAGTAATTGGGCTCGTTTCAATGAATTTATTCGGCTGCGTCTTCATTATTGTTTAAGGCAAATCACCCCTTAAATTAGCATGGTACTTACCTTAAAACAAATGTGCAAGCACAGCCTGTGTGACTGTCGATACGCCGATTCATGACTACACAAATTTAAATTCAATAAACTGGTGCGTCTGACACGGAAATGACTCAATTAAATTGTTTGTAGCTTTGGTCAGTTGCCTTTGACAGTAGTAAACCCTAAAATAGCTATCATCTAAAAATAAATTGCTACCGCAGACCTTCAAGTTTTTACTCAATGTCGGTGTCTTTGGGAGTATCGGAAACTCGATCCGTAGATTCCGTAATGCAGGACCTATTTCAGTATTAGGAAAAACACCTCAAAGTTGTCATTGAAAGGTGGACTAGGGATGCACTTGTTCGGTACTCTACACTTGTGAAGGTAATGCTGACCCAGCTTTAGAATGTACCGTGGATGAGCAGCACCGGCTTGAATTTGATCCCTCCCACGAGCCGTGCTCCAAGGGAGCTCTCCTTGAAGTCAGATTGTACGGCGAGAAAATATTTATGGTGAGGCATATTTACCCTTTGGCAGTCCATCGCCTCCATTTAAGGGCAATGAGTCCGTAGATCAGCATTTCATTTTCGAGCTATGTAACGTTCTCCACAAGTACTTGTTCAGATTAGGAATGCCTAGGTAACGCAACAGATAGCTCTCCAAATACATTCCGAGATATTAAATCGAGTTTATATTATAGAATGCTTGGAATTTATTAGTAGTTGTCGTCAAGTAATCAAGTTGAGTGAGAGTTTTAAGAACGGATTTCGAGTTTTGTTCAAGTTATACAGTGCATGATGATCACAACTTGATACATAAAGCGTTTTGAAGTCACTGAGTACATAGATATATCACATATCTTACTACGAGCATAGAATGAACTCACCTTGCATGTTACTGGTACGAATAACACTACGTCAGTCAGGATCAAGTCAGGTGTGCACGATTTTCTTTCCGATGCGCCGGAATTAGTGACTTTGATTTGATTAGATGTGATTATTGTAATCGCCAACCGTAAACCAGGGTTGCGGGCCCGTCGTCTCTGCAATAGGCTGCATTTGCTGTTATTTTGTGTATCATTCCTGGTCAAATCGGGTAATAAATGAACGGAGAAACAGTGCCTCGCAGTTCAATAAATACAATTTTGGTCCCTATTTTTCGTCAAAATACATGCTATATACGCTACTCAAAGTTTAAGGAGAATTGGATATTAAGATTCCCCTTTCGCTGTCCTGACGAAGTCGTTACATCGTTAAAAATTCAATCGAACGAAATTAGCATATCGTATATGTCAGTACAGTGTTTGTTAGCAAGCTTTTGGGGTCTCTTTAGGTATTATTTAACTGAGATTTGATGGCAATCAAATTGAAGCTGATACTCCTCGCCCACGTAGAATGAGGGAGTAATCAAATTCAAGCTGATGCTCCTCGCCCACGTAGAATGAGGGATGAAAAGAAGTCCGGGCCTCACTCACACGCCGTGCCAGCGCCTAGTAAGTTCCGCAGAGATATCAGTCCCCATCTAGCGCCGAGACCGGACTCCGTGCCGCACGCATGTCGTGTTGAAACTTCCCCACTAGTCGTACTACTTACTATTCGCCGCATAATTAAAACTAGTTTATATGCTGTCCCCGCTGGGGCGGATATCGGCAATCATGATTGATTGATTTAAAGGCTTACTGTAAGGATAAGATTCATATTACACTATCCTCAGATTGATGTTGTAAACGAGCGGCCTTCGTTGCTATATGAACGCAAACTATAAATTCAGCTCCATAATATTGTTCTCATATTTTCAGACGCCCCAGCTTCTTGGTATAAATGACAAATACCACAGGAACTCCATATGTTCTCCTAGATCAGGGCTCTGAGACACTACTCACGAGGTATGTGCTGGCTGGATGCAGTTCTGTGAGCGTAGAAAATTGTCCCTTTGTTCAGGTGTATTAACTGGTTAATAGGTCATTATTTGGGACTTCCTAAGCAATCTGAAGAACGATTATACATTGCTCTTCAAATATCGAATCAAGTCCTCGACAGTTGTGTACATAGTCTCGAGGTTGGTAGTCTAGTATAATCTTCCTCCCTCTCTATCTGAAGCAATGCAGGTTATTAACGCTCGCATATATTCTTATGGCCACTATATATAACAGTAAATTTTCATCTTCGTTACATCATTTTTTGTGTGGCATTGATTCCTATTATTTTAGCAGCACCTATAGGAAGATGCTCCCGGTCTCTGTTGGGAGTATACATCCTGATGACTATTGCCATTTCTGCCACATCCCTCCTTTTTATCTTCCGCGTGACGGCGATATACGCAGGGAACAAATATGTCAGAGCATTTTTGCATTCATGTGGCTGCTGTTAGTGGTAAGCTTCTTAGCATCCATCCACGGACTTGGACCGCAACCCGGGTCAAATAAGGGGCAACGTACATATACGAGGTACTGCAGTACTGACACCATATCACCTTATATTGCACTCGATGTTGTAGTCCCTCTCGTGCACGACACCCTGGTCTTTCTTGCAATATCCTGGAAGCTGGCGAACAATTCGGTTCAAGATGTAATCATCTGGCACAGTATTCAGGCAATGATCTTTGGTGATCACATGCCTGCTTTCTCGAGAGCATTGTTGCAGGATGGACAAATTTATTATCTGTAAGCTTTTTGATTCCCATATTGTTTGAATCGTACTCAAGATATTTATTCTTAGAACAACTATTTCTACTGGGCTTTTGGCCTTGGTTATGCTCTTCATTCCAGGCATCCAAGTTACATTTAGGACATCGTTTGTGGCTCCAAATATTATGCTCATGAATATTATGGCCGGCCATGTTTTTAGAAAGACGAAGTTTGGCATCTTCCCCGAAAACGGGATATCGACTGTCAACGTCACTCAGACCCTTCCTCTCACATTCGACCCTCAAGTATCTGTACATAGTCCTTAATTATAATGGTTCATTACATGACTTCAACGTTGTTCGAAACCGGCTCCACAAACCCCCAAAATCATCAAGGACGACTTTGCATCGCCAGCCAATACTAATTCAACTGAGGATGTGTATTTATAAATAGAAGTTATTATTAAAACAACAAGCGGTGAGCCCTTCCGCCCACGATGCGTGCTGATTTTACATTGAGGCACCCGGAGTCTGAGGCGATTGCAGGCGCATAGGATGCAGTCGATTATATCCCTATCAGGTCTGCATCATACTTCATTGAATGTCTGTGCAGTGCGTATGGCGGTGCTTCTTTGCACCCGTGCGTCTTAGCACTCTGGACTGCTTCTTGCATGTTAATAAATTGATTCAAAAAAAAATGTCTGCGCAGTCCGCCGCGATTATCCTAAGCTAAAAATTGTGGCGTCTGTGGAAGCACTCGCTGAAACCTCGTTGGCTCCCACTGGCGCTGTGACCTGCCAAGTAAAACCTGATTCCCATATAATCGGCGCGATTTGCCCACTCACCCGAGCACGACTTTTGGTTCAGATATAGATCTGTCAGCTAAAGGTATACCTCGTTGCTTATTGATCGGATCGATTGGCTTGTTATATAGATTGGGGAGCGTCATTGTTGTCGGAACTTCTTCAGATCATCGTGAGTTCAATCCCACTCCGTCGCTCCCACCTTGGAGGACGTCAAGAGGACATTCAACGCATTTTATGAGACAATGATAAACACCACAGCTGCTGCTCTTGTCGAGCCGCAAATTCTCAACCCATTTACGCCCATGGCTTTTCTTCTCCCTGAGGTGGCGTCCCAGGTCGTGATATCGGGGTATATGGTGGTCGGATCCTGCGGTGTGAGTATTCGAACGTTTTTCGTCGTAACATTATATACATTTTGCAATAGGTCTTTATTTGGGATGTTATCAACAACATAAAAGCGGACTATATCCTGCTAAGCAGGTATCCAATGAGGTTCCCAACAATTGTCTACATAGTGTCAAGGTTGGTTCTTCTTATTTTCTGCCCGTGTCTACCCTCTGATGTATAGAAGATTGGCTACGTTAGGATACGTTCTTTCAGCCACGATCTATCAAAGTACGCGGTTTGCTCATATCCCAATTCTCACTGTCTATGAATTAAATGTTTCTTTTAGCTGCCCCGGTGGGCAGGTGCGCTCGTTTTGAGATGGCGTTAAACGTCTTCAACACCATTGCCATTCCTATCACCTCCATCCTGTTCTTCATCCGAGTAAGAGCTATTTACGAAGGGAACAAATTTGTCTCAGCCTTTTTGCTCTCATGTGGCTTGCCGTTCTGGCTGGGAGCTTCTCTACAACACAAGGAGTTACGGGAACGGCAATTGGCCCTACGAGCTACTGCATGATCTCGCAGATGTCACCCTACGTCGTTGCTGCCGGCGTAATCCCGTTGGTAAACGACACTATGATCTTTCTCGCTATTTCCTGGCGTTTAATGAGAAATTCACTCCACCATGTAAACTTCAAACACGGGGTTCGGGCGATTATCTTTGGCGATTACATGCCTGTATTTTCGAGAGCACTGCTGCAGGACGGGCAGATATATTATCTGTAAGACCTCGTCTCCCCTCATATTCTCCCGAGTTTGACCCATTTGGAACTAGAACGACTGTTTCTTGTGGTCTCCTGGCCGTCATTATGCTCACTGCCAGCACCGTCCCTGTCACATATAGAACATTATTTATAGTACCTAATTCTATGCTCACAAACATCATGGCTTGTCGAGTCTTTAGAAAAACAAAATTCTCTCATTTTCCAGAAAACGGGGTTGCTACACTTCCTCTTTCATTCGTCGTTTAGCTGCCAAAAGTGTGATTACGACTTGGTTCTTTCTACTGGTAGTGTAGAAATAAATAAACACATGTTAATATTCTAGATAAACTCAAATAAGCTTCTCAATGAGAACTCACTCGAGTAAGTGGTCTAGCAGGAAGGTTATCACATCCAGCTTGGCCGTCCACATGACCCAATAAGGATATCCCGAGTCCCGACGATGGAAGTTGGCGCAGAAAAGAATTATCACGTGAAGTAAATACTCAGTAGCGCCCTTGGTCCGTGCGCAAATGCGCCACTATATAATGGACGTGCGAATAATTAGAATCCTTACCACTCTGGCCTTTTGGCTTAGATCAAGTGTAGTATCTGTTCTTAATAGTTTAACCACTATTATGGAGCCACCGGCTCCATTCATGGTTATCTTATTTTTGCCGCCCCAGTTCCTTGGGCTCTGCTTGCACCCCTTGGACGTGATGACCTTGCTGCTGCACTACTGGCTTGTGTCGTCGGGGGATCTCCTTTTGAGGACTCTTATCTCTTTGCTGTAATACTTGGATTCACATCTTTTTGATGGCGAATACGAATTCAGCAAACGGAAAGCACGTCCTTAAATTTCATATTCAGTTTGCCAGTAGACAAATTTGTTGGGGAAGGCCAAAGGAGCATGTTGACATGCACCAATTTAAATTCTCATAATACCAGTAGAAGCCCAAACTATGAACATGTGCAGAAATAATCACACAGTTGTTTCATCCTTATTATGTTATGGTACAGGCAACATTGATTTATTGGGCAACAGTATCAACAAAACAGGTATATTTGCCCCATATAAAGAGTTAACGCTCCAGAAAGTCATAGGAAATTATGTTTTGCTAAAAGGTTTGGAATTCCTTCTTGCTGATCCCACCATCTGTCCAAGTGCTCGCAAACTTCGCCTTCATCTCACCAGCATTCTTGCGTATATCTCTTCCTTTCTCTCCACGGGAATCATCGATAACTTGCCTGATTTCGATTCCGAAAGCCTCCCGTGTTCCCCTAGCTTGACGTCCGTTCCGTTTCAGAGGCTTCAAACCGGTATCTCCAGTCCTGACCTCGACCAACTCAATTCCAACCTTGAGGTCTTCGCTAATATGTGCAGCTCCAAACGGCTGGTCCGCGTGGAATGGCCAGCAAAGACTGTAAGACCAAGTTAGTTTATCAATTCATGTTTGCGACTTTGGGCAATCTTACATTGGCGTGCCGCTTCCGAGAGATTCCATAACGCTGTTGTGCCCGCAGTGAGAGATGAACCAACCGGTAGCCTACGAGATACACGATATGAATAGCTGGATGGAATTTGCCGTTACATTAAGCGCACCGGATGGTTCAATATGTATTGCTGAGGGGCCCATTTAGAAACAAGTCCTATACCGGATGATTGAATCTTTTGGATTATCTCATCGGAGAGAACGGCTAGGTATGACGCATAGCAAATGATCTAAGGTTGATAAGTTAATGTTCCTAACCATTTGGTAGCGTCTTACAAAAGGGGTCTTCTTCTCGATAAAGGCATCTATAGCCTCTTCGACATATCCCTGTGATGAGGGCCAGTATACAGTACCAAAGGACATCTAAGCCCCAAGTCGCTTGTTAGCTGGATGATGAAGTTGTATTTACAGATGGTACTCACGAAGATAACTGAGTTCTCCCCGTATTCTACAAGAGATTTGTCAAGGAACTCTCTAGTTTCCTTGGATCCACGGTCGCCGTCTTCAAGTATCCCGTATCCGGAAGGCAAAAGGGGACCGATAATGTATGCTTCTTGGTTCCATTCAGACAACCAAGATCTTAACCCCTCCATCGAGGCCTCTTCAAAGGCATATGCGGACGTAACAAAAGCCGCGTCGGCTTCCTTGATTCCTCTATAGTCGATGGATATGTGGTCAAAGTACGTCATATACGAAACCGTCGAATACTCACGCATAACCCAGTTTCAAGAATTCCGAAAAACCATCCTCGAAAGGGAGCTAGATGAACAGGATAGTCAATTATCATGTCCTGACACGATCAAAAACTGCAATACACACCTTCTGTGGAAAGAGTTCCCAATCATACAATTCAACAAGTCCAGGCACTTTGATGACTGTCCCGTTTGCGGTGTTGACTAACTTGAATAGCCGTTCTTTTAGTTTCCCGTTCTCTTTTAAATTTACGCAACTACGCTCACCGAGTCTCCAATTTCCTTGGCCGTGACTCCAAGCCGGGCAGCTTCTGCTTCGATCTTCGCGCCAAGATCACCTAGTCCCCCTAGATGTTCCGGTCCCATCACACGAAGGACACTTGAAACATGGCCCGTTATCCAAGAAATAATCGGTATTGAGGTTCCTGTAATTGAGCGCGTTACTTGCATCAGGGGATGTGCAATGAACTAGATGTATGTATGAGTGCGAGTGCAAAAACAAGAATAATTATATGCGCACATCGATAACCACGACGTTAGGCGCTGGCACGGCATCGAATGTCGTACCCGTCATTCCACAAGTTAAGGCTTTGCCTTGCAAAGGGCTGGATAGGTTGCAGACGCATATGCTCCGACATGTTGTTCGAAGAGCTCTACGGGGAGCTGAGATTCAGAGTGGAATGAAGAAAGGATCCTTATACCATGTACTATTTTAGCATATGAATTAACCACAGATATTGGAAACTGGCGCACCTAAGACGCCGGACCACGCTCTCAGGCGCTTCATCGCGAAGTTCCGCCGCGACCTCAGCCTTGGCACTGTTGAGAAGGTTGGGGGCGAGCAGTACAGTCACGATCGCGTTCTCGTTATCCTTGACGATACGAGCTGCCAAGTTGCAGAGAGCTCTAGCATGACCTATGGACACATAGGCGGTCAGCACTTTTATCTAGCCGATCGCTCAGTGGATGAAATCCTACCCCAAGCGGGGAATGAGGAGAACAAAAAGTGGGGAATTTTCTTGTCGGATGTAGTCATTGGAGGGATGAGTCGTAGGAATAGTTCAGCACTGGGTTATGAATGGAAAAGAGCAGGCCCACATTATATTATATATGAAGAACTTAATGTAACGTTGATAGGCATACACGCGCTTATCGCTCCAAGAACAGCTATGAGTGTTTCATGGAGTAGGGTGATGTAAAAGAAATTCTAGACACATATAAACACAATATAAACAAGTCAGTTTGGGAACATAATAACTGCGTTCGGGTATTACGTTTGTCCGGCGTTCATAGAAAGCAATTCGGGCTGCACACCTTGGGAAATAACATCTCGAAGGGAGCTCGTTGCTTAAGCCTGTTTAGCTCATGTCGACAGCCAAGGACAATGCATTCAATTCCTAGAATCACGTTTCTCCTTGAGTAGCAACAGTGTGAAAGATTTCCTCGATAATTGCAGTATGCATCCAAATCTTTTGGAGATAGCGAGTGGTTGTCGTCCTCCCTTGAAACGTGTTTGCGCTTTTCGCCTCAAAATGAAGGGCATTCGCCAGCTTGGACTTGACTTTAATGTCATACATAGTTGCCCCAGGAAAGCGTGTCGGAGTCCAGAACAGCCAAAGAGCTACATTCTTTGAGAATCAGGCAGAAACACAAATCACACACGCACCCAGTTTGAAATCGACGTTCATGCCACGGTTGAATCATGTCAGCATCCCGAGTCAGCGAAGATTTACACCCGGGAGAGTCAGCCAGAAACACAAACAGCACATGCGTCGAGAAGACACGATTACGCCCGTCTGATCTTTCCGTTTCTAAAACTATCAGAAATGATGCATAACGGCATAATAAAACATACAGAGAAAAATAATCATGCACAAGTAGACGCTCCAATCCAGTCCAACCAAAGTTCAATCCCATCTAATAATCTGAATCATATGCGTCGTTGTCTTCCGCAAGTCCTTCATCCTCTACTTGAGATCTCCGTTCGAGCTGATACTGGTATCCAACAAAGTTCATAACACTGCACCACCATTCCAAGTCAGTAAAAAACGTTCTTCGTTCTTATGAGTGATGTAAATGAACTTACTAAATAGTGCCATCCGCACAACCGACGACGACCTCCTCGTGGCTGAGTTGCATCGACATCGGGTTTTTCTCCGGCGTTGCAAGACCTCCAAACTTCGGTGGCAGAGGGCCAAGAAGCCCTTCACGCCTACCATCGACCCTGGACTGACATCGGCAAGCGCGCTCCACGCGCCGGACAAAGACTGAATGTGGGTATCGATGTCGACCGATGGCGGTGCGATTTGCGTGATGAAATTAAGATCGTCCTGATTATCATCTTCGTCCACATCGCCAGCCCCACCACCGCCGTTCTCCTTTTGGCCATACGAGAAAAGTTTCTCCTTGTCCTGGTGTGTCGACATGAAGATCTACATAACAAAAGAAGCGACGATCAGCTAAGAACGCATATGCGCGATGGCAAGAGGCAAATAATAGCCAAACGTACCCTCCTATCTGCTCCTGCTCTGGAGCTGAATCGGGTCGCAGTGACCACCCGTCTCTTCTTAGGGTCGACGGCTCCAACAGCCACGTCGGGGGTTTCAACAATAGCCACCAACTTGGGAGGGGCCGTCAAGATCGCAGCGCGCCCGAACCTCACAGGGAATCCACCAGAAGTAGGCGTTCCGTTCCTCGGAGAGGGACTAAGGGGCGTGGTGGGCGTTCGCGATCCACTGACACTCAATCGTGCCTTGTTCACAGATGATACGCTGCCTGTCGTGGACGCGGCCATCGATATCCTGCGCTGAGGAGTGGAGATGCTGGACGATGTGGTCGACCTGCCGAGCACAGAGCCTGTCCGGCTGCGTAAGGGACCCTGGCTACTCGTCAAGGCCACCGGCGAGCTCGCAGTGAAAGATGGTGCTGCAATCGGAGTTGCGTCTCCTTCATTCCATTGCAAATGCAGAATCACCGATTTAGTGGCACACTAGAAATAAAATTCTTTGAGACAAAGCAGAACTATAAACGCCGCTAGAAAAACCGCACCGTCATCTGTGTACCTTTCGCAGCAAACCATCTATATACAATGTCAGTGACCGCGCAAGACAAGCATACAAGTCTCGACTCACTGAAGCATACTATTTGAAGTAGAGCCGACATTGAAAAGCTTCGAATTCAATACAGGATCTCCTGCCCCAAGCTCCGACAACTTGAACTGCGAGATCATTTCGCGGCGTTCTATCATTTCCAATCATTTTCAGCATCTCCCTCCATCCATAAAAGCGCGCCAATAAATAAATCGATACTCACTGATCGAGAAAACTCTAACGATACCATCAATGGTCACACTGACCACCCTCTCACCCTCATCGTTAGCTCCGTTCCCAGGATCTCCAGCAATGAGCTGCACACCGATGTTGATCGTCGTCTGCTGCCCAAAACGAACGATCTTAGTGCCCGCTCGCCAGTCCCAGCAAACAAGGGCCTTGTCAGCACCTGCTGAAACCAGGTTCTTAGAGGAAAGCGCTACGGCGCGGATGCCGTTGAGATGACCTGCCAGTTGTTGCAGAGGGGTGAAGGTCACCGATGAGAAGAGGTGGACGCGACTGCAAACAGTGTCAGCAGAGTATTCATTGAGTATACATTCGAGAAACAAACATACCCGACGTCATGGAAACCGACGACGAAAACCTCTGAAGGGTACGTTTATGAGAAGATAATTAACAATGATGAAATAACTCATAGCTTACCTTCCTCCGCCAAAAAGTCCACACAACTAACAGGCTTCTTGACTTGCAGACATTTCTTCATCTCGCCCGTCTCAATATCCCAGAACCGAATGGTTTCGTCGTAACTTCCGCTGATCAGACGTTTGCCGCGTAATAGCAACGTCGTGCAGAAGTTTGTATGTCCATTCAAGAACCTAATGGTCTGAGGAAGCGCGTTGCGGAAGTTGGATTCGCGATGATGCAAAGATCGATACAGAGGTTCCCTGATAAGAATTGAAAGTCAGAACAGAAGTATAAATGCACGCATATATGCGCGAGATTGGAGTACATACCAGCCTTCCGGTTTGGCTGGCGGCTGGACAGGAGACGGATCGTGCTCTGTGATCCTCAAACAATGATATTTCCAGAGCGCGGGATGGTGAACAACTTGTTGCCATTTCTTCGACACCTGATGCACAGAAACAATGGACCTTATCAATGAAAGCGACTTTCCATGGACTGATTGTGCTTACCGGTTCGATGGCGAGTAATTGTTTTACAGACAAGTTTTTGAGAATCTTGAAGGAGAGGTCTGGAGAAAGGTTTCCTAGAATATCGAATGTTGATTTCGCATATTTCTCGAGGAGCAGGATTTGCAGTCGTATATCGCCAGGAAGGCACGCTGGAAAGTATGAAGAAAGTCAGCAAAGACGATCAGGGCAGAATCAAAAGAAAGATGTGTCGCACAATCTAAAATAATGGCGATCCTGAGGAAAGAGCAAAAGAAGTCAGTAAACGCAACGACAGTTAAGAAAAGTCAAATGTCTCACAGCCGCATCCTTTCCTCCCTTCCTAACCCTCGGAGGGCTTTCCTTACCTCGATCTCGCTGAACTGCCCCTTTCCGTCTCCCTTCAAAGCCTTGGCCAGATCTCCAGCATCATCGTACTCCTCATCATCTCGGTACCCACTCCAATACCCCTTCCGCTTCCTCCCACCACAAACGCACAGCCCATCATCATCCGATCCGAGCAGCAGCTGGTGTGCATGAGCAGACGCCGTCGCAGAGGGCGCCGACTCGCGGAGAACTCGTACTTGAGCTTGAAGTGCATGAAGCTGGGCCGCAGTAGACGCCTGTGCCCGTTCAAGGAGGCGTTTGTAGTGCAAGATTTTACGGGTGTGCATTTGCAGAACGTTCTGGAGAGCTGTGTCCATCTGTGAGAGCATTAGCTCGTTCGGGCCATTGAAAAAATTGGCGTAATGTTGCATACCTCTTCATCAACGTCTCCATCATTCACATCCGTGACCATCTCGAGAGACATGTCATCCCCATCCCAAAATGCATTGCCGAGCCCATCATCAGTCGCGACGGCCGTTCCAGTACCGATGCTTGACACCTTCCCGTTCGCAAAGGTCAAGGTTTCATCCAACAAAGCAGGATGATGGGGAGAAGACCAGATATCAGACTCTCCTCTACTCTCCGACTTCTGCAGCTTCTTTGGGGTCACCTTTGGAGTAGCTTTAGGGGTTGTGGACGACTGTTTAGATGGAGTAGATAGTTCGTTCTTATTCCCGAGGGTGAATTTTGGAGGTGTAGCGCGAGGAGTGCCCATGGTTTTAGACCTTTGTGGGCTCGGAGTAATGAGGTTGATAGAAGGCGAAGTCAAAAGAAAAGAGCTCGAAGACGGTGACTTCGAAAGAGAGCTTGTAGACGAAGAAGGTCCATGATTGGCTGACGGACGACGAGGTGGTGTCATAGACGTAATACGCGCTCTAGGGCGGCTGACGGAGAAAGTATCGTCTTGCTGGAGCCGAATGGTTTGGGAGACTGTACCGGCGGAGACGCCATGTACATTGAAGTTGAACGAGCCATCCTCATGGAGCCTGTCACAGAGGATGGTGTTGACTGCTCGTTCATCCTGCGAGGCACTCCTCCGCTTTGTGAGGTTGAATTTCCTGGATCCAGTCGAGGAAATACCGTTATGGGTGCTGAGATACGCCTGCTGTTTCCGAGTGATGGTATAGAGCTTGCCATGCGTTTGGCGCTGACAGACGGTACAGGAACAGGTGTTGCATTTGGCGAACGAGAGGGGGTGCCAATCTTGCCAGTAGGCCGGATTGTACTAGTCCCACTCGTCAATGAAGCATTGGAATCAGCCCTTGGTTTGGAAAGACTTGTGGAGGACATCGAGGACCCGAGTGTTGACGATCGTCGCGTTGGTTGAGAGAAGCGCGTCGAGGACTCTGATGGGGTCGTAGAGGGTTTTGAAGCCATTGAAGATGGGCTTTCTACGTCCAGTATATGTGATAGAGTCTATAGCCGCAAATACAACTAAGTATTTGGTTCTGCAGAAAAAGAAGAAAGAGACGTTTCGCCGACGCGGTTGACGACGACCAGTTGACGGCACGCTAACTACACTAAGCTCTAAGCCTCACTACATAAAGTTTAGATTTCAACTGATAGGAGTAAAGTCGCGTTCCACACCTCGTAAATCCACCGTACTATGTTTTAAATTTGAGAGAAAGAAAATAAAGATAATCCTGGCTGAGATGGCCAGTCTCCAAAGCTTGTTGTGAGCTTGTTGATCATCGTGAACTGGCCTTGCCTCCTGGCGTTGTTTGACAAAGGTCGCGTCGACAAACAACAGCAACCTGTCAGCTCTTGACTCCTTAATCATGCCAAATGAAGCTGATGTCATTGAAGGTTTGATAAACGGTACACTGCACTGGCCATTTAAATTTTTGAGACCTTTGAAGCCTGAAGGCCTGAAGGAATTCAAAGTCGCGTTTTCATGTAGCATGGACGCCGGACGGCGGCTATGGACGGCTTTCTGCGAGCGCTGGGCACTGTACAACTGGGCAGTCTCCAAGGATACAAACTTTGGCATCTCCATATGGCTTCAGCGACCCTGAATCACATTGATCGCTATATAAAGCGCACACATTTGAAAAGTGTTTCGGTAACGAGCTGGTCTTGTTCCCCATTGAAGAGCCCTCTACAGCCCTCTCCTCCCTTTGGTGGTTGATCCATCTAACTCGATCTGAAGGCCGAGCCTCTATCGCGATTCACTGAAACAGCAGAGCTGTGAAAAATGCCTTCGACTCATTGGACTGACGAGCCCCTGTCTCCTGGAGCCAGCACCCTTGTACCATCAGTAGCAGAACAGAGACAACACATCTACATCCTACGCATTATACGTGCTAGAACTGCTGTTTTGCTGTGCGCCTTCCTCGTCCTCCTCCTGTCTGCCTTTCTAGGCGTAGCCGGCAAGTATCTGAATGAAAAACTTGGTCCGTTATCTGTGTCGATACTTGCATCGTATTCTCCGGTTCTTGGCTGATGCGATACTGGCTTAGATCACGAAATCACCGACTACCAACGTCTGGTCATCTATTTCCATATTATGAGTTTCACTTTCCTTGGAATAACAGGTCTCGTGGGGTACGTCCGTCGCTTAATCTACTAGTCAATAATCATATCCCATCAACACCCTGCATATCTTATATTGCGGGTAATCAGAATTAAGTGATCAAACCAACTCATTTGTATTTCGAGCAGCATCATCGCCGCAGTCACCAACACGGAAGCAATGCGCTCGCAGCTCTTCGCAGGCCTCCTCGGTGGTCATTTAATCTTCGGCATTATCTCTGGTGCAATGTGCCTCCATATCATTTTCCGCAACACGACATCTCCCGAACGTGTCGCGAGCTGTTCCTATCTGATCTCAACAGGAGCATGGAAGAATTTGTGTAATAATGGAATGCTTGTCAAGGGACTTTCTTTGGGTACCTTCGAGTTTGCGTGGATGCTGGAAATTTGTGCGTCGCCTCACTGTTTCATTTGACGTGATGCTAGAAGAACTGATACTCTGTCCATAGTGTCAATATATGTTGCAGTCAAGTATGCAACCCAGCTAAGACAGGAAAATAACCTCAAAGCACTCTATTGAAACAGGGCCTCGGGACCTGGCGACTCAAATGGGAGATTGTAGAGTATATATCTTACCCTGTTAGTATATACGTAGCAGTCGGAGAGCAATAAAAGGCAGTGAAATCCCTGGATCGTACCTACCATGTCAAGCAGCATTTATTAAACTAGAATCAGGGCTCTAGGCCACTAATACTAAGTACACTAAGGGCGTACACGTGTTATGGAATTTATGTATCTCAGTTCTCCTCTATTTGAAACGATCAGATGCTTTCGATGGCGTTTTCAAGGGCAATGGCCTCCAGCGCCGTGGTTGATTCGGGTTCCGAACTGGGTTCCGCATCCTCAATCGGGCTCGATGGTCGAGCTGGCGGTACCTGTGGCTCCGAGTCTTGACAGCTCACTGTAAACAATGAACTCTCAAACCCCTCTCCTGCCAACGGTCCATTTTTTGGCTGTCCTATACTTTTCAAAAGATTATCTAGCCAATTGGGATCGTACTTTCTGTGATAGTTTGCCGGCCAGTTGGATATATCAGTCGGGAGAGTGTAGCCATCGAGTGGAGGTGGGAGGATACCGCTCGTGTCCATGACGAAGAGGCGAAGCAGTCCTGGACGATGTGCCATGGTCTGCTCAGTCATGGCTGGGCTGCAAAAGGGGCCTGAGCGCCAATCCAAAAGCTCATGCATTTCCTTCATTGTCTTACATTCGGCTGATACAATTTTGAATGTTATACAGCCTCTTGTATTCTTATTAGTTTTCTTGAATATGGTCTCTTTGGCTCTGATTTTGACTAGGAAAACATGGGTGTCTGGACATTCAAGTACGTTATGATCGAGGGCTGCAATAATAAAAAGATTACGCACTAACTCGTCCTTTGCCCCAGCGAAGATTGAGAGCGCTGATCGCTGGTACCTCAAGGAAGCCGCTGATGGCTTTGCAGAATTTGGCGAACGCCTTAAACGTTCTCTCAACTTGTGGTCCCAGAATCGACAACGCTAGGTGAATCCTTCTATTCGATTCACATGGACCCTTGTGCTCTACCCATTGAGCTCTTTGGCATTGTCTCGACTGATCAGAGAAAGATTCATGGCAAGAAGAAATCGGTCAGTGTTATGCGTAACAACGAGTATCCAGCCTAGTAAGCGTAACAAGGACCTACACAATATCGTACTTCTTTACATCTCGCACAGGTTAGGAGAATCGGGACGTGGCGATTGTTGCAGTTCTTTACGGCTTGGCCGCAGTATACACTCTCGACATGGCTCAAGCAGTTCTCGCACTGCTCGCAGCGTCGCTCAGTCAAGGATAGGGAAGACATAAGTATGTTGACAGTAGGAGGGTCTCTTTGTTTCTAATAGTGGAAATCCTAGTAGACCGTAGGAATGGGGGACACAGCTATATCCAAGATGATGCTTCTTCTGGATCTTGTAAGAATGTGATGGAATGTGTTCAACGAGTCGTGCTGTGTGATTGCAGCGTGTGCCAGTGATGAATCACAAAGGGCCGACCGGATCGCCACAGCAAACAGGTCAAACAGGTGTAGTTGGGTGTTTTTGACACACAGCTTTTTCACGGTCAGCGTAAAGGATTGTGAACGATATAAAATAGCTTTCCTTATCATAATTCTCAAATGGCACAACATGTCGGATGGGCGGATAACGAAATTAACATATGACTAATGTGGTGCTATGTGCTAATCCAGGTTGGCAACGTTTTAGTATACCGGCGGGCTTGTCTTCAACCGATGGTGCTCTTTATATGCCTCGACTCCCTATTCTACATCTTCAAAACTCCGTAATCTTATCATCTGGTTTCATTAGCTCTTACTCGTAGCGTCAATCAAGGACCATGCTCTTCCGTCGACTTGTAGCGTCGCAAAGCGCAACTCAAGTCACTCGACACTGCCGAACCTTTTTAACGAGGGAAGACGGAGATTTCAAAACCACCAGAGTACTACGAAGGACGATTGGAAGGAACAGCGCCAGAGCATGACTGCTACATCCTTCTTCACGCGTCGGAGTCACCAGAGCTGTTTCCCAAGGTCCATAAAACCTCGCTTTCGCTCGAGCTACAGAGCCGTGCATCGAAATGGGGTGGTATCGTGAACTTCTCATGGTTCAACGACGTGTCGTCGAAGGCTAGTATGGAAAGGGGTGTACAACCGGCTACCGTGTTTTCTCGCTTGGGTGGAAAACTAGAAATTCCCGGTATATCTTTCGACAACATCGATCAGGTCGAACGAACGATTCAGGCGCATCTTGAAGGGCCTCCAATGAGTACGAAGGGAACACAGCCCGATAATGATATGCATATATATGTCTGTACTCATGGTCTTCGTGACTGTCGCTGTGGAGAACGGGGAAAGCAGGTGTATAGTGCTCTAGTCGAAGCTGTGAACGATGTGCGGAGAAGAGAACCTAGTGGTCTTGCCAACAATATCAAGATTGGGGAGGTGGGACACGTTGGTGGGCACAAGTTGAGTTCATTCCTAATTCCAACCAACCATTCTGTATAATTACATTGAATGTAGATATGCCGCGAACGTGCTTATATATCCGCAGGGTGAATGGTATGTCCCTTCTGGTCAACTACCATGTGCTGTCCTAACTTTTATGTAATGGTAGGCTCGGAATAGTGAGGATTGAGGATGCTCCTTCAATTATCGCTCAAGGCCTCGAGTCGCTCAAACAGGGCGTGAAGCCGCTAGACGCTACTGCCCCTCCCACTTTCATCTCTCACTGGAGGGGTAGAATGGGACTCTCAAAAGAAGAACAAAAAAAACCTCTGGGCGAAACATGCAGGCATAGAGTCTCAGGATGCACTCGTCAAAGATAAAGAACTTCGACCCATGGCCAGAGCTTAGACGCGCCCTACAATACCTCAATATCAACATCCAGTTAGACTTATCTGGACCTATACACTCACGGACTCGCATGTTATAGATGACACGAAGCGAATTCAACTTAGACGCGAAATAATCATAAAAGAAGAAATCACTGCCTTGTCATGTTGCAGCATATTTTATAATTTCGGTCGACGTTCGTCCCGACTCCGATAGCACCCGTCAACGATAAGATTGATAATATACGGTATATCCGTAATCCACGAAAGTTCGTTTGCCCCAAGGTAGGTTATTATCACTTCTGCGTTACGAAAGAAAAATAACAGCTGCTTGATACTCATAGTAGCATCTAAGAGACCTGAGAGTATAAGGAGCGTATTTACTTTTTGAACTTTGATGGCTCAAGTCAGGCACCTATACGCAAGTCATCTTCTGCTCAGGAAATCATCAATTAGCTCCTTGAAGTCCAAGCTGTCGCGATACTCTCGGACAAGAAGACGCACTCTCAATGATAATGATAGTCCTTAGCGGCTTAGCCTGAGTAACTGAAACTGGAGACAGAACAATTTGGTCTGTCTTGGTCTGCATATTTCAAGAGCCGAAAAACCTTGTGAATGCCTTGCATTTTCGCAAGTATATCTTTCTCTATACGGATTCTGTCAACTAAGAAGCAATCTGTGGGAATCCTTGTACAATTTGTCTCGGCCGACTTCCCAACCTACACTTCGCAATATCGCACGACGTATGTCAGATGTACTATCTACTGACAAAGCCTTTCCGAGCTAGCAGTGGGAGAAGCGCCTCAGAAGTCCAGTATTTGATTTCACCACATCCTATCACGTCGCACGCCAGATTACAACCAGATTATATGCTTTCCAGGCGGGCAGTCCGTCACGCGTCAGGAGTCAGATGCTGACTTGATTTCACCACACCCTATCCCATCGCACGCCATCCAATTCCTGACTCGATAAAACATCCGACTCTACTCGTATATGCTATAAAATCAATACCGTAGTACGCGTTTACTCAGAAGAGTTCGCAATACTAGCGATCCATTTCTAAAGCTCGGTGATCATACGACTGATATGGCAACAAAACTCAACTTCACCAATCTCGACGTCTTTACGTCGACGCGTTTTCTCGGAAATCCACTGGCGATCGTCAGGATCCCAAGCGATATCAGCATCACTCAGAGCCAGAAGCAGACGATCGCACGTGAATTCAACTTCTCAGAGACTGTCTTCCTGCATGAAGGTTCCGATCTGGACTCTGCTGTAACGACGATCGACATCTTCACGCCGACCAGAGAACTTCCATTTGCGGGTCACCCAACAGTGGGGAGCGGGTGGTACCTGCTTTCGAAGAATCCGTCGAAGCAAAGCGTCACTCTCCGGACTAAGGCAGGCGATATCCCAGTTGTGCGAGCAGAGGACAGCAAAGTGCGCATCCAGGTTCCGACCGATTTCAAAGTCCATGCACCGCACCCCCTTTCAGAATTCAAAACCCTACAGACGCGTCTTACAGGATTAGACTATGTCTCCGGTGCTGATGGTGCGGAAACGGTGGCGTCCATTGTAAAAGGCATGACGTTCTTCCTCGTTCAAGTCGCTTCCGAAAATGCACTCGCTAGCCTTCAACTGACTCCGCAGAAATTTGAACTATCGGACGCATATCTTGGAGAATGGCAAGGCTTTGTTGGACTCTACGCGTTCTACGAGCGGGAGGATGGTGTCGTACGGACAAGGATGTTTTCCGACGGAGTCGAGGACCCGGCCACGGGGTCTGCAGCGTCGACTCTTGGCGGATGGCTCGCTCAAAATCGGGGAGAAGGGACCCATCGTATCAGTATCATACAAGGCGTTGAGATGGGGAGGAAGAGTGAGATTGAGGTCACGGTTGACATTGGAAATGACAGGGAAATTCGGAAGATTCAGCTTGCGGGGGCAGCGGTCGAGGTCATGGAGGGAACTGTTGCAAGTCTCTGAGAAAAGCGGCTAGTATGACAAGTGTGAAGTTATGTTTTATGCATACGTACATGTTACGCTACATTAAAATAGGGGAGCTCAAAGCTGCCGTACCCCGGTACTTACTAAACGCACACAATTCAATCTCTGTATCACCATCCCTTTCTCCCTCTATGTGCTGTATAGGGTCAAATGTCTTCGGCGCTACGAGTCAAATTTATTCAGGCGTCTATTGCGTGTCTGGCCAAACGGTTCTAAGTCAGTAGTCGACTCGCCTAAATAAGACGGGACTACTGTTGCAATCACCATATTACCTTTAAGGCCTATGTATCCAATACTATTCTAGTACGCTAGTGAGTACTTGATAATTGTAGTACCCCGGCTTTGCTAAAAAAGCTCATCCATTTCTATCTTCCTCTGGTGTCTGTGATGCATCGGCATTAGTTTTTACTTTGTCTCTTTCTAGCTGGGCATTGCACTTTCGTATCAACCTTCTTGCAAGCGATCTTGATGAACTTGGTAGCTTTAAGAAATCATAGCAAGATGAACACTGGGATGAAACAGGGTACGGATTTATGTGGAGGTATTTCATGCTCCTCCATAGTTGCAACTCATATCGTTTCTTTTAGTCTGCAGAATCCGTGCAGATCGTGTCTGCATGCCATCATTGTCCACATCGCCAAATACCAATAAACCAGGTCTAAAAAAGCTTCTTATTTGGGTTCTATTTATCGGTGAATATTCTGTGGCTCGCTTGAGGACTAGACTAATGACATTTGATCATCTCTTAATCTGGTGTCCATCGATGGCGAGCGAGGATTGTCCGAATATTTCATTGCAACATGAGTGGCTTATCGTAGGTCGTCCCCTTCAACTAGTGACCTGCACACGTTTTCTCAGCTTCTCTAAGCAAATACATGATTTCGGCCGCCACTTTTCCAGACATTTGGATCCCAGATTCTAAAACTGTTGTGTGTGTTCGAGAAATTGTGGTCCCAATGTGTTGGAAGAGGGTGGATTCCAACTTCGTGCACGCGTTGCACAGGAACTTGAACGTTTTCAATTGCTCAGTTCTTGACTACTTAAGTACGGTAACAATGACTAAACTAGTAAGTGATCAATACATCTCTATGAACTGAATTGATACTGAGACATATTTCGTTTAATCCAGGTGACCGACACGCCTTGGATTAGATTGAGAAGTTGAAATTCTAGGAATCGATGCGAGGTTGGTTCGTTGACCTAACAAACGACTTCGATGTTCTTAGTGCTAACGAGTCATGAGCGATTCCGGTAGGGATGCTCCTCGTTATACCTCTGTTCCCACACGGGTTAGCTCTTCTTTTGATGAACATCCGGCAATTTGTGTACCAATAACTGTAAGCCTGGCGGCTCACCGCTTCATATACAGTCCGAACAACTAGATGCCAGAGTGTATTTATAGCGCCATTTTGGTGTAACGGCTTGTCGGACTGGCATGACCGGCTTACAATAACTCAACTACAGTTTGAAACTTACGCTCACACCGGAATACCTACAAATGCCTTTCATAACACTGCAACGGCGGAAATTATGGCAATAGGCAATTCTGATTTCACCGAGAACGGGGTTTGAACCACGATAGGCTTCCAACTGTCATAAATGCGTCTGTGGGTTGTAAAACGTTACCCGGGCATGTGGCATAAAAATATTACAAAGTCAACCACTTAATCGGCCATCTATCCTAGCTTCCCAAGCTGCCACACGACTTCTATCTGATGCTATCAAGGGGAGTAGTAGATAGACTTGGATATGTGCGGTTACGCCCTCCGTGTGCGATATTTTTGTCGTTATTTGGAGAGAAATTTCAACTTCCAAAATTTGGTGGTCGGTGCCGTTTATGCACTGGAACCACTACCTATTTATGCCTACAATAATATCAGCATACACGAAATATTGATGAGATAAAAAAGAGGTCCGTGCAAGTCATCCTTATTTTCTAAAACATTTTTGCCGATCTCTACATCTTCATGGTATCCGATGTAACTCACGTTTCTTTCGAAACGTGGGACACGATACCACGATAGCATATAAATAAAGGCTCGACGCGGTCATGAGGCGTCTACATCAACATACACGTCGGGTAGTTTAGACGGGTTGTGGATTATCTGTCTGCGATAGCAGGTGCGCCATCTGATGATGACTCAAGCACGCGCCTCGCGAATGATTGCCCTCAAGAAGTTATGATCCTCTGCCAATATCATCAGATGCCTTGGGACTGTGGGGGAAAGAAGAGGACGAATCTTCAGGTTTTAAGGATGCATTCAAAGTTCAAAGATACATATATGTAGGATCAAGAACACGTATCAACGGTCTCCAGTATAATAGACACAACTTGAGGGTCTTTGTTCTCATCTGATGTTTCGAGTAGTGAATTCGTTCAAGAAACTAATTGCGGCGAGCCCCAGTATCCATTTGGGATATCGCAATCTCCTGTCTGTAGAATAGTCAACATCAGCCGGAGATATATATTGGAGATGAGACAACGATGAAGCAATTGCGAACCACTCTCCATGAGTTCAAATACCTCCCAGCCTGGCATCATCAATCCAGAAACGCCCTATGCCTTCTTAACACCCGAGGCAGCATATCAGACGACCGTATCGCTTTATGTTCTGTCGGGATCTTTAGCGGTACATTGTAATCGAATTTTCTCCGAGGGTGGTCCCTGACAACGTAGTTGTAGGTCCTTTGCTGGGACGTTGTGGATAACGTCACCAGCGACTACAAGCTATTGTTCAAAAACAAACTTAGCTTAACCACAGCAGTTTACTTCATCTCTCGGTACCGCTTTCTCAAGTCTCACGTCAGTCGAGTAAGATCGATTAATACGTTTGTTAGCATTGGAACCCTGGCGTACGCAGTGTCGGCTACTATTTTTGAGAGTTAGTATACTGGGTTGCGTACTCTTTATCAAGCTTACCATCCAATTCAAAAGCTGCCCCGACATCAGCAGATTGTCGCGTATTTGATCGCGTGACGAACGCCTTCAGCTCAATTTCGGATTCCTCCAGCGCTTTGCTCTTCTTCTTTCGAATTCGTGCCGTATACAATCAGAATCCTAGGGTCGTAGTCTTCTTCTTCGTCCTGTGGATTATACTCCTTGGCGCATCCATAACCGGACCGGTGGGAGTGATTGGTGGTAACATCGGACAGACAAAGTACTGCGAAGATGCTTTCGCACCGACTTACGTCTTTTCAGCTATCATTATGGCTGTGGTGTACGATACCCTCGTATTCTTCGCAATATCGTGGCGTCTCGCAAAGAATGCGCACATCGAGATGGGAGGCATAGGTGGAGGAATCAAGGTGGTACTTCTAGGCAAATATCTTCCGATGTTCACAAAGAGTTTGTTGATGGATGGGCAGAGATACTATCTGTAAGTCCTTCGACAGTGTTCACCAGAGGAGTCTGTTGACACAGTCACAGGCTCACAACGATATCGTCTTTCCTTACCATTATTTTTGCCTCCATCAAGTCCGTGCCAGTACCGCTGAGCACAGTCTTTGCGACACCCACGCTCTTGTTGACAAACATCATGGCCTGCCGCGTCTATCGAAACACACGGTTCGGGCTCTTCAGAGCAGACGATATTTCCACAGCCAACATGACAAGAGATATGCCAGTTTTCAACCAGACACAACAGACAGGTGAGGGAAACACAAGGGATACGCGTCACGTGAGCGGGGAGGAAATCAGCCTTAAGAGCCCACAACTATCGCAAAGAGAAAAAAGAGAATAGAGACACTGCAAAATCTGGAGACGACTTGGAGTCAACAGCGGACCCAGAGAAAGTCGGGTGCTGAAATCAGGCTCGGCCGATACCGCCATTTTATTGGTCCGATTTTAACTCCGTGTGAACTTGATTAAATTAGGGGCCGCTTCTGGCAGTGACTATCGGCTTCCACAGTTCCACTGTTATCAGTTCGCTCACCCTTTTCACGCATTCAATGGCCTGCCTTATTTTTAAATAGTTTATTCAAATGATCGTTGGCCTTATAGACTGTTTGTATACGAAGGCAAATTCGGCAATGACTTCCTTATGGAAGCTCAGATACTGAGTATATCCACTGAGTATGGCTTCATCGACGATCGTGAGGAATGGCATGTTGGACTGCGAATTAGTCAGAAATGCTTGGTAAATGGGCCTAGTTCCGCCCTATCTAAACTCATTGTTTCTCAGCAAAGCGCTCATCGAGTCATGCTTGTACATTCTATTATT
Source organism: Psilocybe azurescens (assembly GCA_023853785.1). Lineage (NCBI taxonomy): Eukaryota > Fungi > Basidiomycota > Agaricomycetes > Agaricales > Agrocybaceae > Psilocybe > Psilocybe azurescens. Next base: position 303,987 of record JAJIRX010000983.1, read on the forward strand.
AAAACTCGATCAGGGACAATCTATTCTACGTCGAGCATATATCATGCGGTGTATACCCCGTAGTCGAGTGTTACCGGTGCTCCACCTCTTTGGGTTTCAACCACTGCAGCTCTCAGCCCGCCTGATACTACAATGCCCTGGGAGCTTGTTAAACTTAACGACGGTGAGTGACTTCACTTTGTAGAGCTCGCAATGTTATTTATGATTCATGAATCTATCGTTGCAGGGAATGTCATGCCCAGCATCGCGTAAGTGCCTGTTCACCTACGTCTCGGACATCTGAAGAATCTGGACAATACGAGCAGATATGGAACATGGAGATGGAACGAAGACTTGAAAACAAGAAAATCGGTCGAGTTCGCAAAACAGGCCATTTCAGTGGGTATACTTCATCTAGGTGAGGGTTTATAGAGTGTACTGGGTAGTGTCTGTTGTTGATACGCATCTGAACCGTGGTTACTCATAGATACTGCTCAAAATTATACCAACGAAGCCGAAGCAGGTATAGCTATTCGCGAATGTGGCGTTCCTCGAGAACAGATATTCGTTACCACGAAATGGTCCAAGGTGGATGACCTTGATATTGCAACTTCTTTCAAGAATAGCTTAAAGGAGGTGGGTCTCTCTTAAGCGTATCACTTGTTCAGCTACATATTCTCTGCTTGTAGCTCGACCTTGCTTACATAGACCTCTATCTCATTCATTGGCCTCAATACTGCGACGATTCTAGTATTGCAGAATGCTGGAAAGAAATGGAGAAGCTCAAAGATTCTGGACTAGCAAGGTATCTGATCTCCCAAAAGATGGATAATCTTTGACGCTCACCGACAACGCCAGGAGTATCGGTGTCAGCAATTTCAAGGTAGAACATCTGGAGCAAATATTCGCTGTTGCGAAGTATATACCTGCTGTCAATCAGGTAAGAGTCAAATTCACCCAATGACAAGTATAATACCAGACTAAATCATATCTACATTTCCAGATTCGTTTCCACCCATATATTTATGAGAAACAACGTCCTACGGTCGACCTGTGCAAGGAAAAAGGAATAGTCATAGAAGCTTATAGCCCTCTGGAGTGTGTTCTTTCGCTTAAGGACTCTGAATACAGAAATATTAACTCTTGTCTTTTCTTCAGGCCAATCAGGAAGCATCCAGGAGGACCCCTGAACAAGCCCCTCAGTGATATTTCTGAGCGTCTTGGGGTTTCTATGGACCAAGTTTTGCTCGCCTGGGTTAAAGCCAAAGGTTATGTTCCTGTAACGTAAGCAGAATCCTTGACAATTTTTGAGCGACAAGTCACACTTTGACTTTTGATAGCATGAGCACAAAGAAAGCGAGATTACAGGGATACTTCGAAGCTGGAGACATCGGTGAGCTTTGTCTGGTTATTATCGGTCATCCATGGTACTGACACAGTATGCCTCATAATCTTTTCAAGATCTAACCGAGGAAGATGTTCTCGCGATTGATGAAGCAGGGGCACTTGGTGTTTAGTAGAAAAAAAAAGGCATCTAGGACGTTCACAACAGGTATTTGTGGACAGTTGTCGTCCAAAATAGGTCGTACCGGACTATGTTGCCATTTAGTATCAGGATTCAAAACTAAGACCAGTATATTTAGTCTCCCATATTGGCTTTCATTTAGTTGTCTTCTTGACGAAGTTGAACTCGTTTGGAGGTAAAGTCAGGCAAGAGTCAGGCTCCCGTCGAATTGCTGGACGGTGACAGAGAGTCGAAGCTGCCGCAGGCGATGTGGAGGTCGGTCGACAATACTGTCTTTTCCATTTCCCCGTCTACGCATCTTCTAAACTCAAATATCACTTCTTAGATCATGAAGAGCTGCGTCTTCGACTGCGAGTAGCGACTCTATGCGGTACTCATACTTGCCCATCCGTCCTTGGAACAGTGTCACAAAAATTCAGTTCTGCATTACCTGCAAAGGCCAAAGACGAAATGAATTAGTCTGATTTGTATTTGAAGGGGTGTGCACCGGAACTCGCCCGGATACAGGGGTGAGGGAAGGGGGCAAGGGCCGTTTAACCAAATTAAAAAGATGTCTATTATTTTGAAACAAGCGTGTCGTTCAGGGACTCAAACGCACCTTGACCAAACCATCCGTCGAGTTCCGGCCCCAAAGGTCCGTCACGGTGAACAATTCACACCCCGGGATTTCCTGCATGACCTTGTCCGCTCGTATCTGCATGGCAAAGAGAGCAATGGCACGCTTCTTAGCCCTGTCGGGGTTTGCGTCGAATTTCCCCTGGTTGAAGGAGGAATTGTCAAGCTTCTTGAACCCAGCTTCCATAGGAAGCTAGTCGAAAATGTAGTATAGCGGTGTGCCGGTGGAGAAGAGGTCTCAAAGCTGTGTTACTGGGTCTGTCGACTGCCGGGAGTCGGGGGACGAGTTGTTGAAGTAGTATGCGAAGCCGCGAATCTTGAGAATTCTACTTCCGAGAGACGAGCATCGTTGGTAAAGGGAGGTGGACTGGGAAGCGGATGTATTGAAGAGAGTGTTGTTGGCGTTGGTGTCGATTTGGAGCCCTGTGGTAGATACGATGGTTTTTGCCACCTGCGCCGGAGACCACAGTATTCGGGGGTCAGGGGACGCGAATGTCGTGGAAGAAGCGAGAGGAAGACTTGTTAGAAGGACAAGAGCGTTGTAGAGAGATTTTGTTCTGCATACCCCTCGAATATATCAATCTTGCCGCTAAGCGGCGAGGGAGATTGGAGAGGCTTTGCCTGCATGTGCCAGTTAGAGAAGAGGTGCCTATCAAGATAACGAGTTTTCTCGAGGAGAGCGATGATCTCGAGGTCTTTTTGGTGATTTAAAGAATATTCTTCGAGGTTTTCGAGTGGTGAAAAATGTCCCGAGTTTCCATCGATAGTAAAAAGAGTCTATGAGGTCTTTCCTCAGTGGTTTGCACGGTACTGTGAAGATAATTGATGAAGAAGACCAACTGAATAGCGGATGAAAGATTTGAATCAGGCGTGACATTCTCTCTCTAAGCGGACACTCAAATCTAAGCTGAGGCTTCTGCGAGCTTTGAATGTTTGAACGTCCCTAATTGTTTTGTTTCCTTCTATATTGCAGACCAAAAACCTCCACTGCACACTACAAACCATGGTCGATACATTGCGTGCATTTCCAGGCTATGAGCACTTCTCCTACGAGCTAAGAACACTTCTATCCACACATCCACCACCCTTCATATACATCCAAGACACCGAAGCTTTCACGATAACTTTAGGGGCTATCGACGCGCTTTTACGCGATCTAGCCAAGATACCTCCTTCAGAGTGCCCCTCAAAGCTACATTACGCCCGGGTCGACAGTGTAGCCTGCTTCACATCAATATTGTTCTACGAATCCCTCATAAACAGCCTCGTGGGATGGGAGCCGGACTGGGAGGACGGCCGTGAGAACTGGGCAGCAGCAGAGGGGGATGTACGATAGAATGAGAACCTGGACAGCTTTTTGCATGGACTGCGGACTGTACACCATCATTTGTGTCGGAAGAATGGGGTCTCAACCAGCTCTAGCCCGAAAGGCAAAGGGAAACAAATCGACTCCGGGTACGATAATGTGAGGTTTGTCATCGTTGTCTAGCGCGTCGAGAGACTGACACGCTTCCCGAACTCGTCGTTCCATTGACGCGTCTCGCAGAGCTGGTACGCGTGTTTCTCGCTCTACTCGATTGCTTCCCGGTAACTGAATTCTTGTAGGCAAGGCTCGACGTATGTGTCGTGTTTGTCTCGCAGGTAGCATGGCAGGATATTAGACCGCCGCTTGGCGCATCACCAGATCCGTATTACATCGACATTCGATCCCCATCCAAAGAAAGTGTGTACCATTTCCTTCCTCTCCGCACACCGACTCAAATTTTCTGATTAGACGTCGTCCAAAGCCTCATATCCAACTTCGCTGCCTTATCATCAGCATCAGTATCTACATCCGACATCAGAACAAACGCGTAAGTTCCACTGTTATCAGTTCGCTCACCCTTTTCACGCATTGAATGGCCTGCCTTATTTTTAAATAATTTATTCAAGCGGACGTTGGCCTTATGGCTTGTACACGAAGGCAAGTTTGGCAATGACCTCTTTAATATTTATGGAAGATCAGATATATCCACTGAGTATAGCTTCATCGACGATCGTGAGGAATGGCATGATCAATTGGACTGTGAATTAGTCAGAAATGCTTGGTAAACGAGCCTCCCACCTATCTATAATATAAAACACAGCTGCTTCTCACGTTCTAAAAGAGGAAGTTAATTTTACCTAAGCATGACCAAGCATTATTAAGCAGACTGCTGTGTTTTGGGGCCGGTGCTGCGGGGCCCTTTGAAACAAACAACCAGAGGCTGATGGCCAATAAAAAAATTGGTACCACACATCCCGAAAAAAAGACTCCATGTCTAAATAACATATCCTCAATGTGTCTATTAGCCATTTCCAGTGGTATTAAAGCATTTTTCTGCAGTTTTTGGCTTTGGTGAACAGTTGTTGTGGTTGACACTATTTACAAAAATTCAAATGCAAACCACTGAATAAATTTGCAAACAATGAATATGATTAGAATTTAGGACAGTGGACAAGTTAGTACAGAATAAGCTAAGGTTGGTGACCATGTTTTGTTTGAGTGGAACAGGGTGGAACTTTTTAATAAAGATGTAGATAGAAAAATAGCACTGGGACACAATTTTGCAACTGAAAATAGGCAGTCTCCAGTGCTGTACAGGTGATAAAATTATTTTGTTAAGAATGAAGCTCCAGTGTACCTTACTCATGTAGTGGGTAAAAATATAGACATACATAGCTAAATATTGTGCATAAGAACTAACATGTAAATTTTAATATACTATGGGCTGTAGATTAATGTGATTAATTTGCAGGACAAATGTAGTGGGATGAGGAGACAGCTATTTTAATTGTGAAGAGTGTAAGCTATAAAATTTAGAATAGTAGAGTGCTGCAGATACTGTGGATAGCAGGATAGTTCCAGTTTTGTATAAGATGCAATGTAAAATTCTTTTGTGACAATAATATACACAATAATTGTTGAAGAGTGGGCTGGGGATATATTGTGGGAATATATACTGGCATAGGCATGATGCTGAAGGTGCCATGCTTTGTTGTGACATTTTCACATAATTTTCCTTAGACTTAGAAAGGGTGGAGGATGAAATGTTTATATTATATGTAGTATGGAAGTGTGCAGCACTAACTTAGCAAGGTGCAAGGGCACTGCACTGGCAAGCTTTATGACTGATATATAGCAATAGAGGAATTTGTGAGTGTGTAGATGCTATTTAAATAAAAGATGTGGGCAGAGAGATAACACTGGGATATGATTTCCTAATTAAAAATAGGCAGTCTACTGTGTTCTACAAGAGGTATTTTTGTTTTTATGAGGATAAAGCTCTCATGTGGTTTATACATGTAAAAATAAACAGACTGTTAAGTATTGTGTGTGAGAATTGGCATTTAAATTATAATATACAATAGATTGTACATTGATGTGATTAATTTGCAGGACTATTTTGATTGTGAAGAGGATGAGTGTAAGGTATGAAATTTAAAGTGGCACAATGCTGCAGGTTCTGTGCATATGGGGTGATTTGTGGGTAGTGAATGAGTAGTGCAGTATTGTATAAGATATAAAGTAGGATGATGATTGATTGGGAGTGGACATTGGCAGGTGTATGGATATTAAAACAGGCATGATGACAAAAATACTGTGCATTAGTTGGAGTGGGTCTAATATAATTTGAAATTTTAGTTTCAGATTTGCAAAGCAAAGGAATATTTAATGAACACTGAATGTACAGTTCTGTGTATATATATTTGTGTTTGTTCACTGTTTAGATAAGGCCAGAAATATTGACTGTTATTGACTGTGAGTATATATAATTTGACAATGTAGGTGCTGTGTGTCTCCATAATGGAGTTTAACAATTCCTGCAAGCTGTTGAACTGGCTGTGAAGCAAGGGAGGGGTGAGTGCAGCTCATCCCCTCCCCACATGAAAAGACAATTATTGTATATTTTTGAGTGAGAAGGTGAATCAAGGGGGGGATGAGGCGAAGCTCATTCCCCATAAACTACGATATAAGTGACTGCTATTATTAATTTTTAATGAGACATGAAGTGCCAATAAGAAGGGGGATGAGTGAAGCTCATTTCCCCAAGACATTATGATTGTGATTGGTATTATTTATTTATCAATGAGGAGGCGCGGGGCGCCCGACAAAGCGAGGGTCTGGGGGCGCAGCCCCATAGCTATTGACCCTGCCGTGAAGCACAGGGGGTGAGCGAAGCGAATCCCCGACGCTAGCGGCGGGTCATAAAGCTCGTCTATAATATAAGAGAGCTCAATGACTAAGCAATTCCGAAAAAGGAGATTTAATTTTACCTAAGCATGACTAATTATTATTAAGCAGACCGCTGTGTTTTGGGGCCGCTGCCTTTGAAACAAACAACCAGTGGCTGATGGCAAACAACAAAATGGGTGCCACAAAGCCTGGAAACATTCTGTGCTTAAATAATGAACCCTCAATGTGTCTATTAGCCATACCCAGCTGTATTGAAGCTGCTTTGGGTGGCTCTGAAAACAAAAAAATATGCACACTCTTGCATGCACAGTGCACAGTGCACTATGAGCAAGTGGATCAATAAATCTGTGTCAAAGACTATTTGAATGGGACATTTCTGTCTGCAGATATTGTGGTTGGTTGACACCTTTGTAATGGAGACTATGTATTGGATAAAAGAGTTAAAGGCTGAAATAAATACAACTAAATAAATATCAAAACAGGGGCATTGTGGACAGTGGAAAAGTTAGTATGAAATGAATTATAGTTGGAACTGTTTACATAAAGGTGTAGACAGAAAGATAGCACTGGGACACAATTTTACAATGGGAAAGGTCAGGGGACAGCTATTTTAAATTTTAATTGTGAGGAGTGTAATCTGTAAATTTTAAAATGATACAGTGCTGCAGGTGCTGTGCATAGTAGAATATTCCAGTTCTCTATGCAAAAAGAATGTTATTACAAGTAATCTACACAATAATTGTTCAAGAGTGGGCTGGGGATATATTGTGGAAATGTATAGTAGCATGGACATAGCGCTAAAGGTGGCATGCTTTTGTAGAGACATGCCCAAATGTTTTTCATTAGACATAGAAAGGGTGAAGTGATGGAATATTGATATTATTTTTTGGTATGGAGGTGTAGAGCACCCTTAGCAAATCCCAGATGCACTGTGCCGTTTAGCTTCATGACTGACACATAGCAGCAGGGGATTTGATATACAGTGCTGTATAGGTAGTAAAATTAATGTTTGAGAATAAAGCTGGAGTATGCTTTGCCCATGTAGTGGGTATAATTAAAGAGAGTGTTAACTATTAGGAGTGGGAATTGATATTTGAATTGTAATGTACTATAGGATATAGATTGATGTGATTAATTCATTTACAGGACCAAAGTGGTGGGGGCTGAGAACAGCTATTTGGATTTTGAAGAAAAAAAGTGCAAGTTATAAATTTTAAAATGGCACAGCGCCGCAGGTGCTGTGCATATCAAGATAGTGGGTAATGAAAGGGCAGTCAAGTATTATAAGTAATAGAGGCAATAATTGGCAAATAATTGAGAGTGGTATTGGGCAGGGATGTAGATTGACTGAGTACAGGGGTGAAGTTGTGGTGGATTAGTTGGAGTGGGTGTAATATGGTTTTAAATTTTGGTTGGAGATTTGTGAGATTGTTAGATAAAGACAGAAATGTTCACTGTTATTGACAGTCAGTAAAAAAAAGTGAGTATGGAAGTGCTACAAATGTCTATAGTGAGATAGAGAGATGGAGCAGTGATAAGATGTAGGCCTGAGGATGAAGCAGAAGTGGTGAGTGGGGTGAATGCTCTGTGATATGTCATGAAAATTGATTTTAGATTGTAATGTACTATAGGGTGTAGATTGATGTGATTAAATTTTGTAGAATTTAAGTAGTGGGGTGTAGAGACAGATATTTTGGTTGTGAAGAGAAAGAGTGTAAGCTATGAAATTTAAAATAGCATGGCATCTATAGTGCTGTGGCTATGAGGTGAGTGATAGATAGTAAATGAGTAGTGCAGTATTGTATAAAATATAAAGTAGAATAATGATTGATTGGGAGTGGATATGGGTGTGAATATTAAAACAGACATGGTGGCAAAGGTACTGTGGATTAGTTGGAATGGGTTTAATATGGTTTAAAAATTTAGTTTGAGATTGTTGAAGCAAAAGAAATTTAATGGACACAGAATATAGAGTGCTGTGTATAAATATTTGTGTATTTGTTCACTGTTATTGACTGAGTGTGGGATGGAAGAGTGCAACCCCAACAAGCTGTAGGGCAGGCTGTGAAGTAGGGGAGGGGGTGAGCTGTGCTCATCCCCTCCCACCACAATATATTTGGGGGTGTGAAGCAAGGGGGGGATGAGCAAAGCTCATCCCCAAGAGTGACTGCTATTATTATTATTTTCATGAGACATGGAGTGTCAATACAAAAAGGGGGGGATGAGCGAAGCTCATTCCCCAAGATATAATAATTGTAATTGGTATTATTTATTTTTCAATGAGGAGGCGCAGGGCGCCGACAAGCGGGGTCTGGGGCGCAGCCCCAGCGAGCTGTTGACCCTGCCGTGAAGCACAGGGGGTGAGCGAAGCGAATCCCCGACGCGTAGCGGCGGGTCATAAAGCTCGTCTATAATAAACTCTTCATTTCTCAGCAAAGCGCTTATCGAATCATACTTATACATTCTATTATTAATCGATCAGAGACTAATTTATCGTCGAGCATATATCATGCGGTATATACTCCGTAGTCGAGTGTTACCGGTGCTCCACCTCTTCGAGTTTCAACCACTTTAGCTCTCAGCCCGCCTGACACTATAATGCCCTGGGAGCTGGTTAGACTTAACGATGGCGAGTGACTCCCTTTGTAGATCTCGCAATGTTATTTATGATTTATGAATCTATCGTTGCAGGGAATGTCATGCCCAGCATCGCGTAAGTGCGTATTCACCTACGTCTCGGACATCTGAAGAATCTGGACAATACGAGCAGATATGGAACATGGAGATGGAACGAAGACTTGAAAACAAGAAAATCTGTCGAGTTCGCAAAACAGGCCATTTCAGTGGGTGTACTTCATCTAGGTGAGGGTTTATAGAGTGTAATGGGTATTGTCTGTCGTTGATACGCATTTTGACCGTAGATACTGCTCAATATTATGCCAACGAAGCCGAAGCAGGTATAGCTATTCGCGAATGTGGCGTTCCTCGAGAACAGATATTCGTTACCACGAAATGGTCCAAGGTGGATAACCTTGATATTGCAACTTCTTTCAAGAACAGCCTAAAGGAGGTGGGTCTCTCCTAAGCGTATCAGTTGTTCAGCTACATATTCTCTGTTTGTAGCTCGACCTTGCTTACATCGACCTCTATCTCATCCATTGGCCTCAATACTGCGACGATTCCAGTATTGCAGAATGCTGGAAAGAAATGGAGAAGCTCAAAGATTCTGGACTAGCAAGGTATCTGATCTCCCAGGAGATTAATAATCTTTGATACTCACCGACAACGCCAGGAGTATCGGTGTCAGCAATTTCAAGGTAGAACATCTGGAGCAAATATTCGCTGTTGCGAAGTATATACCTGCTGTCAATCAGGTAAGAGTCAAATTCACCCAATGACAAGTATAATACCAGACTAAACCATATCTACGTTTCCAGATTCATTTCCACCCATATATTTATGAGAAACAACGTCCTACGGTCGACCTGTGCAAGGAAAAAGGAATAGTCATAGAAGCTTATAGCCCTCTGGAGTGTGTTCTTTCGCTTAACGACTCTGAATGCAGAAATGTTAACTCTTGTCTTTTCTTCAGGCCAGTCAGGAAGCATCCAGGAGGACCCCTGAACAAGCCCCTCAGTGATATTTCTGAGCGTCTTGGGGTTTCTATGGACCAAGTTTTGCTCGCCTGGGTTAAAGCCAAAGGTTATGTTCCTGTAACGTAAGCAGAATCCTTGACAATTTTTGAGCGACAAGTCACACTTTGACTTTTGATAGCATGAGCACAAAGAAAGCGAGATTACAGGGATACTTCGAAGCTGGAGATATCAGTGAGCCTTGTCTCGTTTTCATCGCGCATCCATGGTATTGACACAGTTTGCCCTCATAATATTTTCAAGATCTAACCGAGGAAGATGTTCTCGCGATTGATGAAGCAGGGGCACTTGGTGTTTAGTAAAAGAAAAAGAAGGCATCTAGGACGTTCACAACAGGTATTTGTTGCCTTGGCCTCAACGATGCGGCCTGTGTACTACTTGTGCTGATTTGAAATTGATAACCGGTGCAGGCACGGAGTGTGAGCTCTGTGGAGAGCATGAATTAACGTTCAGTTGGCAGGCAGAATGCACATCGAATACCATGACGAGTAGATGCATAGTAGATGATGACGATGAGAAAAGGAAATACAGGAAATACATGTTTGACTGAGTTTATAGAAATACTCACCAGGAGTTTAGCCGTTATTAGTGCTCAATTGAGACGCAGAGAACGTTTGTGCATTCGTGGGGGAACCCTCACCGAGAGTGGACTAAGTAGGTGCTAGTTAAGGAGCGGCTGCGGCTGTGGTAGAACCTATGGCCCCAAGAGATCTCTGAGATGGGTAGTTGCAAAAAAACGAGAATCGGTAAGACATAACGAATTTTGTGCAGAACATGCGCTTACCCGATCCCAAACCATCATTCTAAACCACTGGGACGTGGAGGATTCTTGACGAAGAATAGTTATTCGGCTTTGCCAGGTCGCTGGATTCCAGTTAAATGCCTGTATAAAGATAGATCTAAAGCGCGGAAGCTACCTTGCGACGAGGATGATGGTAAGTGGAATAGAGGCGGTGCACGTCCGACTGGTCTCACACGACCGAATCCCTAATAGGGCGGTACTCATAGCCCACTGCACCTGAAGCATCATACAGATAGATTAGAAGGTAGAAAAGTCCTGTGGGTATCAGTTAAGATGTCTTCGTCAGGATATAACACTCACATTGACAGTAGACAGTGGAAACGATGCATCCGACGTCAACCTTCACCAATGCCACTTTCACTACTCTTGGTTGTGCCTGTTCATCGTTAATATAAGGAATGTTAGTCGAGGCAGACGTCGATGGTGCTGTGTAAGGAATAGCAAAGATTCACTAACCGTAAATCCGTTCAACGGCCTATTTGGGGGATACAGCTGGAGTGGATAAGATATGAAAAGGATATACAGGAAAGGCGGAGAAGGCGGAAAAGAAGAGCGGGTGGTGGTATGACAGTGTCTTGTGGAAGCTATAACTCTGGATTTGGTTGTATCTTGTTGCAAGGTCGTTGAACACGAGGCTTCGGATATTCTTTTCTCACAAATCGTTGATGACGGAACAAGGATGGAGAATTTGGGAGGTCATGCATGATTCATTACGTCTGGGATTGCGCAGCTCAGAGCTCAGAGGCTGTATCAAGAATGGTGGTGGATGGTCTACTTATGCCAATTGCGAACCAGCCGTGGCTTCCGGGCGACTCCCAGGCTATTGTTTGGTCCTGTGCATCATTTCAACCTAATGTTCACCTAATATTCCCACTGTTCGGAGCTACTTAGCTGGCAGGATCCGATACTCACGTGCCGCCTATTTAGCCTGCTTTTGCTGATTTCTCTTGCTCGCCAAGAATGTCTGTCAATATCTCTCTGACTTGTGCAGAGGTTCTCGGTGTGTTATCCCCGAGGATACCGACCACTGTCCCCGCCCGCTTACCGACATGCCGGACATGGTGCCACGATGCCATCATACCAGAAATGGTATGTCGGCTGTTGATGGCAACTTTGGGCACTGTTCCGCTGCCTTGTGCTCGCTGTTGGACACAGTGAGCATGAATATTCCGGTGTCCCCTTTCAATTTTTCTTGCTTTTTGGTATTCCCATACTTTCCTATGTGTATATCAAGTAATAAATGTGTTTATTGTGCTCTGGCACCCTATTTAGGCATAGAAAGGAGGTGTTCCTCCTGGAGTAATTCCGAGTACTCTAGCCTTGCTCATGGCACATATACAGAAATATGTTATCTAGAATTAATCTAATGAAATTTATGAACTGATTTAAAGAGACATTTTGGCCATAGAGATAGCAGAACATGTCTAGATAGAGAATAGACCTGGAGGATGGTAGGTATTCCTATGAGGCTGCTTGCTAGCTATGGCTAGAGCTATCAAGTATTTGATCTTTCCCTGACAGTATTTATTCATTTAAAAGTTAAAAATGCGACCGCTTCAACAGGAATACAATGATTTGAAGCTGGCTGGATAGTGCTTATCATGGGGTCATAAACACAGTAATGGAGGTAAAATAAAATGCAGAGAATGCTTTCATTTCACTTAATAGGATATAATATGTCACAATATAGCTATTGAATGGCTAGAAACGAGTATCTAATGCGTCTAAATAGTGAGAAGAACTAGGTATTCAAAAATCGCGTATTTCTCACTTAGCTCCACTAATATCGGTCATAAAATTGAGATAAATGTGTAGATATGTAGCCTTTAACAATAGAAATAAGATACAAAAACCCGAAAGGGATTCATGCAAGCGGTGAGGAGATATTGAGAAAATAGCGTTAATAAAAGGACACATTGATGATGTCAATGATATACACTTAAATAGAAGTCAGTAAGCTTCCATCAATTTCGATGATTTTGGGACATTTTTCGCTATATCTTTTATCACTTGCATGAATCCCTTTCGGGTTTTTGTATCTTATTTCTATTGTTAAAGGCTACATATCTACACATTTATCTCAATTTTATGACCGATATTAGTGGAGCTAAGTGAAAATACGCGATTTTTGAATACCTAGTTCTTCTCACTATTTAGACGCATTAGATACTCGTTTCTAGCCATTCAATAGCTATATTGTGACATATTATATCCTATTAAGTGAAATGAAAGCATTCTCTGCATTTTATTTTACCTCCATTACTGTGTTTATGACCCCATGATAAGCACTATCCAGCCAGCTTCAAATCATTGTATTCCTGTTGAAGCGGTCGCATTTTTAACTTTTAAATGAATAAATACTGTCAGGAAAGATCAAATACTTGATAGCTCTAGCCATAGCTAGCAAGCAGCCTCATAAGAATACCTACCATCCTCCAGGTCTATTCTCTATCTAGACATGTTCTGCTATCTCTATGGCCAAAATGTCTCTTTAAATCAGTTCATAAATTTCATTAGATTAATTCTAGATAATATATTTCTGTATATGTGCCATGAGCAAGGCTAGGAGTACTCGGAATTACTCCAGGAGGAACACCTCCTTTTCTATGCCTAAATAGGGTGCCAGAGCACAATAAACACATTTATTACTTGATATTACACATAAGGAAAGTATGGGAATACCAAAAGCAAGAAAAATTGAAAGGGGACACCGGAATATTCATGCTCACTGTGTCCAACAGCGAGCACAAGGCAGCGGAACAGTGCCCAAAGTTGCCATCAACAGCCGACATACCATTTCTGGTATGATGGCATCGTAGCACCTATGTCCGGCAGTGTCCGGTAGCGGGCGGGGACAGTGGTCGGTATCCTCGGGGATAACACACCGAGAACCTCTGCACAAGTCAGAGAGATATTGACAGACATTCTTGGCGAGCAAGAGAAATCAGCAAAAAGCAGGCTAAATAGGCGGCACGTGAGTATCGGATCCTGCCAGCTAAGTAGCTCCGAACAGTGGGAATATTAGG